>VZSG01000399.1:404683-454198 GCA_013398315.1 Nothoprocta pentlandii
GCAGCTCCGCCCGGCGCCGCTCGTGCAGGGCAGGTAGCGAGGAGGGCGGGGAGGCGCGCGCGGGAAGAGGCAGAAAGTCCTGTTAACTCCTCAGCTCCCGCCCGCCCTCCCGCGCCCACGGACACGCGTGGGGATAGGGCGGCCGGGGCCCCCGCTGCGCAGCGCGGCTGCTCCCCGCGTGGCGAGGGCTGCCCACCCGTGCCCCCCCGCAGCATCCCCACCTCTCCCGGCAACCCCGCTCTGGGACAGAGCCACTGCCCCCTCTTCCAGCACCCACCACTGGGAAGTAAGGTGGAAAGAGACCCAAGTGCTTTAAGCCACTGTAATGGGTTTTGTCCCCTCAGTATCCATGATAAATGCTTGTTTTCAGCCTGGAGAAGCAATGGCTTTGAGGGGACTCAGCAGCAGCCCCCCAGGACCTCCAAGGAGACTATGGAGAAGATGCCTTTGCTGTGGTGCTTGGCCTGAGGCAATGAGTATAACCCAAGAGGTTCACACGGAATATAAGGAAAAAACTCTCATGGAGGGGCCCAGCAAGCCATGGGGTAGGCTTCCCAGAGGGCTAGGTAGGCAATCTCCAGCATTCCTGGAGGTTATCAAGACCAGCCTGGATAAAGGCCTGAACAATGTATTCTGATCTCACGGCTTATCCTACTTGGAGCACAATATTGGGCTAGAAACCTGCAGTCGCTTCCAGCTGAATTAGCCTATGATCCATGTGTCTTATTTATGGCCTTAAGAGGTGCAGTTCTTCCCTCCTTACTTTGCAGTGAGCTCCTGACTTTGTTCTGTATCAGAACTGATACCAGAGAAATTGAGCCATTCCTCCGTGCTGAATGACTTCCTTATATTCTTTCAGGTGATCACTGGAAGAGCTGAGAAGTTACCTGTAGATGCCAGCGACCTGTTTTTTCATTTTTTGGTATAACAAGAAAAGTATTCCTCTGCTCAAGGCACTGGGCAAGGATTCAGTATCTTGAATTATATGGACTTTATTTCATCTCTGTGAACCTTATTTTCATACCTCTGTGATACAGGTGTCGCTTCCCTTCAGCCAGACTGTTCTTCTCAATTTAGTTCAGAGAACTGACAGCAAGGTGTGGTTTTCCTTACATATATCTTCTGCCTCAGAGCTACAAATAAGGCTGACTTGCTCTTCCAGATTGAATGCACCAATGCCTAAATCTCCATAAATGTCTTTATGGCCAAGCCGGTCTCACAGACACATTGCAGAGAGCAGTCCCTCTGTCCCTAGCATGAGGTCCCACTAGTTTCAGGGTGTTAACCCTAGTACTCATCCATATCCACAGTGAGCTAGCTTACTCACTAAGCTAATCCTGCAAAGAAAAGGGACCTTTTCAGCATCAGTGTTAGATTAGGCTATCTGTCAAATGAATGAAGCACTTGTAACCCGACCTTTTGGCTACACTGTCCTAACAGGGACTGCTGCTAAAGTCCTTCCCACAACCAATAGACGTGTATTCCCTTCCCTTCCCATCCCTTATTGAGATCTAGTGACCATCTGACCTGATGGACAATCTGATGAAAAAATAACATCACAAAAAATGTAATTTCTACTGGCCATAGAACTGATTTGGTCCACCTCATTACCACACAGTCTCAAGATCCAGGGATACAAAATCCAGACAGTAAGAGAGAGCAGAACTACTATATCATTAGATCAACTTGAGTGATACCAACAATCAGACCACATAACATGAACCAGATCAGAGAACTAATCCACCTGAAATTAAACCGTTTAAAAAAAGAAATAATCTGTGTTAGCTGACTGAGATGGCTGGTTACAAGAGACATATTTATTGAGACACAAAATATAGAAAAGGGACAGGAATGCTCTCTGCAGTGGCTGCCATAACTTAGGTCAAAAGTGTGCTGCAGGCCCCTCAACCTTCCAAAAGTGCCAGGTGGATCCACGACCCGCAATTTGCAACATAACTCCAGTTCCAGTTGCAAAAGCTAGTGGAATTACACCATAAACACGTTTCAGCCAAGGCTGTACTGCATAATCAGACACAAGGAACACAAAGTACATCGGTTGCTCTATGCAATGCCTTGTGTCCCAAACATTTCTATTATTCCATTTGATTTGTGCCTCCAAGTGCCCGGCAATGTGTTTTTGACAGCTGTGTTGCCTGGCAGCCACTTTGTCACAGCTCAAGATGCAATTATGAAGGAGGTGTATCCGCACTGCCCGAAAAGATAATGGATCTTTAGTGCATAGGCTTCACAAAAAGACCATGTTCTCTGTCCAAGTCTCTAGGCACTGCTGCAATACAAGCAGCAACAAGACAATTCAATAAAGTGTGGCTTAATGTGATAAACTGGAGTATAAACAGAAGTAATGTGATTAAGTTACGAAAGGGTAGAATTATGCTCATGCTCAGAAATCGGTTTGTTTGTTTTTTGCCAATCAAGATAAATATAACTTGTGAATGGTATCTAAAGAGAAACAAATATGCTGCTTAGCATTTAAAAATAAGGAGCTGCTGAATAACAAAATTCAGGCAAAAAAAAAGGCAACAAAAGGGATTAGATAGTAGTTAGGTCTGTCTAACTCCAGTTTGGATCATTCCAATTTTTAGAAGATCCTGGTAGCAATTGTCTAAAATCTTGTACTGCGTTTTTATAAAACCAGAGAAGACCTTTTATGGCTTAACAAGTGAGTGTGGTATTCATTCTTTTTCCTTAGAGAAAAGGGGAAAGGGAGCTCAAAACTTGATGTGGTGAGGAAGTACTTGGCAGAAAAGTCTTATTTTTTAAAAAAGTCAGTGTGTTGCACTCAAAATATTTTGTTGAAAATATCTAGATTTCAATGAACTTCCAGTGAACCCGGCACAGTTTCAGAGGGAACCTGCTCTGTGTTCTTGGCAGGGCTGGCCCCACACTGACCATGATTTCCTGCCCCTTATAGGCATCAGCATTGAGCACAAAAAGGACATCAGTCCCATTGACCCTTTGCCAAAGCTGAGGAACAGCCAGTTCTCCACAATTTAACACTTTTCATTTAATCTGATATAAACTGTCTCCAAATAGTCCCACCAGAATGCCTAGTCTTGGATATACCTCCCAGAGTAGGGTCAGGACAAGGTGCTGTTCACTCACTTGCAGGAAAGGTTCTCTCTACATAGGAACATATATGTTTTAAAAATACAGGATGGAGTCTTAAGACTATGCAAGTCGACTGCAACTTTACAGATGTGGGGCCTGGGAGCGTCTGCTTTTTATATATGTGTTTATTTTTCTTTAACATTGTAATACAGTCAAGAACGCAGTAAAAATAGTACAAGCCATTTCATGCCTGAGAGTGTTTAATATCAGTTTTTAAGTAGATAATTGCAAAAAGGATTATCTCGGATCAGGCAGAAAAAAAGCATAATAATTCACTCAGGATTTAAAGTATTACGACTTCTTGACTTTATCAAAATAATCAATAAATGCAGCTGTGGTCTTTGCCTCTGTAAAGTGAAGTCAGACTGTGCAGGAATCTAGGAGATCTAGTGCACACTGGGGTGCGAGGGCCAGATATGAGGAAACCATATAAGTTACCTAACAGGTTGTGATCCTGAGCTAGCAGCTTGCTCCAGTTTCTTTCAAAAATGTTCCCCGGCCTTTTTTCCAAAGCAACAACAACGCGTGTACAAGCGGCCAAACATTACTTCCTCTTTCTCAGGCAGTCCTGCCAGAGCATGAGGGGTGGGGGGCAGGGAACGTTATTCTACCTTATTAGAGACTGTCTCTACCTTCTTCTTCCCATCTACTAAGAAAGCGTGCACGCAGGTTGTGCTTCATGTCTGCAGGGAGCCTCGTGTCTGCCTCATGTTCTGCCATGCAGGAAGAGGCGAGCCATGTGCTGCCCACCTCCCTGCACCACATCCTCATTGACTTCAAGAGAGGTCCTCTTCCATGGGACATATCCCCAGCTCTCTGGAGAGTCATATCCTACAGGTTTGATTTGACAGGTGCTGCTCTGGCACCACCACCAGGGGTAGGCAGGATGGCTTTGCATCATGCTGCTGCTTTGGTGCCTCAAAGGAGTTTTGAAGTGGTTTCCACAACCACAAGAAGCAAAGGAGAAACATGCTTCTCACTCCTTGACCCATGGCACAAGCATGGCAAATGACCATCCAAGCACAATGCGATGGCCTGCAGACATGTGCTGCCAAAAAGTGGGCTTCTTTCACCCCAACATGGCTCTCTGTTTCGGAAAGTGCTTATTGCTGCATCCAACTACAAAACAAAATCAGTCTATTCATGCTGACAGCTGCCAAAGATGTTATTTTTGGCTGAATAACTTGCTCCATGTTTTTGAGTTGTTAGCTTCCTTTCACTTGATCAAAGAGTGGGATCTCAATTACATTGGATAATGTTATGTTGGATAATGCCAACTTAGCGCAAATAAAAAGTATTAATCAACTATCAGGGGCATGTACATAGAATCATAGAACCATAGAATGCTTAAGGTTGGAAGGGACCTCAGAGGTCATCCAGTCCAACCCCCCTGCTCACGCAGGGTCACCCAGAGCACGTGGCACAGGGCTGCATCCAAGCGGGTTTTAAAGATCTCCAAAGAAGGAGACTCCACAACCTCTCCGGGAAGCCTGTTCCAGTGCTCTGTCACCCTCACTGTCAGGAGCATGTATCCATATATGTTTTTTAAGTCTTTAATTCAGTTTCACAGAATCACAGAATGGCTGAGATTAGAAAGAACCTCTAGAGATCATCTAGTCCAATCCCCCTGCTCCAGCAGGGACACCCAGAGCACAGGGCACAGGGTGGCATCCAAGTGGGTCTTGGAGATTTCCGGAGAAGGAGACTCCACAGCCTCCCTGGGCAGCCTGTGCCAGGGCTCTGTCACCCTCACAGTGAAGTTCTTCCTCATATGGAGATGGAACTTCCTGTATTTCAATTTGCACCCATTACCCCTTGTCCTGTCACTGGCCACCACTGAGAAGAATTTGGCCCCATCCTTTTTACAGGTATATACTGATCAGATCTGCTCTCAAACTTCTCTTCTCTAGGCTAAACGGGCCCAGCTCACTTAGTTAAATTTGTTTGAAAAGAAGGATTTCCAGCTGGTTTAGTATGATGTCATCACACAGGCCAAAAAATCAGTGAATTAAACTCAGAAGCACTGCTTGCAGCATTTCAGAGTCTTGGAAAGTCTGCAAAACGTAAGCTCAGCAATGGCAAGATACTAAAGTGGGAATGGGGTGGGTAAAGAAGCGGGATATCAATGCACAGTGTGACTTGAAAGGTAACAGAGCAGGAGAAAAACTACAAAAAAAAAGGGGAAAGGTAAAAGATAAAGGAGATGTATTAGTAGGTGAAATATTTCAAGTAGTTCTGTGATTCGTATGGCTCAAAGCTGAAGCAGCTGAAGCTATCTCTATTCATACAGCCCCCATTTTCTCTTGATGGCCTGAGCCTCTTCACTTCAGCTCCTGAGGCTTTCCCATCCTCCGTTGTGCTAATAGGGATCTGCCTTCTGCCCCCACCTCCTGCTCAGCACTTCAAACCCAAAGCATCTTCAGTGACTGCACAGCCTGTGTCCTGCCTGAGCCTCCTCCAAGCACCTGCTCCCCGAGCGAATCTAGAGCGTCCAGCAAGGAGAGTGCTCCAGATCACCCCGAGCCTCCTAATTTGTTAATGCCGCTGTTTGAACCGCAGTTATTGCACTGAGCGGGGGGAGCGGGTATACGTGTGGGAGGAGGGTGTAATCTTAAAAGCCCATCTTTTTGCATTTAATTTAGTCGTTTGATCATTTTTAAGACTGCCTGGGCCGCAATGACAGGAGCAAAATAATGAAAATACAGCCCAAAGCATCATTTGGTGCACAACGTGACTTTTGTTTTAATACAAATAAAAGGAACAATGCATTTGCTGTGGCAGGTATGATTTGCCAGAGCTAATGAACCCGACTCAACTCTTCAATTTGATTTGTCTTTTTAACATACTTCGAAGCAGGGGACCTTATGACCCCTCAGGGAAATTAAAACTCTTAAAGTCCTCATGGCTGGCCTTTTCTGTCAAAACAATGCTGTCACTGAGCTATGCTCTTTCTCTTAGCCTTTATGCTCTTTCTCTCTCTTACAGGTCAGATTTAAACTCCAAATCCAGTATGATTCTCAGTGGAGTTTCTTATGTGTTTCTTTATTTTAAACAAAACACAAAAATCTCGAAATGACAGATCAATATATTTTAATTAAAAATTATAAAAGAAATGCATAAATGTAACTTGGACGTTTCTCTGACAGCTGCAACCAAAACTCAAGCTCATTTATCCCCAGGGTACCTGAGCACATCCATGATGCTTTTTAAATGTATAATGTGGTAGGTTTTACATACATTTACAGAAGATGTTGCATAGGAGATTTTGAAAGACACAAATTGCAATTAGGTGCTAAATTCACATTGAAAGTCAATGAAAAAATCTCCCCTTGATTGATGGGAAATCTGCATATTTATCTGTTCTTCTTTAGCTGTTCAATCTCATATTTATGTTTAAATTCATATTTTCTGCTTTAATTCATATTTTATGTTTCTATTCCATATGTATAAGTGCGAGGATGCTTTAGCCTGACTTTGTAGCAACAGGATTTAAGACATTGCACTGGCTCCTTGTACAAGGGAGTCCTCTTTGTGAATCTTTGAACACTTAGCCTATGTCCATGAAATATGAACCGTATTTCACAGAGGTATAGAAATCCTCAAATTATTATGCCCTTTTTTTTTTCTTTATTTTTCATAGGCAGATTAGAGCAGTGATTGATGCTTACCTGAGGCAAAAAGAGCTCAGTATCCTAGCAGACTTCAGAAAGTCCACATAGGGTCCCAGTCTCAAGACACAAATCCATAGAAAATCAGGAATCATTGATTCCCTGCTCACAGAACTGTTTTGGAACTGTGACATGTTTCTAAAGCATATATCCTTACAGTACTCAACCAGATCTCATATTAGCAAGCTAACCTAATGTCACAATAACGACTTTCTCATCCAATGATGTTGTAATTTGTAAAAGGAAGATTGCATATATGAGCATACAGTATATAAAAAGTCCTCTTCCATTCAGTATCTCTCATAGCCTTTATGTGAGTAGAACTTATCCTCATGTAATCTCTCTGATGAAAGATAAATACAAAACCACATGCCAAATATTTTGCGTTCTCAGCATTAACCTGGACCCATGCTGACAAGCCTTTCCCAAGGATAGTAATGAGTTCAATATTTTCATTCCAATTTCTTGAGAGGTCGGAAAAATCAACAAAAAGATAGTGTGAGACCTATTGCCAGAAATAATATTACAATTTTGAACATCACATCATCTCAAAACATCTTGTAAGCAATGAAGTGTTTTAAAACATTGGTTTTAAATTTGGTTTGTTTGTGTTGCATTGCTTTTAATGTGCCCGGTTTCTCATGCGGAATAGGGACACCACAGCTGTGGGTCCAGGCCAGTGAAGGCAGGGAGCCGAAACAGAAGCTCCCCTCCAAGAGCAAGTTCAGAAGAGAGTCTTCATAGGCACGAGGGATATTTTCGATTCCTTCGGTGACTAGATAAGTTTTATTCAGGATAAAACCTCCCACTGATACAGTTAAAAAAGCACAGTATTTCAAGCACACTAACAGCAGTAGAGGCAAAAAGAGATAAAAAGTTTCTGTGATAAAGTATTTACAGAAGTGGTAGAAGGCAGGAGCTGGGAAGGGAAGTGTGGATGCCCAACACAGCTACCCCTGTGCAGAGCAGTTAATGAGATCTCCAGAGCACCTACAGAGAAGAAGGAACAAGCCTCATCCTGCCTTCCCAGTCTCCTCCCTCTTTGGTCTCCTCTAACTGCTCACAGACACCCCAGGATGCTTCTGAAGGGCTGGAGGATTCAGGGGGTTAAAGAAATCAGGAGGACAAAACAGTTGCCATAGGACTTAAACTAGTGGGACTCGTAGAAACGACCCACGGAAGGCTCTGGATGTTGGGCTGTGAAGAGGAGAGGGTTTCCATGAGAGCATCAGCTTCAGAGGCTATTAATGCACATGAGTTTTGATGGTTCAACTGTAATTCTATCAAAACAGAGCTGGCTCTGGGCTGCATGTGCATTTAGTTGACTGGGATGCATAAAGGTCACAAGGGAGCATGCAGAACTGTAAAACAGGGCTCTTGTGGACCAGGCCCCTGGCAAACCTCATCAGCACCCATTCAAAACCGTCTGGAAGAGAGTCGCAACAACCTTGCAGCATTTTTCTGGATCTATGCACAAGAAATACATAAGATGAATTTTCCTTGCCCATGGGAAAAAAAAATGAATCCCTTTCACTGAAGCCATGAAAAAAACGACCTTATCTGTTCTCTATGTGATATTTACAGTGTTTTCTAAGGCTTGGATGTGCTAATTGTAAACAATGTTATATATGTGATGGTAATAAAATAAAATTATAAATTCATACAAAGGTTAAAACAAATTAGTCCAATTAATGAGTTGATATCAGTATTAGCATATTAACCTTCTGGACAAGCAATTCCTAAGCTTTATCTAATCAACTATTAAGCTAACAGCCCAAACAACAGCTTGTAACTAAGCAAATTTAACACAGACTTTTTGCCAGTTAGTTGGTTAAACTAATCCCTCTGTAGCTGAAACTAATTTTTGAATTACATCTTCAATACTCTTATGGCAGACTGCCTGGACTGTTGTGCTTAGGTAATAGCAATTCTATTCTGCTAGCATTTTTAGACATTTACAGCACAATTTGTGAAGAATACTTCTTAAATGCTAGCCCAGCATCCTGTATTGTAATTATCACTCAAACCTTTACGCTAATAAATAATTATAGTATTGCATTCTTTCACCAACTGTATAAGTGACCTCCTTAAGACAGTCAGATATATACAGCTAGATACTAATTTCTAAACAATGTCTTCAGCAATGATTCTAAAAAAGCTGTAACAGACATAAAAAAAATGCATACAGAAAAATATTTTATCAGACATTTGGATTTCTGCTCCTCAGTTCTTGCCAGATTGCATTTGACTCAGTAACATTGCCTTGCTAAGGTACAGGTAGCTTTCTGGTAGTATTAAACTAATGGACTAATGATCTGTTCTTACCTGTTGGCTGTGACTCTCTTCTAGTATTGCTGGGTTCTTCCAGCTTGATAATGTCATATCAGAGGAAACCCAGGCCTCTCTGCGTAGTGTATGAGGAGAAGGCAGCCTTGCTAAAGGAGAGAGAATACCTGCTTCAAATCTTCTGAAGTTTCATGCATTTCTCTTCCTATCTCTTCCTTCTCTTCCAAGAAGTTAATTTAGGCAATATCTTTCAACATAATTAAAAAGAAGTGGTGGAAAGAGGGTAAAAAAATGAGGTCCTCTAAGCTTGTATTAGGGCTTATATTAATATTACTAATATTATATTAGTATTACAGACTAAGAAAATCTCCCTATTAGCCTTCATTGATGCTCCCACTCAGTAAGCCTTTATTGCTGATTAAGTAATTCATGAAAAATTCTATTTTGGCAGGGTAGAATAGTGGCTGCATGGAAAATTAATAAAACCAAATGGGCCTTGTAAAATCAGACAATTTGTTCTGTGAGCTCTGCAAACTAAGTTCAGCCAACTTGGAGACATTCTAAGAACACGCATTTAAGAACTTCTTTGCGCTTCCAATCTCACTAAAAATTACATAAATGCATTTCAGGAGTGCAAAATTGACAAAAATGGAACAGAACCAGTCTATGTTTCAGATACTTCCCATTTACTCCCATAGACAAAAACTTTCACAGATTAATTTCCTGGCCCCTTAGGCTGACCAGAACTACAGCTTCTTACAGTAAAACCATCAAATTTTCTTTGTCTTCTCCTCATCCCATTGGATACTACACTGATTCTGAACATTTTAGGAAAGCATTTCATCTCAGGAAAGATCTGGTGGCTAAACTGAACTGCATGCTTGCAAACTCTCCTGCTGCTATAACAGCCTGGTACAGACTCCATGATTATAAATGTAAAAGAGCTGAAGACGAGCAGCATCGGCCCTCTCCTGTGCAGCTTTCATGCTTGAGTTTTGTGTATCTTTTTCCTTATCTCTGAAATCACTTTAACAGATTTCCTGTCCGCAGCCACTTATTCTCAGCTTCATATGACACAGTTCAGTGTCCCTCAGCTGGGCTGTTAAAAGTTACTTGTGGACAGTTAATACAGTCCTCTCTTTTTCTTTTTCTTTTTTTTTTTTTCCTTTTTTTTTTTTTTTTTTTTTTTTTTTCCTCCTGTGAATTATTTCTACACTGCATCAGTTAATTGAGCCCCAAACAACTAGGGTTGTGAACATCCAAAGCTACTCCATCCAAAAATATGTCCAAGGCCCTACACCTTAAGCAGGAGATCTGGAGATGATGGTTACATCAGAAGTGAGAAGCTCTGAAGAGTCTTGCTAGCAACAGCACAGGGATAAAGAAGGGAACAGCTTTTAAGGAGGGAGTTGCAATTTCTGTGACATGATTTTTGTGGTTGCCTAACAACTCCCCTGGCACAGGATGGACCCTGCAGCCCATGCCTGATTTTTCAGAGGCTCTTACAGATTCATTGTTTTGATTTTCCATCTTTGTGGACGAATCATCACAATAAGTTTTGTTTATCGTTATTGTATCTCCATATGAACTCACTGGCCAGGCTCCCTGTACTGTCAAAGGAGAGAAATGGGTATTTGCAGATTTGGATTCAGCTGGTATATTTTGGAAGAAATGCATTTTGCAGACAACTATTTTTCTCCACTGACTATAAAGCTAATTAAAACAAGCACCTTAAATGTAGACACCTGCACTCCACACAACTGGATTTGGTCAGATGAATTTTGCTGTGGGTTCTCATTCATATTGCTGCAAGATGAGGATAAAATGTAACTAAAACAGGAATCATTTTACTCTATCTCACAGAATCACAGAATGGTTGAGGAAGGGACCTATAGAGATCACCTAGTCCAATCCCCTTGGCAATTGCAATGCAGGTTGATCATATATAGCACAAGGAATTATCAAACTGGGCAGTTTAGGCCTGTTCCACAGTTACTCAATTCCTACCAAGACCTTCACTGATTTGCAGAAAGAGCAACTAATTTTTAGTTTTATTTTAATTTTAGTCTAATTTTTAAAACTAACTAGTTTTATTATTTTTATTGCTAGTTTTAGGGGTTTTTTTTCCCCACAATCCAAAAATCCCTAGCATTAATTCTGGTCACCGAACATCCCATAATACAAATCTAAGTGCCAATAAGTTTATTATTTTCAATGAGTTATACAGATTTCATATACACTGTACCACAGCTGTGATTGACAGTTTATCTGTACATGAACTTCTGACTCGGTTACACATACACCAAAAAAAAAAAATGCTTGAATAACTTCAGCCAAAGTTAACAAATCTCTCAGGTGAATGTATACCACACATGCCCTACATGTTTATTATCTTGGATATCAATAACACACCTTAATAAAATAAGCAAGCTGAATCTTTTGCAAGATCACAGGAAAATGATATATATCAGCCTGGAAAAATGTTTGATAAGACCCAAAAGACAGACTCTAGACCTGAAATCTTGGGCCTAAGTTACAAGCAAAATACTAACTTCAAGGAATACAATGCATATATATTTCTATTGCTGAATAAATAGTACTTAGTTTAGGGACACTTTGATTCATTACATTTTTCATCTAGTTACAGCTGGTAGGCAGAGCAAGAGAGGGCAAAAATGGGAATAAATTACTCAGTTTCACAACATTATCAACTCTAAAATATAAGAAGCCCCTAGTATTCTGAAGACAGTGAAATAATTCAGACAGTTCAGCAACACTGGTGAGACTGCTGATATAAAGCCCCCCATTTTTTCTTTCTTTCTTTAGTAGGAGTGTCCCAGATAATCTCTGGTTGATGTAGCTAGTCACACTCTGATTTCTAGTCTAGCTGTCAACATTTAGGACTTACAGACAGACCATCATTTCATGAAGACAGTGGTTTTAAGGCCAGAAACTTTGACTTTACCACAAAGACATCAAAAGGTGCCAAAGTTTGTTAAAAAGCATAGCATTGTCTCCACAGGAGGAAAGCCTTGGGGTATCTTGCTCAATCAGAACAAAATTCTACACACCTTGGAGAGGACAAGAACAAAGAACTGAGTGCAACAGTTCTTCCTTCCCCATAGTAGGACCAAAAGAGCTGACGTGAAGTGATAGAAATCTTTCTTCTTCAAAGAACCTGGAACATTCATGTTATCCTATGTATGTAACAGTCTGCTATTGACCACAGTCAACCCTTCTCCATTCCTTCAGAAACCAAACCAAAAAAAAAAAAAAAACCCTCACCACAAAGACCTAATGTAGCTTCATTTAACTAGGATCTGGATGTGAAACCATTTTATTAGGAGCATAATCTCTTGCCATCAGTGCATAGACTCTAAACATCCTTTCCCACCTTCCTGGAACTGTCTATAGTATTTGATACTGTCTCTGAGACTCAGCTTCTTCTCCTGAGAAAGAAGGCAAGGTTAAGAGTACTGATCTGAAACGCTCAGAGCTTTTTCTGGAGCACTGCACTCAAAAAGTAATAAGAGAAAACTGCAGTTTTATCACAGACTTTCACATGGCTTTTCTATAAGCAATCACTAGGTTTAATGGTTAGAAAACCAGGACTTAAGTCCTTGCAAAATATAAATGACATGTAGAATTACATAACCTTTGGCAGAAATCCCTAAGGTGGCCAGTGCTTGGACAAGATGAGTTCATGACTGAAGAATCACCCGTGGAACCTGGATGCAAGCAAGGCAGTTATGAGAAGGGTGATCAATGGAAATTGCAAGAAGTTGCAATTGTAGCTTGAAAGAATTGTAGCTTGAAAAGACTCTTGGATTACCTTGCTGAAATTCTGACACAGTATTGCCTTACAGTCGTACACGACTGTCTAGAAGACATGCCCTCAGTAGATGATGATCAGTGTTTAGTAAATCATGCCTTGTTCTTCCATCATCCGACTATAGCAAGCATTATATATTGTCAGGAAACTGCAATTAGTATAAAATACTGCAGTGTAACTTCTCGGAAACACAGGCTACCACAGGCATGCCAGACTTTGCTACCACAACAAACCAGTCTGTTGCACATGGTTGTCCTCTCAGGGAGAACACAAAGTGAAAACATGCTGCTGACAGGACTCACCCCGCTGAGCACATTGCTCAAGTGGGCAGTGCAGTGCAGTACAAAAACCCCACAGGAGTGGATGGCAGATATGTTTATGAACATCCCTGCTCAACTCACTCATCCACGCTCAAAAGACTTTGAGTGATGACAAATTGAAATTGCTTTTGAAATTGACTCCAACTGTTAATTATGCTCACAGTTAAAACTTTGCTTCTTGTAAAGATATTTATAACATGTATTTTAGTCATCTAATTAAACCATGAATCAGAACATGTAAGCCTAGGAGTGTAAGTTCTCTGCATATCCAAAAGGAGAGATACAGAGACTAACACATGGCTCAGAGCACCAAAATGCATGTCTAGAATTAGACAGCATAAATATCGATCTTTACCTTCATTAGTTCAAGATAACCTAAAATCACGTTCTAGCTAAAGTTTTTCACCTTTATTTATTGGCTTTTGATATAGCAGAGAATTGTTAAGGCAGAGTAAATCTGCTCGTGAGTGCAGTGAGAATCGTAACAGTGCAGTATGCAATCAGCTGGATCTTCAACCCACCGTTATGTGCTTTTCTGGCTTGGGATGGACTTAAGTACCTACTTATGCTTTGCTCAGTAGGACCTGTAGAAACAATTCAATTATCAGTTATTATAACAGTGCTTTTGACACTGATGTTCATCCATGTGATGATGAATACTTCTCATATTTCTCCACAATCTTGCCTATTTCCTGAAATACTTAGAGCATCACAACCATCTCTTCTGTATCTCTGCCAACCTGTCCTCCAGAGCAAAGGATTTAAGGAGTTTCATTTGCTTCTCTTTTTCCAGAATTTTTCCTTATTTCTGATAACATTTAGACAGACAATCAGGGACATTGGATAAAAAGCAAACAAAAAGTCCTCTTTCATTTCCTATTTTCCCATGGCAAAGTGAAAGTTAGAAAAGATTTTCCTCATGTGTTCTCTTTACAAACTTCAGTGGCTACTCTTACCGTCATAAAACTTGAGCTGTATTCTTCTTTAAAGCTGTTTTCCAGCATACTAAATGCGATGCAACTTTGGGGCAACTCCACAGGCTGCCATCCAGACATGCAATGACACCTTTCTCCTCTGACAACAGCCCAGTGTATGCTGGTGTGGGCAGGCAGGCCAGGGGCCATCCCAGATGCCCCAGTGCCCACAGTGCTGGCAATGGTTGTGTCCCCTTTTTGCCCACCCTTCTCCATCTCCTGCTTTGTTCCCACCCAGGGCCTCAACAGAAAAGAACAGTAGACTAGACACAATGATCTCAGGAGCCAGAAAGGACCCTCAACTTCATCATTGCAAGTAGACCACTTGGATTGACCCTGTATCACAGGCTGTTTCAATTTCACATCTCTCTGTCAAAATCAGGAACAGGACACGGATGCTGGCTCTGCACCCTGAGCGATCGAGCATGTGTTCCCGCTCTGCTTCCGTGTGCTGTACAGCACAACCACTGCCTTTCGTTGAGGATGTTCTGTTTTCAGAAAGATCTGAACTCTGCATCCTGGCTTTCAAAAACTTGGTTCACGGTGTTCTGCAAATGCCTGTAATCTCTTTTGCTCTGGTGAATATAAGGTCAGTAGTGAAATATCAGAGTGGGATCAGCGCAACACGATTGCTACAGTGTTTACATTCACCATATGGGCAGCTCTGGACAACTCAGGAAATTATTTTCTAATCCCTTGGCATACATTTTCCTGTTTGAAATTCTGTGCAGACTCTCTTTTCCCTCACCTGAAGTTTCACAGATGAATTACACACAGGGACCTCATTTTCTTTATGCATCTTTTAAACAACCCGACCTGGTTTGTGTTCAAAAGGGTCTTGATAGAAAGAAGAGATAAAACCTAAGCCCCTACAGAGAGGAGTTTTTTAAAAAAATCATGCCATAGTAAAATGTCAACTTGTATCTGTTCTGGATGGCAAGGTTTTTGAGAAAAAAAAAGTACAATGAACACACTGATAATGTACAGATGTACTCTCACAAGCGTGGAAAGTGTAAAGAGTGTTCAGTTGTATTTATTGTCTCTTGGCAAGTTCCTATATTTAAGCTCAGTGCATGCATCTCCATGAGTTTGCAAGAGCAGTAAGAAAGTATCTTCCACAGTAGAGTCTCTAAAATTGGGGAGCAGACTTGCCCCAGTAAAGCAACTACAGAATACCTAAACATTCTGCCTTGAATGTACGCATCAACCTGGATTATGCCATTAGGGACAATTATCTTCCACTGTAGGTAACTTCTTCAAGGGCTGTCCAGTGCCAAGCGCTAAACATAAAATTATACAGACAGAGGCACAAGGTTAAAAAGAACTGAGCTGGTGTGGCATAGGCAGTTCCTGCCCATCAGCTGAATCACAATAATTGACCATGTACGTGTTCCCAGCACGCCCCAATTGCAAAGTAAAATGTGTTAGCTTAACCCACCATGAAGGTGCCCGCACCCTCAAAGAGTCAATAGGATGTGATGCGATTGTTACCACTTACCATCCTCACTGCTTCTTAGGACAGGCTTAACTGTGACCTTGGTATAGCTTGGAGGCTTCCACTATTACATGCCAGGAAATAAGGAGCCGGAACATCAGTTCATTATTATCAGATTAAGGTACAGAAGAGAACAGGGATCAAAGAGCTGCTTCAATGCTGCTTCAAGCAAAAGTGAATAATACATGTCCACCACTTTTGGCTAGTCACAACTATAAAATCTGACCATGGAATGAATTAGGAGTCTTAGAAGTCTGAGGTCCACCCCAGCTCTCAAGAGTCTGAGGAAGTTTGAAGACTGCCTGAAACAGAAAAGTGACTTTCAAAAGCTCCCATAAAATACTTTTAAAAAAAAATTATTTACTAATGCATAGTATTTGACACTATTGAAACAAACTGCCTAATATCAATGAAACTAAGCAAAGTGGTGATTTTTTTTTCAACTTCATCAAAAGATCTATCAAAATAAAAATAAAAATCTCTGAAAACTTTTTATTAAGAATCAAATACTGCTGCAGGGGAAATATCTCTTTCTGTGCTCAAACAACAGATGTACAAATAGTGCATAGCAATAACACTTTTAGTGTCTTCTGGCTACAAGCACATTTGTGATGCTACTGGTCAGGTTTGTCTATAAATCCACAGTGCTTTTGCTGGTCTTGGCCCTAGTCCCTTTGCTTCAGGTCTTTCCCACACTCCACTTCCTCAAATTTGTCTTGAAAGCCAAAGGAGACTTAAACAAGAAAAATAAACTCCTATTACACTTTGGGAAATGTAGCTACTTTCTTAAAAGAGTCTCAGAATAGAAAGGAGGAAGAATAATCAAAATTTGATCTTTATTCAGACAGCTGCAGGTGTTGAATATTCTGCTCCAAGTATCTCCATCACAGGGAGAGAAGCATCAATACAACATATACATGTGTTTGAAATAACTGAAATAAAAAAGAAATTTCTGATAACAATAAAACCATTAAACCACCACTGACAAAAGAGGCCAATTCAACTGATGCATTAACATCTTGTGTGCATGTGAACACTGTTTAGTTTGACTTTGCCAGGCTTTTGACATGGTTTCCTGAACTAATCTTATAGCCAAGTAGAGGAGAAATACGAAGATGGATGAAAATTTGTCTGGACCACTGAGTTCAAAAGATGTTCAACAGGTAAGGTCTAACTGACAGCTGTTTATGGATGTTGATACCCAAACTGCTGTTGTTTAACATCTTCATCAACAGCCTAAAGGATGGACAGGAGGAATCTTAGAATCATAGAAAGGCTAAGGTTATGAGGGACCTCTGGAGGTCATCTTGTCCAACTCCCCTGCACACACAGGGTCACCTAGAGTACATGGCACAGGGCTGCATCCAAATGGGTTTTAAAGATCTCCAGAGAAGGAGACTCCACACCCTTTCTTGGCAGCCTATTCCAGTGCTCTGTCTCCCTCACTGTTAAGAATTCTTTTCTTAAGTTCATGAGGAACTTTTGGTGCTTCAGTTTGTGGCTGTTTCCTCCAGACTCTTGGCTAATTCAGAGATGGAGCCAATGTACTCAGCAGGTTAAGGGAGACAATTGTCTCTTCTTGGTGTTTGTGAAGTCAATACATCCAGTTGTACATGCCCCAGTAAAGAAGAGATCAAAAACCTGGCCCAAGCTCAGGTCGAGGGGCTGGAGCATCTGCACAAATGTCACCAGATGAGGCTCTGAACAATCTGATCTAACTTACAAACTATCCTGTTTCGAGCAGGGGCTAGGACCAAACAGCTTCCTCGGTCCTCTGCAACCTGTATTTTTTTCCAATTCTCTGACTTTCTTCATCAATACAATAAAGCTAATTTCTTCCCCCTACAAAATGCTTTGCATTATTTGTGAAGAAAGGAGAGTGAATGCCTTCAAATGTAACCTTTTAATTCATACAATTAAGTAAAATGAAACTACTTGTGATTTAACATAGAAGAACTACATAAGCCTTTAATTATGCAAATGGCAACTGTTGCTTTCCTTCCATACAGGTTCATAAGCGGCGCTCATCAACATAATATCTGATCAACTTATAGTGGTGCTCTGAGCAACATGACTAACATCTGGCACATAGTTTGCTTCATGGTTACCGGCATTCTCTTCTATCTGTTTAGATCTTGACTCCTTTTGTTAGGGACCTTCACATAAACAGGATGTTTCTCTTTCTGCCTGTACTGATGCGATACTGATGAGAGTTCCCCCGCAATAGCCATTTTTAGCAAGGTAACATTAAAGACCATGATTACTAGCAAACAAAACCAAGCCTGAATTCAGAATGGCAGAATAAAATGGAATCTCATCCGGATGCTCCTGGAAAAAAAAATGCTGTCTGTCTCCACTTTATCTGATAGCCACAAATGTAATTTGCACAGCTGCCCTTCAGGAACATGCACAAAGGCTTCAGGCTCTGGGAAGACCTAACCTTTGTTTCTTTCAGGTTTGATTCTATCTCATTTTTATAAGGTCATAAATCAAGGCTAGAGAGAGTGAAAATATATTTGGGCTTTTGAATGCAAAATGAATAAGAATAAAAAAAAGCTGCCATTTAAAGCAAATCCCCACACCACCTTTTTCTTTCCAAGTGCGAGCTCCCTGCTGCACAAATCAAAAGTATGCATCAAGATGGTGCCTAAATCTTTTATGAAACGGGCACTTCACTTGTACTTCAATGGAGCTTGCTGTGCATAAAAAATTCTTTTAATGATAGAAGGAAATAATTCTGCAGTTGGGGCAGAGAGCTCCCTGTTGCACTAGAATTTTGGGCTGGATATAGGGCTGATGAACAGTGGAAATGAAAGAGAATTGTTTTTAGTGCCCTTCATGCAATCTTCTCATAGATCACAAGACCTGAAGTTGCCCACCACCTCCTGAGCTCCATACAGCCCTCACTCATAATCCACACATAGTCCCTGTGCCCATGCCATGTTGCACAACCTGCAAAGGCAGTCATCCTGCAGCCAGACACGACAGCAGAGCAAGAGTTAAGCAACCTAAATCTTAAGCTGTTGTGGAAAGTGAGACAGCAAGGGTTGCCAAGGTCAACATCCCTACCTTGCCCAGGGGCCCAGCCATATTCCAGAATTCTCCCATAAGGAGTGAGCGCAGGTGGCCCAGGAAAGTCATGGCCAGCCTCCATGGGTGAGTAGCTCCTGGAGTTCCTCCTGCCCTCCAGTGTGTTCATCTCATGGCTTGGGTACACATGGAGATTTTGATGATGATGCGGAGATGGGGCAGCATGCCCAGCCATAGCAAAGTGGAGTCCCTGATACCAGGCACACTCCTCACTCTCAGCCCTCATATTCTTCTCCACCAACTCGTTCCCTGCACAAGTGCCCCTCCGCTAATCACAAGGTAGAGGATATGCATGTGCTGCCTTGTTTCCCCAAATCCTCCCTCTTGCACAATATCCTCTCTGCTGTAGGAGGCATCTCCATGGCTCCCACCCTTGTGCAGACATTTGAGGGTTGAAAGAATTGCTTCATTCTTTCCTTAAGCTGTTGACATTCATATAGCCCAGGCAAGACTACTCAGATCAATGCAGCACGCAAGGGTGCCTGCGCACAAACATATTTAGTACCAGCCTTCAAAGTAAACCCCTCAAGCCCCAAAACAACAGAAAAAGAATCTTCAAAGGAGATGTCTACCCCCTCAACAATGTAACGTCCCATGCTCTCTCCCAACAGAAGTAACAGAAATATCTGCCCTAACAATGTTCAAGGAAGACATTGAAGTAAACTCAGCTGGATTCCCTAGGAAGTACAGACTTCTCTGCTGTGGAAGACAGATTTTTTTTTTCTAAATCATAGATATGTTTAATAATACAGAAACTGCAATACTATCATCCAAATATTTGTTTTTATCTCTGTGCAGGCATGTCAGGCACTGTTCTGTCAGATCTTGCTTTACTATCTGCTTCCAGTATGAAATTCTCCCTTACACAATTTCAAGTTTTATAAATACCTGTACAACCTCTAATAAACCTTTCATTGCATTACTTAGATATATATTCCAATTGTAATGTCACAAGGAGAACTAGGAAAAACCTTTATTTCCTTGTACGTTAACCCAGCATATTTTAGTGTCTCAGATGTGGCTTTGTTTTTGCCTGGCATCAGATATGAGACATAAATTGCACTTAGACTTTTCCTCATTGCTTCTTCAGACCTATGTCAGTAAGTTCATGGAAACTGAGAAGGCAATATTGTTAATGACTTTTCTTTGAATGATGCCTTTATATTTCTGAAGTTTTAGCTGTGGGGCCAGCTCCTATTTGTGAGATGGACTCAATGCAGACCTGCATCTTCTTTAGAAAAAGTAACAATCATGTACAGAAAACACCTCTACGGTGGTCACATTAATCTGCTTTTTCTTTTATGTATGCTGGTTTTTCCTTCTGGTTCCTTTTGTCTGAACCAGGGTTATTTGAATCAAATCTGTTTTCTAAGTACAAATTTAAGGAAAAGCTGTGCAGCTAAGGTTTTCTTTTGGTTGGTTGATTGGGGGTTTTCTGATTGTTTTGTTGTTGTTTTTGAGCACTAGATGTAGAAGTTGAGGTCAAAAACATTTGCAGCATCATGTTGTAGTATTCTACATCTTTTATGCCATCTTTGTACATTCTGCCTCCAATTTTATTTCAACCTGTCTCTCTGCATTCTGAAGCAACTGGTTAAAAGGGCGTTCCTGTGAAAACTTGCATTGAAGTAGCACACATCTAAGACCAAAGTTCATTCATGCTTTCTAGGTGCTGCTGAATCAGAACATTTGTTTTGCTACAGATAACCTAAGGAGGAGTTTGTAATGAGTAAAAGGTTTTCACTATATCTATCTATCTACACTGATTTCTATATCTACCAGATTAAGAGATTACTACGTGGAATGTCCTTTCCTTTCATCTTGCTTACCTAATTTCTACCAATCAATGAAATGCCTTTCTTTCTGTTCCAACTTTATAGACAGGAAAAGGATATCTTTTAATCAGCTACGACTAGCAGATGCCTATTGCCTAGTATTTCACTTTCATTGAGTAGAGTTTATCAATGCCACATCCATCTTATTATCTTTGATACTAGAGCATTTGAGCTTACACAGTGGGCTTTTCTTTCTATCCCGAGAAATCACATTCCATTGTTTCTGCAATCAATTCTATTCTCGTTTTCACATCACCACAGCTTTATTACGCAAAGTATTTAGAAAATTCCTCCCCAAAATTCCCCCCCCCCCTTACTTTACGCTGAGTGTTCTCCAAAAATTAAATGCTAACAGAACAATTTCTCTCCCTTTCCATTGCTAGAGGAATCTTAATTTGCAGAGCTGCTTTTCTTTTCTTGCCTCAAATCTGCGTGTGGTAGTTAGACACCGTACTGATGTGGGCGGCATAAGAATCAGAAGAGAATAAAGAAATACTAGATTGCGACAGTGCATGATAGTGCATTGCCTGTTTTAGTGGAGGTGCACCCAGCAAACACAATGGTGAGAAATTGGAAGTAATGAAATGGAAGAGGGTTTTTTCCTACAGATCGGACCAGGGCTTGCAAATACCTGCTGCTGTGGCAATCCACCAAGGAACCGACTGCATAACTTCATATGGAAGAGAAACATGGCAGAAGGAGACCACAGCAGAGCCTATACTGACACTGGGCCATGTAAACCACAGCAGAAGGCTTACCTATGCAAAAGTATTATTTTATCCCATGTAGGGAACTGATTACTGCAGCACTGGCTGGATGAGATCAGGCAATGCCTAAAGAAACACTACACTGTTGATAGAATGCTTTGTAAATATGTATCATACAAGTGTACACACGCACTGGCTATTCATAAGGAAAAACAAAAAGAGAAACAGCATCATTATCTTCAGTGATGACATTTCTAAAACAATTCTTCAAGACATCATTGCTACCTCACTGCCAATTTTGTAGCTCATAGACTCATAGAACTACTGGGGCTTGAAGAGGTCAGAGGAGGCATCTAGACAACCTCCTGCTTGAAGCAGTTTCATCACTGAACTCAGACAAGGTTGCTCAGGCCTTTTCCCAGTCAAGCTTTGAAAATTCCTAAGTACCGAGATGCAACAACTTCCGCAGGCAGCCCCTACAGTTACAGATACTTCTACTTTTTCTCTTAAAAATAAAGAAGAAAAAAAATGAAGGACACTTTCACATTCTAGGCAGCATAAAATATGTTTTTTCCTGATTTCCTGAAATTATTTCAAAAGACCTGACAAGCATCAAACAGTCAACACCTGACAATAAATGTGCTTTGAGAGGGAATACTAATGCTGAGCCATAGCTGTGTTACTACTAGTATTAGACTTAAAAGAGACACCACTATACTAATAACTCCTATCTGAATGACCCCAGGTCAGTTCTAGTTGGGTGCTATGTACATTTAAATGTCTTCACATCAGAAAAAAAGGGAAAAACGATTACTTTTACATGTCACCATTTTTTTCAACCAATTCACCCATTGTGGCTGCCACTAATCAAAATGCTACTTTGCACCATAGATATTTTTTATAGCAGGCAGAACAATTCTTTCCTCCTATTGTGAAGGATCAGATCATTCAGGATGGGAGCCTGTGCTGTGCTGAAGGCAATTAAAATTACAGCCAGTTCCCAAATTAGATGTCACAAACCCGGCAGAGTCCTCTTCTCTCCACGGCTGTCCACCTTGTGGGAACCATTCCACCAGTGCTATGTTATTAGACAGCTCTTCTCCCACCTACTCAGGCTTGAATAGGAAACTCTGCCGTCTGGCCTCAGGTTATCTTACCTGTTGTGTTCCCTCTTGCCCAAAACTGGCTACATTTAGTTTGAGTTTAGCCCTGGAGAACGATGGCAAAACGTGTGGTTACTTTGCACAGCAGTAAGGAACAAAATGAGTATCTAGCTCCTTTGATACCTACAGGTCATACATGCCAAGGGTGAAAGTCACCCTGAGCTGGGAAGCAGTTTTTGAACCACCAGTGCAAGAGCACATAGGTAATTGAAGAGAAACTCCATGTTTGGTGGGTGACAGGTGAGATCTCTGATGTGCTTGCCCAAATCCATGAGAGGCAAAAGAGTCTACCTACCCTTCGCTGGGCACGATCAGTGCTGGCCTGGGCCTTAGAACCACCAAACCATCCCTTCTCCCCACTTCCAGTATTGCAGCAGGACTCGAGTCCCATCTCATATAGTAGCTTTTTCCAGGTAACAGGCTCTTTTCGCCTCCTGGAGATACTTTGCAGCACTGAAGTTCTCAGTAGCACTGAAGTCTTGCCATGCAGGTTATTCCAACTCTGGACTTGCATTATAAACTCCTGAGTTACAATGCTGTGCCTGCTCTAAGCAGCCACCTTGCTGGCATGAGCAGGTACGGATAAAGGCAGTCAGAGAAAGCAGAATTTGTAGAGGAACTTGGTATGTGCCGCCAAGCCTTTCACTAGAGTCGCATGGTTTGATTTGAGGGCAAAGCTGTGTCCAAGCTCTGGTCTCCCATCATCAGCCATACATTCTTAGGTGTTGGAAGCCTTACAGACTCTTCAACTGCAAACTTCTGGATTTTGTTTGGTTGGTTTTTTTTTCTCCTTAAAAAAAAAAAAAAAAAGAAGAAACCTGAGGAGCTGCCTGAACTGCTGTCAGGCTGCAAGGAAGCCCCTCTCACTCCCCTATCCTTTCCAGCATGCTCAGTGAGCAGGAGGAAGTGTCAGTCATGAGCCTTGGCTTCTTCTCCCAGCAACCTCCTATCCTCCCTAATGAGGCAATCAGAGAAGGACAGTTCAGCAATCAGTGCCTTTGTGTCATCCCTCCTCCTTGACAGGCGGCAGGAAACAAATCATTTGCTGGAACTTGCTACAAATACCCAACAGGCTCCATAACTGTATGAGGACACAGATAACATTCCTGAAAAAAAAAAGGATGTAAACTGTGAAGACTAGTCAAGTTCCTGCAGGTATCAAAGGAAGGTATTTTCTACAGCTGAGAAAATAGTTCATTTTCCTGAGTATTTCCCATACAATTTTACCTTCATGCAAACTCTAAACGTACAGTCTGGGACCCAAGAGGTCATTAAAGGTTCTGTGAATTTTCAACATCATTAAATATAAGATGAAACAAAATTGGAAGCAAAATACAAGCCTTCTAGTGTCCAGTTTATATATTCTCACATGCAGATTAGGTGGGAGGAGGGAGGGGCAGACATGGTCAGGAGAAAGGTCGTATAACTTTCATCTTTTGGCATAATCTAAAGAGAAAAGCTGTGATGAAAACCAGAATATCAGAACAGAAGTCTCAAAGCGTTCTTGACAGCAATAAATTGAGTTTAAAGAAATCTCATGCTTTAAATATTTTTGCCGGTACTTTGCTAATGAATGAATACATTCTAGTACTTGTTTTAACTTCATCCCCCATATTTTAGCAGAGAAAAAACCTCCATGAATGCTGTATCAAACGCAAAAGAGGACCCCAATCAGTCTTAGGAACACCCATATTATTTTGTGATATTTGAATATGAACATTACCACTTATTTTCCAGTTATTATAGGGGTCTATCGGAACTTGACACTTGCGTATTCACATTTAAATTCCAGTTCAGTAGGCTTAGAAATCTGTCAGTTGAAAGCTCCCTCCAAAGGATGCTGCCCATTGCTGTGCATTTCTGAAGCAAGTATTCATTTCAAAAATAATAAATGTGTTTTTCTCTAACTTTTACCTGCTTCAGCTCTGTAATTTATGTCACCGTTTTTACATACAAAAAAAAAAGTTGATAAGACTGAGGAAGCTTATTGTCATTTTATCTTCTTTTTAACAAATAAAGCACAAGAATTCTTCAACTTGTGAAAATATAGGGATATTCACATTGCAGGAACTTTGTTTTCAAGGTTATATTTTGCTTTGAAGTCCCATACCCTAGGACTTCAAAAAGAATTTTCCTCTGCGGTAAGGAAGGGAGGGAGGAAGGCAGATGTAATGCTGCAAATTTTAGTAGCTGATCTTTCAGGATAAAAATACCTTGCAATCTGCACCAGAGTTAATCTTAGTACTTATTGAAACCAGACCCCTTGCTCTTTAGTAACTGCAATTTGCAAATGACTGCTGAGCGTTAGATCACTGGCCATATTACATCATCATACTTTTGCTGTCATTGTACTATTTGCACATCGTGTGTTACAGACAGGCCAATTGAGATGTTATCAAAGGATTTGATAAGTCTTTTTGCTCCCTGGGCTCTCTGCTCTTATTCCCATTAGCTGCCAAATGAACAGCCAGGGCAAACTGAAATCAGGCTCCAATTAGTCAAGCTAATTAATTCCAGTAAAATAAAACTCAAACCTTCTCATTATTATAGAAAAAAAAAAGTAATTTCACTTTCCACTCCTAGCTTCCCCAGTTAAAGCTAAACTAATCTCTTGGCATTCAAATCATTGAACACACTGCAAGTGATAATCTGCCAGCATGCACACATTCAGAGAGGTTAGCAGAATCACAGAAACAGGGAAATCCATGGCTGCAAAACCGAGGACACCAAATATCCAAAGAGACACTTTCAGTTATGCCCAAAGCACATGTACCTCTGTAGCTCGCCTCTTAGCTGATTGATTTAAATTCCTTTGAATACAAAGTCTATCATTTCAATATTTCCACCAAAACTAAGCCTTTACATTTTTTACTGCATCAAAGTAGATTTGAAGCTCTTAAAAGCTGAATGCCATAAGCCCAGCTTTCATTTACCTCTTAGCAGCCGATAACAGACAAGCACAAATCTGGATTCTTTGGGAATTTCATCATCCCAGCAATACATGTGTGATACAGGCTGCGCTATATCCGCCCTTCCTTGCCTCATATGTTCCAAAATAGATTCCATGACCCATAACAGACAGGCACACGGACTCAAAGCGAGTTCAAGACCTCATCATACTCAAAACTGCTGCCCAGGTGAAGACCTTGGATTGCGCTTGGGCAGGACACTGGCACAGGTAGTGAGGGCTGATTGGCACAGAGGGAAGGGAGCAAAGGTAGGCAGTGCCCAAAATGCCATGAGGAGCAGTGGGGAAGGTACACGGGAGTTATTTTACACAGTTGTGGGTGAGTTGCTGTAGGAAGAAGGCTGTAATGGGACGTGGAAACTGGAGCAGACTGGGGCAGCCTGGGAGCAGCCCGGAGCAGGAAGGGGCAGACAGAAGATCGCCCGTTTGGCTGGAGGTACCGATAACGCCTTCAGAAACACGAGGAAAGGGAAGTTCCCAGAGCACTCGAGCTCGGCGCTGACGGCTGCGGCCCCCGGCGGGCTGCCATGTGGCACACTGAGGTCATCTCCCCCTTCCCTCTTCCTCTCGCTTTTGTGAGGAAGCCACGTCTCTGGCTCCACACCGGACAAGGGCAGGGCTGCCTGCGCGCTCGCTTCCTTCCCCCAGGCGGGCCAGGCCTGCACCGCGCTGCGCAAGAGCAGGGCCGTCCTCAGGCTTCCCAAGGCCACGGCGGAGGCCACGGGAGGACCCCGCAGCTCCCGACCGCTGGCGTTCTGCGAAGTGGCTTTACGCCATGCACGGAGCAAGCGGGGTGACCACGGGGTCACGCGCTTTCTTGTGCTCCAGCTGCTTTCCCGGATCCCAGCAGTCTTGAGTGACCAAAGGGAGATTTTTGTACCGAGGCTGTGGCTCTGGAGCCATGTGCCCTACTGCAGCACTGTGCAAGCACACACCACACAGCAAGGTGTGGAGATCAGGGCAGGAGAAACAGGTTGCCAGCTGCGGCCCAAATTATCCTCCGTCCGATGAAATCTCTCGTTTGTTTGAAGCACAAAGGCCCGTCGCTTCAGCTGTCATGGTTGGATCGACCCAGCGCAGCCTCAGCCTCAGGCTCACCCTCACGTGCAGTGTTCTGGCATGCAGGGGCTTGACGGCTTCCAGAGGAAACTGAACCAGATGCTGTGATCCAGGTGTGAACCAAATGTCCTGTGAGTCCTGACGGAAATATAAAAGCCCAAATTAATGGTTGGGATATTTGCTTAAAGAAGCAGACTAACCCAATTTGGAAGCAAAGCCTCAAATTGCACGCCCCTGCCCTGCACTGATGCCTTTGATCCACGGATTCACTCCAGTCATGCTCCAGATTTGATACATGCTCAGAAAAGACTTAAATGGGCAGGAACTCCTTTTCCCCTCCCTGTACTTGAGGATATTGCCTTGAGAGCATAAAGGGGACAGCATGGCAATGGTGTGGTTTGGACGGACATAAATAGTATTCAGTTAAACAGAAAATCCTGGCACATGTGGCTATAGCCACATTTAGTCTGTAAAAAAATCAATGTAAAAGGCAAGCAAAAAGGAATGACGATTTGGGAAAGAAAGTAGGAGCCATTGCATCCTGTAAACCTGAGTGTCAAGTCACCTAGAATCAATATTAAAACTGTCAAATGAAAAGCACAGTCAGTCAAGCCAAAGCAAAAAACAGGCAATACTTCGATTTACCCAAAAGAAGCCTGCTAGAGAATGCATGACATGAGAGGAAAAGAGGGATAAAGATAAGCAATAATTAGCTAATATATAATCAGAGAAGGCATCTCTTGCATCTGGAAACATTTTTAATCAGTTCCCCTCAAACTATATTGACAGAGCTTTTAAAAAGCTTAGCAGCGTGATCTTTTCTAAACTCTAAATCACCAGGTGTGTCGATGCCCCTGCAGCCTCACAGACCCAACCTCTGCTGCTGAGTGAGCAGAATCCCCACGGCACTGACATGCAATTTAACTTGTCTGGTCAAGATCTCCAATGTGCTTGTTCTCAAGTTCCTGGAAGGAGATCGCTGATAACCGCAGCTATGGTGGACAGAGCTGTGAAAAAAAAAGGATGACTATCAGGTTGCCTTTCCTGTCGTATATGGAGTGTCTCATTATTGCCCAGCTAAACCTGTCATGCAGAGAGCAGGATGTGAACCAGTCCTCAAGGTCAGAGGCACTGGCAGGCAATCCGCCCTAGGCCTCGGCCCATTTCCGCCGTGGGACAGCTGTCTCGTTCTCCCCAGAGCCAACAACAGTTAAAAAGCTGGTAATCAGCAAGGTGATAACGCTGGCTCCTTCGCACTGGAGGCCCTGTGGTGGGCGCTTAGTTTAGAAGGGCTCTGGGCAGCCCTGCATGACTACTTCCCCTGTCAAGTTGGATGCTGTAATGCAGGAAAGAGAGAAACCTTGCAGGCCTGTGCAGTACCCAGAAAGGAGAAAAGATACACGCTGGAACAAAACTCAGTCTTATTTTATGCAGTTAAGGCATCACTGTGAAACATCTGACATACTGTAGCAAATAAACTGGAGACAGAAGACAAGACACCTTCTTAGAGGAATGACAAATTTCTTAGTTATTTCCTTTTTTTTTTCATTTATGCGAGAATTTGTGGAATTTTAAATACCATTTCAATGTAAACTTCAAATATAAACTATGTTATGCCACTTAACGCAATATAGTGCAAAGATGGCTCTCCAACATATTGCTGAATGAAAACAACATGAAATGTGGCACTGCATGGAAAAAAAAAATCAATAAAATACCATTGCATGTAGTGCTTAAAACCAAAGGCAGTATCCCTCAGAGAGCAATGTTTAGAGAATGACTTCTGTGAGCATACTAGATCTCAGAAGTCATTAAATAAAAGCACTATTGAATTAATTAGTTAATGGCTGGTATAATTTGTTAATGGCTGGTAAGTCTTGAAGAAACAAGGTATTGAGCATATCAGTGGCAGCTGTTACTTGTTTTAAAGGTAGGGAGATATATTCTACATCTGACTGTGGTGGTATAGTTTCCCTTGGCTTCGACAATGAGATCTGAATAAAGAAAGAGAGTAAGATCAAAACAGAATTTGACCTTTAAAAATATGTCTTCTACCATCTACCCATGCCACTTGACTTTAAATCCTACTCTAAAGCAGATGAAACAAGCTTTTCTTATACAAATGGGAGGTGTATTGAACCCACAGAAAGCAGTTCTCCCTTGACTACAATTTCCTCATAAATCATAAAGCAATACGATATACTCTAAGAGAGGAGAAAGCTCAGGCAGCTTGGAGAAATATAAAAAGTGAGAATGGCAGAAGTACTGCAGAACAGAGATATGGACAACATGGGGGTTATTACGCCACAGAAGAATCATAAGCAGACTAAGCCAGTTTTTCACAAAATTCTGAGCTAGAGACATCTGTGCTGATGTCAAAACATAGCACAGAGATAAACACCCTAAAATGCAACCCATGTAGTCCCGTAAGTATACTTAAAAAGATGATGTTGAGGCAGGAAAATACTGGCTAGAAAGATATCAATAGATATAAATCCTCCTAGAAAGATAACATTAGATACTACTTCTAGCCCTCTTTAGTATTTATATCCTCCTTTCTGCTGACCCTTAGACAAAAAGCTGCCATGGGAAAGGCTATCTACCATGCCATTAGAGCAGCACACTGAAAGCCAGAAGCAGATAAGCCCCCACAGATGCACTTGTCTGTTGGTTGCAAGGCAAACTAGAAGAAAAACACAACTGAGGAAGGATGGTTACGCATTGCAGGCCAGTTCTGCACCACCTTGCTGTGTCCCTGCGACTCATCCAGCTCCAGGCAGCTGCATCTCTCATGCATCTCTTAGCCCACTACATCCCTTATGTCAGGGCTGCCATGTGAGCGGGCTGGTGCTGGCTTTGATTTTGTCTTCCAAAGAGGTGACGTGAGGGTGGGGACCACCAAACTGCCAGCAAGCATAGCAGCTCCCCTAGTGGTCCTATATGCTATAGGGAGAGAGGTTATATATTCCTGCGAAATGATCTACATGACGTGGTCACGCTCCTGCAAGCAAAATACACTCGCGAGTGGAATTTGCCTGCTAAGAAAGTTGAGCGTCTCTGAGTGTTTCTCTTCAGACAAATGCATGGCATACATCTTCCTGTAACTGAAATCAGTAGAGACTGCAGTTCTTCTGAGATGACAAATACGGTAGTTGCATAAAATACCTTTATATTCTGCATACCTTTATACCCTAATAACCAATTCACCACTTGTAGTTTGTCCGTATTTTCAAGGTAACTGCATAAGTGAGGAAAATTTAATTAGGGAAGATTGTGAATTTAAAATTCTATTTATTAACAAGCCCATGAAAGGACAACATTATCCTGGAGAAAGGGGAATCTACTTCAAGATGAACCAGATTACTGATTACAGAATAAAAGACTGGCCCAGCATGGAATTAAATTTGAGTATCCCAGGATTAATAATCTTGAATATTCTCTGTGCATACAAGCTGTTATATACATTGCTCTGTCCATCCAGCTGTGTAATCACTCTGCAAAACCTCAAAGAAAGCAAAATCGATTCTATTATTTTTTTGAGCAAATGGAAAGAGTTAAACCAATCAGACAATTCAAAAAGGCCAAACTATGAAAAATAGATTTCATTACTGAACCAAAAGGCGGCACCATTCGAGAAATTGGAAGCATGGATTATTACCTCAGGAGACTCAAAAAGTCTTTCTTTTACTATATTAACTCTCCATATCCATTATTCATCAAAGATCTCAAATTAGACTCTTTTTTTTGCCTCATATGAAAGTCATGGCAGTGTGCTGCACCAGGGAAGAAGCCTTCCCCCTGAGGATGCCATGCTGCTGGCAAAATGCTGGTTTGTGCTGAGGACAAAGGGCAACAGGGAGCTGGAATGGCATCACCTGCCTGTCCCCACCCTTCTCAAAGCAGGTCTCCCAGGTGAGCAGGCTCTCTGGCACCAGCTGTCTCGAGAAGCAGGGGTGAAGTTTGGTCCAGTGCTATGTCTTGTCCCCAAAGCAGAGGAGAGGCAGTGTGGAAGCTGGCACGTTCCCATGGGGACAACGCTGCCCTTGGATCTGCTGCCGCCTCTGATGTGTCTCAGGAGGCACGTTTTGTCCTTCCTGCTACATGTGTGGTATCTCAGGAGGACAACAGGCTCCAGGGGTTTTCTCTGGCACAGCTGAGAAAGTTGTGACATTTCAGGCCCCACTATTTGCCTACCGTTAAAAAAAAAAAAAACATTAATTTTATCCTAAATTTCTTAACATTCTTGCACTGCTAAGATGTTTGGAGCACACTCAGATAAAGAGAGATGTAAAGGAAAACACAGATTAAAGGACTCTAAGGACAGTTCATTGGTGAGTCAGATAAGATAGCCTCCTGAAACCATGCCCGCTGCATGCTCCAGTTTCTCTTCACTGCCTCTGCCCACATCCCTATTTCCCTGGGTACTGCTTGCCCCAGATCTAGGCTTATACCTGCATTCCCTGTGCCCTTTCTCTCCCTGCAGCTATCTTTCTCTTGCTCCCAGGCAAAGGGCTCCTTATTCCCTCCTGCTTCATTATCATTCTCTTTCTTCTTTCTCTCTGAGCATCCTCTTTTAAAAGTTGTCCAGGAAGGCTGGGAAGAAAGTAGGAGTGTGTGTGTGGGGGGGTGTCTGTGTCTAGGGAAGATGGAAAGAAAGTAGGGAGGTATGTGTTGTGCATACATGCATGTGTCACCTGCTGTCTGAGAGGATCTACAGAGGTGAAGGGCACTCTTTGAGATGTGCACTGTTTGGTGGCTGAGGCACAAGAGCAGTAAATGGGAAGGACAAGTAGGGGGACTGAAGCTCTTGGTGGATCTGCTCCACCATGCCAACAAATCTCATGTCACAAACTCTCAGTCAACAATCCTGCATTGTGCAAGCCTAGGAAATAAGTTTGATAGGGTACACGTAGGCTGGTACGTTTCTTTGCCCTTTATTTCAAAGAAAGCATTTCCCAGACAATTTTAGTTTGCTTTACTAATTGAGCCCAAGAACAGAGGGAAATTCTGTTTTTCCTCTTAACGCTGTTATACAAGATCGCTTTGGATTGCATACAGCCGGAGGGAGAACTAGTCTTAGCAAGTCCTTCTTGACAATCAGTTTTTAAACAGATGTTCAGCTGTCGTAAGATGCATTGTGGCAGTGGGCTGGGCCCTGGGACAATGAGCAGCCAAGGATGTAGTGACAATTGTACAGGATTAATTAAACTTCCTGAATGACCTCACTCAAACGGCTCTGCAAAGTCCAGATAAGAATCACTCGGCCAAGAGCTTTAAAAGGGAAAGGAAAGGGAGGGAAAAGGGCTTCCCGTAAATGTGTACTTCTTTCCCTGGAACACCTGCAGGGCCTGGCAGAGATGAGGCATCACTGCTGCCCTCTATCAGCTTAAACAAAGAGAGCCAAATAGGTCAGATGTGCAGACAGATGGACATGGGCAGCCCTGTGACCTTGCAACAGCACACAGTGGTGCTGTCTCCCACTCCCTGCTTCCAAACATGCCCACTCCTCTTGTATCTTATTGTGCTACACTTGCACAGCACTTTCCATCCAATTACAGATCTCAAAGCAGTGCACAGGGCCTGGACATACAGAGATGGGGTCACCTATAATGTAATTGGCTCGCTCCCTTCATCACCCACACAGTACAAAAGTATGAAAATCTGTCTCAGTCCATCCAACAATGATGCTACGGTTGATTTGTTAATGAACGCAAGGAAAAGACCATTGTCAGTTTATCTCCTTCCAAATACATTGCCTAATCTTCCCTATCTGGCTTTGCAACCTGAAAACAGCCACAGATTCCCTGAGACACCAACCTATACAGCTTGATTTCATGTTATAATAATTACAGTCAGGCAGGCTGCAGTCCAGCATTTGGGCAAACTGAATTGCAAAGGTACAACAAAATACAGCCCCAGTATCACAGGATATACATACACTGGAGAACTAATCAGGGCCAGGACACGATCTGAGAAGAGTCCATGTTGTTGAATTTCCAAGAATTTGCTGCTAGCAGGCAAAGAAGCATCGCCAGGCTCACTTCAGGAGACACCATGAGTTTGTGACTACTTTTAGCACAAAAACACAGACAAGACTGCCTTGATTCTGGAGAGAAAGTGTTTATTCATAATCACATGAGCCGTGCTGTGCCACATAAGCTAGAGGATGCAACATGATTATAGTTGTTTTGATGTACAGACTCCTCTGCATACCTTTCCCATCAACATCCTGGCTACACACATGCCAAGGGTCAAATGAAATCATAAGGCTCTACTCAGAAGGCACTGTCACTCAAAAGGGGTTTTGCCCAGACAATTTATGCTAAAAGGGTTCAGAAAATTACACACAGAATGGAAAATATTCTCCCACATTGATTATATTTTTCAATGTAGGAAATATCTTTGACTTTTCTTGTCCACAATCCTGAAGAGGAAATTGGTACATTGGGAGTGTATTCAGAGGCATGTTAGAAAATTATCTGAATGTTTGTATCTAGTGCACTCATACATTACTTTTCCTACAAGATAAAGTGTTTTGAAATCCTGCTAGAGAAGGCAAAAGACTAGAAGAGGCAAGTAACTTGTTTAAAGTCACAGAGCAAGTCATTGGTAAGAATCAAGAATTAAATCCTTGTGAAAGAGCAAAACAGAGCAGAATCCAAAGTGATTGTCAAGATGCTTATCAATTTCAAAGAAACCACAGCTTAATCCCAGGAGCCTTGACTTCTAACCCGTTGTTCTTGTGGTACAGCTATTACTAGCTGAGAAACATCTCAATTTCAGGATGACCATTGGGAAAAAAAAAAAACAGTTAAAATCTATCTTGAAAAGTGACTTGTGATAAGTGTTTTACAAAATAGGTATAGTATATATTAATACCATCAAAAAACTAATATGAATGTTTTCCCATATGCAACACCTTACATCATCCAAAAACCAAGTCTCTGCTATCATTCCCAGTCCAAAAATCCAGAGAAATTATCATGGGCTAGGAGTATCCCTCCCAAATAGAGTACTGATTCCATAAAGTGTAGAACAGCATGTTCAGCTAGGGTTAAATACTTTCATTTGATCTTTAGCACAGTTTTAATTACTGTATGCCTTGATATCCTGGAGGTTTTCTCTTTACAACTAGGCACTGCAAGGAGATAACCAAAGATAATAAGAATGGAAGATCTCTGGATATTAAAAGGCTCATTATAAGGTTTCTTTCAGTAAAATAAATAAAACAGCCAAAAAAAAAAAAAAAAGACTATTTCAATGGCAAAAATCAAAGAGGAGAGCCATAGGTATTTGATAACACTGATCTTAAATGAAGCTAGTGGCTGGAATGGCTACCCAGACTCTGAGCACCTGTAAAGCACAGGCAAAAGCTAAAAGAACTCAAAGACTAGAAGAAAACTTACTTTGTCCTTTTTTCACTGCATGCTCCTTCCCTGGCAATTCCTGATTCCTTTCAGGAAGCTGAAGAGTTTTGGAAATGGCATCTACCCTGCATTCCATGTTAAGAAGTCAAACAAGTCAGTCTTGCCATAGCTGCCTTGGCTGCAGCTTATGCCACCATTCTAGGAACAGTGGCGGAGATAGTTGTACTTTGTGGTTGGAGAAGAAACATTAGATTGCTCCTAGGTCTATGCCATCATCAGTGTCACATCATTCAGTCCTCAGATCAGTCACGACAGCAGTGTTGCCTGGGCTGAAGCCCCTCTGCCACTGGGGCAAGGGCTTCACAGCTTGACTACCCGGGTTGCTTTTTCAACGGAGGAAATGGTTAGCTGTAACCATCACCAGCACAGTGCCAGCCAGCTGCAAGTCTAAGCAAAAAAAAAAGAGAGTTCGGCAACCATGAACCTAAGCTTAAAATATGACACAATGGATGTCAAGAGAGACGTCAGGGATACCAGAAAACAATGAGATCGTATTGGTTGGTCTGATCGGCAATCCCATTGTTTTCTGGCACAGTGAGAAAATCTCAGTATAAAACCCTCTGTGTAGCCACAAAATAATTCCTGCACCCTTTGCTATTTACTATTAAAAAGATATAATTGCTGGAAAAGAGCACTGTGGAATATACGTGTGCAACTTTGCTTTTCACATATGGACTTGACTCAAATTTGACTCTTTAAAAGAACACACAATCTCATACTGACTCAGCGCGGGTTCCTGCTGGCTGGTTTTTGCATTCTTACATCTGTAAGAATGTGGTTGGCTGGAGAATGAACAATGTCAAATAGAAGTTATCAATAATCAAACTATAAATCACTTGTTAAAATGAATACATTAATCTGCTTGCAGTGGTACAGCACACACCTTCCCATACACAGTGGTCCTGAAGCTGACCCCAGCTCCCAGCTAGGCAGGTCTCCAGCAGTGCCAACATTGTTGTAAATAATCTCTGGCAAACTTCAGGCTGAAATGTTGACTTATGCCCTATGGTGCAATGGGTATAGAGGCACTTCTCAATCTAGAGATTCAAGCGGACACAGTCTCAGAGATTCTTAAATGCAAGTCAGGCCTGTGGTTAAAAAAAAAATCAGAAACTTATATTTTACAATAAAAAGTAACCAAAGATTGTTCAAAAGCACTATGAATGTGCAAATACACTTCAGGCCTCGCTTGGACAAAACTTTCTTATCTTGAGAGTTTTTCACCAAGCGACAATCAGTATGGCCTAATAAAATTACATTGATAGGGGAATAAGTGACAATAAAACATACTGAAAATTCATGAAGAATTATATAAAAAAATCAGCTTCTTCCTCTGTGATCAAATTGACTTGGCTAAAACAAGACATGGGAACCAACACCAAGAAAGAAAAGTTTAGTTAGTTTCTTCCATTGATGTTTTTTTTCTTTCCTGAGCTTTGTTAGTAAAAAAAAAAAAAAAGAGAGGGAGAGAGTGAAAATTCCAAGAAAAATTAAGCATTTAGACTGTATTTTGGATAAGCACAGCAAAGGGAGCCTTCTCACTGTACACTGCTGCCTCTGCCACTGAACAAAGCATTTATTCTCATTTGGCTTGAATCTCCTCATGATTCGAAGCTCCAGTGGGGTTCCAAGGCACACATCGATATCCAGCCATCACTGGCAACCTTGTCGATTGCCCTTCCACTGGCTTTTCTTGAATGGATGGTGGCCTGTGTCCTACTTCTCCTGAGATCCTTTCAGACAGAAATCTCAGGAGAGATGGAAGAGGGGAAATCCTGTGTTTTAGCAGAAACTTGAAGTCGCCATTTTATAAAGGAAAACTTTTAGGCAAAAAAAAAAAAAAAAAAAAAAACCTCCATCATACGAAGACTATTCACAAAAAAATGGATTTAGGAATTTGGAAATGTCTTATGTTCTTCAGGTCATTTCCAGTAATCCCAGAGCTCTTTTTTTATTTGTTTCTTTGTTTGTTTTAGTGTGCTCTTCACACAGGAAAGCAGCTAAATTCCTCTGAGATCAGTGATAGCACCTGCTTAACAATATTGTTCCTGTGGACATGTCATGCAGTTAGTGTCTATAAGAAAGAAGGAAGTGTTAAATTCACAGTGTCAGCAGGAGACATAAAATATTTGCAGATTTTCCTGTTGCTCTAATTGTTAGCATTCTCTTATGCCAACACACTGTTTTTTTTTTTTAATAGAAACAATAATTGTTTTCATATCCAAGCCCAGCATTTTATACATCTTTTATACCTGAAGTGAATTAGCAATAATAGGTAAGAAGCTGATGGAACGGATACTCTCTGCAGTCGGAAGGATGTCGTTGAAAGCAGATATATCCTTATCTACCCCCAGTAAGTTATTTTAACTGCTCTGACATCTCTCCAGGGGAGATAATCATCCCATCAACAAGCACCTGACTCTGCCTAAGCATCTGCTAAAAGTGTCAATGTCACTCCAGCATGAGCTCTGCTTCATGCTCCTCTTTGGGTAGGCAGGAGCAGCAACATTTCTCCCCTAAGGCAGTTTCAGAGATCCACAAATATCCTGCCAGCCCCACCCTCTGCATTGCCTCTCTATGAACTATCCTCAGCAAACACCACTTTAGCCAGCAATATGACAGGAAGACCACTGACATCTTCCTTCTTCACTGCTGTCCCCTGCTGAGCCTTTTCATTGCAATTTTATGCAGAACTAGCGGTCCAGTTTAGGACCTACAGCATGCTTGTTTTTCCTTCCTCACTTCTTAGGGATGCTGATAGAGTACAGTTCAAGTCCAGAGGAATGGGAGGCACTCTCGTAGCTGCCAGCAGAAGTTATGAAATAGGGACTATCAGAGCTCTTAAAGGGGCCCTGGTGAAAACAGTCCAAAACGCTTTCAATATTTCAGTCAGGGAAAGGAGTTGGGTAAAAAAATAACTTGGGGCTACTTCTCAGTAAGGGGTAGAAAGAACATTTGGCTGCAGGTTTTCCAGGATCTTCCTTGCCTTTAAAAGGATCTTCCTTGCCTTCCTTGCCTCCTTGCTCTGGCCTGGCAGGATTTTGGACATAACTACCCAGGTCCGGAAATATGAGTGCACTACAATTAACCAGTAATAAACTTAATACAGGAACCCAAAAGACGTTAGGAATCCACTGGATTTTTCTCTATACATATTATTTCTGCCAGCCATGAATCTTAAAAATTAAACAAAAGAGCAGTCAAATATAGCAGTCAATAAACAAAATGGAGGGAAACACCTGCAACTCCCTGACAGTCCCTCACCTCTGAGTCTCAGCTTGTTTCTCTGATTTAAATGAAGCAAATAGTCAGCACTGTGCTGTCAAATTTTTGGCCTCTGATAAGACCCATGGCACAAAAAAAAGGCACGCAGGAGGTCCTGCAGGAAGACTCTGAAATTTGTTATCATATTTAAGAAATAAAAAGCCTTTTCTCCACTGAGGATGTGGGGAGAGGTGGAGCACTTGAATCGAACTAGCCTGCTGGATACCTAAGACAGAGCTGCATGCAGAGAGTGCTGAGCACATGCTGTTCATGTAGGGGGCTGATAGGGAACATATGGGAAGGCTTTACGGTGTTGGAAGGACTAAAAAAGATTTATTCCTGCCCACAAGGTAGCTTTCTTTTAGCTGCACAACTTCAACCTTTCTCAGTCCCTCCGCTCGTATGATCCTCTCCACCAGGCCCGTGCTACCAGCGCTAAAATTCCCTCTGGTGAGCAGGAAGTTTAACATAATCTGTCCCCTGGGAACATTTATCTGAGCAATTTTTTCTCCCTTGGGCTTCTTCTCTAAATCCTGCCACTCTTCACAGCTATTATGGCACTCTTTAATCCCCCCAAATCTTTCTTTGTTGCCTTAACTGATGACTGGAGTAAAAAACTTCCTTCAGTGGGGAAAGGCAACGAACTCTTCCAAAACTTAAAGCTCATTTGAAAATGTGTTTTTAATGTGAGATGATTGTAATGATAGAGTCTGCTGAGGCAGGGCTCTACAAAGAAAAGGAAGGTGCATTTCTTATGTGGTGGCTAGGACTGAAGCTTCAGCTCTGCTCCCATTAGACCTGGGAGTTTTGTGAGGCACAGAGGATCTTCCCCATGGAGTGAGGGCACTTTCAGCTCTGTAAACACCACACTTTCTAGGGCATCGCAAAGGCCATGGGAACCTCTCATGGATGAGGAGAATGCTGTTGGATCCATGGGTTTGAGTATCCTCAGCACACAACATCGGACAGAAGATCAAGTGGGCCTCAGCCCCAGCAAACATCCTAGCTTACCCTACCATGAACCCCACCAGGTCCACATGAGCAAAGTCAGGGCCATTCAGTGACACCTGACTAGTGACCTTTAATATTTATTTATGTATCAACAAAACAGTCATTCAATCTTCTCTCTGAATCTAATCCACTAGATTCATTTTAAAACTATCTTTCCATTCATGTGACAGCTGCAAATACAAAACCTTAAGCTTCTCTGCTGGGGATTTAAGGGAGGCAAATACAGCACAAACATAATGGGAATGACAATCCCTCACAGGAAGGACTTTTTAAAACCACAGATAAGTGTATTTTTGTAACTTCAGTTTTTAAAAATCACTTAAGGAACAAAAATCAATCTGGCATAACATGCAATTGCAAAGTAGAACAGCAAAAACAGAGGCAGAAATACAAAATCCCATCTCCGCATGTCTGTCCCAGCCTATCACTTCCCAGAGGGATGGGGGCTGCTGCTGCCCCTCTGCAGCTTCCTGGAGACCCAGGTGGCCGTGGGGACCTTTGCCTTGGGCTCCGTCTGAAGCAATCATGCCAGCTCTTCCTCTGCCTCAGCCTCCCTCCTGCTTTCGCTACCCGATGGGGATTGATCCTGTGCTCCAGGTCACGCACATGCAAACGAACAGGTTCAGCCTCAATGCCCTCTGTAAACAGCAAAGCGCCTCAAAGCTGCTGTGGGGAGCGGTGTCCTCTGGGGACCTGCCCGGGCAGGCAGGCTGCCATGTGCCAGAAAGGATCAGCACTGGGGAGAAGAAGATTTTCAAGAGAAAAGCCCCAAACAACAGCCTCCCAGGAAGAAAGCCATGCTCACATTTGCATTTGTGGTTCCCGAATTAACAACTCTGGGAAATTCCAAGGACCAGACAGGTTCTGGTGACTCACATGTTGTGCAGACAGGCTGCACTAGGAGCCCTGCTCGCGGCAGCACCAGTCCATGCTGCAGCCACAGTGCCAGTCTGACAGTGCCTGAGGTACAAGCACACAAACCAGAGGCAATATTTGGGTATGAAGGATAGCTTTAACAAGCTGCACTCTAGTAAACTAATTAAGACTATCTTGGTAGAATATAATTAAATAATTATAAAGGTAGAAATGCTCGAGCATCCATAAGTGAGCATGCTCTCTGTTCCTTCTCAAAGTCAGGAGCACCAGCAGGGGCTGTTGGGTGAAGATGCTCCAGCCTACACCACGCAAAGTAGCCTACTGGCTACTTTTTGCCTAGTTCTTGGGTTCTCCCGTGCCTTTTTTTCCCAATGTCTAAAGCTGGTTGAGATGAGATGTCATCTGTTTCCAATACCATTTCTAAAAACATTAGGACACCATGTTCCCTAAGGACTCTCTCACTCTACATGTGCTGATATGAACCAACGAACTGGCTACACTCTAGATAACACCTACTCTAAGAAAGAATGGTTTCTCTTACAGCTTCAGACCACATGGCTATTACTCAGTGTAATTCCTGAGAATAAGGGCTCTCACATGTTTCTTTTAACTCCTACCAGCAATCTGCAGAGCTATCAGCACCCAGTCCCTGCCTCTGCTTGAACTCCCCCCAGCCTCGGACACTGCATCTACTCAGGGAACAGAGTGGGTCTCCTGGCCAGAAGACATTTCTCTACCCTGCTTTAACCGTGAACAAGGTGACCCAAGGCCACCATTTATTCGGGATGAGCCAAGCTTCTCCGGAAGCTCAGAAACCTCCCTCTGGCATAGGGCTCATCTCATATGCAAAGTACATTAGAAATTTGGCCTTGTTCCCAAAGACGCTATCACTCATCAGGTAACAGTGTCTGCATGAACAGCTTTCTTGCTCACTCCATTAACCTTGGTATTTCCTGAATTTGGGCTTCTAATAACAAAAGCTTAAATTTTCTAAAAATCTCCTTTCTTGTATTGGAACAAATGAGGTCACTGATATGCTTTGAAATCCATTGGAAATATAAACATTTGGCAAGGAGAAAATCATGCTGAGTGAAGATTTTCTTGTTATTTTTGCTGAATTGTGGATTGCTACAGTTCACAGGTGAAGAGTGTTCCAGCTTGCAGATGCAAATTTGGCTACTGATAGGAAGAGTTATTAAATAGATTGTATGCTAGGTAACCTGAATCCAGCCCAGTCAGCATTAAAGAAAAAATTGCTAATGAGGTGAAACGAAGATACCTCAGTCTACCTCAGCTATGTAACTAATGAAGCACCACCATTGCATCTCAGGTGATCAATCTTTGCAACTTTTCAAACCCTTTGTTCTTCATTTAAATAATTTAATATTAATTTATTCTAATGTCATCTCAAGTGAATAATGAATACCAGAACTGTAGTTTGAAAACCTCCAACAACAATAGACTTACAGGTTAGCCTGACCTGGTTATTAAAAAAAAAAAAAACTTTTAAGCAGAAACCTTCTCTATTGAGAAGGTTATTGAGCCAACTCCACAACTCCAAGACTTTAAATTTATCTTGAAAGGAGTCATTAGTTGGTACAAAGGAACAAAGGATCCCTAAAGCACCCCTACAAGTACTCTTTAGGGGCTAAATAAATTCCATAGGCTACAATATCACAACAATAAATAATTCTCTGATACACATATCAGGATCAGGCACACAGAGGAAGTCCCTACAGACATTTTCCTTGATTCACCTTCTCTTCTAGAGACATTTTTAGTTTCGCAGTAAAAACATGTACAGACAAGGTAGAATTTATGTCCCAGAATGGTTTTTTTTTTGTTTTGTTTTTGTTTTTTGTGAGCACAAAGATTCTTCCTGCTCCTCCGAAATAGTGGATGTCTGTGTTTCTACATAACTCGCTTTCAAAATAAAAAAGGAATCCCAACTCTAAACCACTGTTTTGAGGTTTAGGCACAATAGCCACTTTTTATATTTGACCTCAAAATGACGTTTCCATTTAGATCACTTTCTCAAAGCACAGGAAGAAAAATTGATTTTTTCTTTATTCAGTCCTTTCCAGACACCTTTGCTCCTGCAAAACAAAACACCAGTTTTTCTCTTCTATTGAAAAGGTCAAAACCAAACTGTTCTTAGAAAATAAAGCTGGTCACTCCTTACTATGACCTATTTCAATTACTAACCTTATTGAAGTTGCAATTCTACTGTTATAATTAGCTACAGGGCCAAACTACAATGACTTGGCGTAATGTGCAAGGCTTTTTAGACCAGGTTAGCTTGCCTGTGACCATTAGAAGTGAACCACCACAAGTCCACAAGCTTTTAAGGCTGACATGAATTGGCCGTGCTGTGAAAGGAAGCCGCCAGACATCATTCTTGCCCCGTGTTGCTGCCTCTCTGCTGCCAGCAGCACCATTCAGAGTGAGCTGGGCCAAAGAACGGAGCCAGCTGAAAAATTAACTAAAACAATCAGGCAAGTAGCTGGCAGGTTCTCCCTTTCCAGCACATTGTGTGGCCACAAAAATGCCTTTTGCTGGTATAAGGGAGGTTGCTGCAGTGTGTGGAGTGAAAGCACCGAGAGAATAAAGAGGGTGAAATCACCACTTCTTGTAGCTGTGGCATATTACACTCGCTTAAAGCAACTGTTTGCTCTGTGTGTTTTTTCAGGCTTTGTACCAAAATAACATTAGGGCATTTAAAATACAAGCACTGATGAACAGACTTTTCCTAATTAGCAATGTTTTAAAAGTAATATTCAGTTGAGTACAGGAGATGCAAGAAAAATGACTCTCTGTAGCTCAGTATCAGAGTTTCTAACACTTACCTATGGTGTCAGGAGCTGCTGAAGGCCTGATGTCAATGAAGAGCTGCACGGCTGCAGGGCTGAACCACATAATCTGGTCTGTGCAGAATTGGGGCAAGGACTGGTGCCAGGGGAGGCAAACCTGTGACTGACTGAGCCATCATTGGCAACACAAGCTAAAGAGGGGGAGCAGGCTTTCAAACTATGACCAAAGGAGAATTACAGGCTCCAGTGATGAGTTTTGCATGCTGTGTTCATCCCTCCTTCCTTTGGAGGATGCTTTGGGATTAAGGATGGCCTGTATGCCTACCAAAATCCTTACTCTTAACTCATCTCCGTCGACCAGTCTGATTAAAATATTAACACTCCCTTCAAACTTTACACCTTTTTGCCTCTGTGTTCAACAATGGAAGAAAACATTTCTTTAGACAACAAATACATACTTCAGAGGAGTATTCAGCCCACAGTGCGTTACTTCAACAAGCATTTAAGGTACTAGTGTATCAGTGAGGGCTACCGAAACCCCACTACTATTTCTGAACAACTCCAGACAGCAGGCAACCCATGGCGTCTGTGCAGAAGAAATGGACGTGTAAAACTTTGCGTGGTCTATGTACAAGCCTTGAGGTACTAAAAAAAAAATAGTTGGGATATTTAAACTTTACACTGTCTAGTCAGATGATTCTTCTTTTGTATATACTAATGTTCCTTCCAGTCATCTTGATACTTTCTCTGCATCTAACAGTTGGACTCGATGATCTCGAAGGTCTTTACCAAACATAATGATTCTATGATTCATAATGATTCTATGATTCTAAGGGACTACTAAAAAAAAAAAAAAAAAAAAAAAAGAAAAAAAAAAAAAAAAAAAAAAAAAAAAAAAAAAAAAAAAAAAAAAAAAAAGGAAAACAGCTTTACAGTAGCATTTTCTTGATCCTGTCAGCATCTTGTGAGATACTTACTTAAATGAGCCTTCTCATACACAAGTTATTAAAAAAGCTTTGTGGGAGAGGTTGGCAGTGGGAGGAGGTAAGATAATGTCTTCGGAAGTAGAAGGATATTCAGAGAAAGAGATATCAGTTTGCATTTGGTTGCAAGCCTTCAAGGTATGTGTCAGTCCATTTTCTAGCAGGTAGCAAGCTCCACATCTGGCTCCAAATATGAAGAATCAGGAAACCTGCACTCACAAGTGTGCCCTTGTGTGCCAGCTTGTTTCAGGAAATTCCAGTGGAAACTAGTTATTTTGATAGTTAATTAAAAGCAGTGGTCTCTCAGGTAAGGTTTCTATCCTGGGAGAAAAATGTTTGTCAGTTTATATGGAATGCTTCCATCCTCTGGGGTGTTTCCAGTCCTAGGGCTAAGCTGTTGTCACTGGGACTGCTGATATCACCCATGAGCTGCGATGGCTCCTTCCAACAAGAGCATCGTGTTTGGGATGGAGGGGAGGCAGCACGGTCCGGGAAAGCGTCTTCACTTAGAAAGTGCTGCCCCAGGAGAGAAGAACTTTTTCTATTTCTCTCCCTCATGGCTGTAGTGAAAGGTTGTAGACAGTCTGCTTGCATGAGCATAGTGCTAAACAAATGTTAAATTTTGGATCACATCTCAGGAACTGCTAGGTTGCCCTGGGGCTATTGCTGCCACCCTGACAGCAGACCTCCAGGTTTCAGAACGGTCACTGTTCAGGTCCTTTAACATCAAAAGAATAAAGGCAGGCTTCAAATAGGATCCATTCAGACAAAGCAGAATCAATGCGCTACACTTAAAGGCAAAGAGAGGCAATCAAGGAAATTAAACCTAAAGACAAAGGGCCGCAGGCTGGCTCACTTTTCCTGTACGCAGCTGAAGCAGCATCACACCTAACAGAGAAATCAGTATTCAGCAGTGCTACCATGACTATCCAATGCAAGAGAATATCATAAATATCCAATTCATAGATGGCTGAGGCCTTACTCCTGCAACTCTGCTTCTGCAAGGATCAAAGCTCTCTGAAATGGATCAAATGAATAATTAATAACCATTGCCTATGCCCCACCAGCATGAAATTGCTCATTTAATTCCAAAGTTAAGTCTCACTTTCCCAAGATCAGGCTTCTATAAACTTCACTGAAAAATCCTATCATTCCAAAGGCACTTCTGCAATGCAATTTGCAGTCTGATTTTCATGACCTCCTTGAAAAAAGAAATCCACATTCTCTTTGAGCTATAAGCATGTGCATTAATGTGTTTGAGACTCTTCAGTCTGGAAAAGAGGGGATCCAGGCAATGGGCTAACCTGTATAAAACCATAAACTAGCATGAGCAAAGCAAATAGAAAATGACTGTTCAATGACTTCCGATACAAGAGCAGGCAACTGCCAAAAGAAATAATAGACTGCAGGTTTAAAACAATCATTGTCAAGCTGTGAAAGCCTTTGGTACAGGGTACGTAGATGTTTAAGGGACCAAAAATCCAAGTATCTTAGGAGTGTTGCCATTCAGTTTTTCTGATAATTGGACTCCTCATCTTTACTAAACTAGTGGATTTTGTATCATTCTTCCTCCTGAGTTTTATTTCACACATCATCTTGAATAAATATGGGCAAGTACTAAAAATAAATGATGAACTATCCTGACTGTAAAGGCCAAGGTGTCTCAGGTGGGATATCTGGAAAAAAAAAAAACCTCTCTCCATCTCAAAAAATATATTAAAAATATCATTTGTCACTTTTTCAAAAGCTTGACCAAAAGTATTTGGATCAATAAAGAAGGGAAAGTATATTAGTATAAAACGCTTTCAAAATGACTGGAAAACAGCTAATTGAAACTTAAAATTATTGTCTTCAAATCCTACCAAGGGTAGCTTAGTTATTTACCATTTGCATGTCCAGGTTGTCCTCTGTTTGGTCCAACTTCTGCAGTCTCGTCTGAAAGTTATTGTCAGGACAGCATTGTTTAAAGATTTCCATGAACGGTTTATTCCTGCCAATTCAAATGTGGATATGACAACTGTCATTAGAACCCAAGAAGAGAATTTCAGATTCACCCTGCTTCCAGACTGGGATGCAACAGCAAGCTGAAAAATGTTTCCAGTCAAAAGAACCTTATGCTAAGCACACATGCCCTCCCGAAGAGTGCCACAGAGAAATTCCTTCGGGAATGGCATAACACGAGCAGCTGGCAAGAGGCACAAGCATAAAGGACACCAGACTCCATCTGAAATCCAGTAGGTGCCTGAAGTACAGCCTGGCAGCCAGAGATGCAGGAGGACGTGTAGGAGACCAGAGCGGAATGCAGTGCCATACACTTCAGCCGTGGATTCTCTTCACTAGCTATGTCTCCAGAACCAATCTTTCGTTTTCCTTCCTGTTCTCTCCCTCTGCAGAGGCAGAGTTGACAAGCGCTGCTCTGTCTGAGCCCTTCTGCATTGCTGGCACCCAGCCGTTCCCTGTCAGCCAGGCAAGGCAGCACGCAGAGGCCTCAAGACCTGGCGAAGACGTGCCCAAACTCAGGCAGAAATCAATCATGCCATGAACCAGAGGTACTAATCCAATGTTTCTCTGTGGGCAGGCTTGGGTTATTCTAGTAGCTTTGGTAGTTCCAAGTACTGTCTCATCAAGACTGTAGGTACCTTGTTTTCATACCTGGCTATTTTTTGCTAACCTAGCTATAAGGAAATATTGGACTCATGAAGTCAAGGAGAACTTAAGCTTTCTAAACATTGTCTCCTTCAAGTTCTCCTCCTAAGAATATGGCAGCTTCCTATGTTATTGCAGTGACCATCAGTAACATTGCTGACCCAAATCATAATCTGCTCTTAACACTGATATCACTTCATCATCAGAATGAGTTCTCAACATTAATCACACTTCATAGGAGCCTGCGACGTCTAAGAATTAATTTTTTGAAAGAACATCCAAATATCCAACATCCATACGGACAAAGAAGAAATATGTGATTACCCAGTAGTAACAATCTTCAAGCAATTTATTATGTGGGAGGCAGGTCAAATTACAACAAGAAAAACAACAAAAAGTTGAACACATTCCAGAAATATAACCTTCATAATATTATATAACCTTGAGAATATTTATGGAAAGCAAATGATGTCAGTGAGGAACACTGGGAAGAAAACATTAGTGAGATCTAATCAAGGATTTGACCCCCCACCATGGAGCACTGAAGAAGCATTTCAGAGAGCTGCAAACTTCCACCTGCATTTTCTCCCGAAACTTGAGAGCACAGCAGGGAATTGCAGATGGGAGATCGAGCCTTGATTGAGAGCAATGAACTTATGACAACAATGATCTTTTAATGACTTATTCAAGCTACTGAAAGCAAGAACTACTGCCTGTATTTCTGTTTATATTCCACAAAAGGCACACAATACATTATGTAGCCCATTAGACTTAAAAGCTCCCGATGTGTGCAATGAATTATGCAGCAGTCTTTATTGAACAATTTTACTAATAAGCTATCTTAGATTAAAATAGTAATAACTCTGCATATAAGGCATAGGGCATCATAAAAATGATTCATGCAATCTGAAGTGCCTGGAGCAAAGAATACCTTCCTTAGAAGGAGGCTTACTACAAGCTGACTGCTGATGCTTTACCAGCTATGCAAAGAAACAGGGACAGAGGAGCAAAACAAGTCTCTGCTATTTCAACTGCTCTAGAGACAGTCTTTTGGTTTGAGGTCATTGCTATAAATATTAAAAGTGTGAGGATTTACAGTTTAAGGTGACTAGTGGCCTTTGCTGGCAGCTGCTGCAGATTATTCTACTATGAAGATCTAGTGCTAAATGTTGCCACACATGAGCAGAGGTTGATGAAAAACAAGTGGTAATTGCAAGATGGTGATCACTTAAAGTGATGATATATATTAATTTTTGGATTTCAGTTCCATTGTACGTGGACAAGCCAATTCAGCGTCTTTCAAGAATAAACTAGATTTTGCAACACTGCTCCATGTATTTAGAGTCTTAGTACTTACGCTTCAGCATACTATAATTTGCTGCAATTATATAATTACAGCAGTATTATATGCTGTTGCATTACATAATAATATCATTTGTATCATAATATTGCATAACTTTGATCTACACCATAATGCACAAATATACAAATAGCATAATTTGTGTACTATATAATGTTACAGTATACTAGATTCCAGCATTTCCAGTTACAAATTAACAGTTAAATCCCTATTTACAGCTCACTTAAGCTTTCCAACTTATTTTCTTTTCCATCTTCACCATAGTTTGTTTCTAGGCTGGTTTGCTCACTATCTTTTGTTCCACCACCACGTTTTTGCCTTGGCGCCTGTGGACTTGGTGGATCATGGGCTACTTCTATTTAACACAGAATTGTTAAACAATCATAAGCACAGAGAAACGAAGCTTCTACATCACTTAGAGTTGAGCATTATCTTTTCTATTACCTAGCAAAGAATAATCTCTTGAAACTATTAGTTGAGTGTAGAAATATTCCATAGTATATAGTAAATTAGCATATCTACATACTGATTGTGGAGCATATCTGGAACTAATGGATCAGTTACAGTCTGGAACAGCTGTCTTTTGGCTCTGTTAGTTGGGATAGCAATGGATTCCTGTCCTTCATCACCCAAGGACCTAAGACAGACCTGCAGCCTCCTTTGCAACTACACAGATTGCTTGGCACACTCCTAGACAGTCTCCCAGAGGCAAGACTCATTATTTTTTTCCTATATTAATTTAGCAGTAATGCCCAAATAATTGGGCAATTTTGTGCTCTGTGAATTTTAATCCAAACACACAATCTGCATTACTGTCACCGACAGATATTATTCCAGTTTCAGCTAAATTTAAAAATATGTTAATTTCATGTTTTCCCCTGAGTTTACATTGAATTGCTTATACAGCTAAGGGAGCAAATCCCCGGAGTAGCTTGAAATTTTCTGTTAAAACTTTTTTTTTTCATGAATAATTGAAGGACTTTACCTTTTTATGAAGAGTTTTTATTTCCAGGAAATGATTCTTTTTTATCCCCTTCAAAAATTAGGGAACATTCCAAAGCACACCAGTTTTAGAAATCCATCTTTTTACTAAAGAAAAACAAAAAACCAAAAAACCTTCAAAAAACTAAAAAATGGGGTATTGGGAAATCATGATTCCCTACAGTACCACGTGGATCTGTAGTTAGGGCAGCTGAATGTCCCCCGAGTTAGAAGTCTCCACTAGACCACTTCTCATGAAGCCCTGCCACTTGGGACTGCATGGTGGCTGAGCCAGAAGACAAGGCATGGGTGATGAGCTCCAACCACAAAAGGAACCATCTGGGCACACTGGACCTCCATAAGCGCCTAGAATGCATTTTCAGTGCTTTGAGAGTCTTTCACTTTAGCCCAGAAAGAATATTTTCTACAGAATTAAAAAATTCTGTAGAAACTACAGGAAAATCTTTTTCCCTTCACCAGTTCAGTAACTTTTCCTAGCTGCAGGTAAAGAGGAGAGCTGAGCAACTCAGAGTACTCAGCAGAATAAAGCATCAACTCTAACCAGAAATGATGCAGCATTTAACCAAAGGACTCAGCTGAAAATAATATAGCCTTGAATTTATCTCTGCTTAATTTAATTACATTAAATGGCTCTGTGGTTCTCTATTAATATAACCTACTATGAATTTTTTCTTGAATGAATTTTCTGTTTTCCCTCCCCATTACTTATCTCCAGTTTATTGAAAGAGCTTCTGAATTAGTCTTGAGGGTTTCTTTCAGCCCACATTAAGCCTTCTCCATTCCATCTATTAATGTAATGTTCTATGAATGTTCCGCTACGTTTTGTCAGCAGATCTGGTCTGCGTAAAAGATTCTTTCAGAGGAACACTTCCAAAACCTGTCCGTGGAAATTTCTGTGCAGAACCAGGTTGCTAACTGGCAAGCTGTCCTTGGGCTAATCTCCTTGGACAACCTGTTTTGTTGAGATGGGTGGGTCTGTTTTCTGCCCTTGAAAAAATTAAAGAGGCCAAATAAAGCACCAAACATTCATCCTTTGAAAGGCATCCCCTGAGGACGCATTTGGGAGCCTTCACTAGACACTCATGAATATTTTGGTTGTTGTGGGCTGGTACTAGTCAACTTTTTTATATTTAGATTCCTATCTGCTTACTGTAACCTCTGTATCTGTTTTCTTGTAATCTATATATTTGTTATGCTTGTTTACCTTTAAACGGTGCAGTGCTTTTAATTAAACCAGTCTGTGATTAATCTCGTCGTTGCTTCTGGATGCAAACACAGGGCGCTACAGAAACACGCATGCAAAGCCGGAGCAAAACGCTGAAGATGGAGAATAATTCCCCAAAGAGACTGAGCCGGGCACGTTGCCAGAGGGAAAAGGGCCACAGGATGCAAAGGCGACACCTTCGCCCCGGAGGTGTCTTCTGTCCCCAAGGTCTCGGCCACTGCGGCCGCTGCATCCCGCAGCCTGGCGAGCTGCCGCCACCTGCTGCCCGCCAAGGAGAAACGCTCCGAAATAATAAAATAAAATAAAATAAAATAAAATAAAATAAAATAAAATAAAATAAAATAAAATAAAATAAAATAAAATAAAATAAAATAAAATAAAATAA
>VZSG01000399.1:454278-486347 GCA_013398315.1 Nothoprocta pentlandii
AAAAAATAAAAAGAGAGAAAACCTACAAAATTCAAAAGTATTTATTCAGAAGAATACTCTTCTGAGAAATGTTGGGAGGTCTTACTAAAGGTACCACCAAGCTTTATGGTTAGGGCTAACACAAAAAGCCCAGCACTTGAGATAGAGCAAGGCTGGAAGAGAACTGCCAAAGGAAAGCAAATGCTGCCAAGGGAAGGTGGCTTGGACAGTGTTTTGGTCTCATCTCTGGCTGGAAGTCTCGTTGAGGTCTTTCCTGCCGATGGGTCTAGGGTGAGGTTTAAGACAAGTGCAGAGCTCTAGGTGTGTTGAACCTGGAAAGAGGTTGTCATGCAATGCGAGGGCTGATGGCAAAAGAAATACTGGCTGCATTAGCTATCTAATCTGGGTTCTGTGGGTTCTGGCTTGGGGGTAGGGTGGGACCAGGACACAGAATCACCTTCCTTGGGGATTGGGGTTAGGGTTGACAGAGAAAGCCTGGAGTTTGAATCTGCAGGCAATCAAAGCTCACCTGGGTTAGAGCTTGCAGTAGTATGTGAGTCAGCAAGAAGGACTTTTGCAAGCACATCAGCACCAAAAGGAAGTGTAAGGAAAACATGGGCCAGCTGCTCAGCAGAGCAGGGGACCTAGTGACTAAGAACATGGAAAAGGCCGAAGTACTCCACACTTCCCCCCCCCACCTCAGGTTTTACTGATAAGATCTCATCTGGTCTTTCAGCTCCATGAGCCTACAAGACAAGCCACTGGGAGTGTGTCAGAGAGCAGCAATAGCAAGGCTGCTCCATAACAGGTGAGCCAAGGGGGAGCATGGCAGAGGCAGTGGTGGGACCTCACCAACAGCATGCAATCCCATGGTGTCTGGCTGAGCAAGCAGAGCAGACACAGTGAGCGCAACAGATCCCATTGACCACCAGCAATCAGAAGGAAAAGGTAAGGTAGGTCCAAAGCCAGGACCTAAGTCAAACTGGTACTTCAAAGTCTTCAGGATAAGATCAGGTGCATCTTAGTGTCCTAAGAGAGCTGGCCAATGTCACTGTGAGGCCCTTTTCCATCATATTTGAAAGGTCATGGTGATAGCGAAGGATTCCTGATATTTGGAAAAACACAAAAATCACAATATTCAAGAAAGGCAGGAAGGATAACCCAAGGAACCACAGGCCAGATCAGGTTCTCCTCAGGCCTTGAGAAGGTTAAAGATCATATCCTGTTGGAAGTCATTTGCAGGCACATGAAGAAAAGAAGGCAGACAGAGAGCAGTCAGCATGGATTCAACAAAGACAAATCATGTCTGAGTGACCTCTTACCTCTCATGATGAGACATCTGCCTCTGTGGCTGAGGGAAGGGCAGTGGATATCGCATACCTTGTCTTTAACGAGGCCTTTGATAAGGCATCCCATCATGTCTTAACTCTCTTCTTAGAAACAGCAATTCCCAAAGGATTCCCAAGCTTCAGATCTCAGAAATCTTTTCAAGGCACAGCATTTCATTTGTACAACATAGGCTTCATCTATAGTTTTGTTGAAGTCAGCTTCCGTGGACCACTGCAGGCATTTTTACTATACGCATTCTTATATGTTTGATTACACCAAGAATCCCTAGCATGCTTTTTTTCCATGGAGTTCTTGTAGGGTTTTATTAGTAATGTCTAGACACTATTTTTCTTATTCATACACTAACATTTCTCAATTCCTCAAATGTGATGAAATCAACCTTCACAGATTTTCAAAATTTAAAGATTATTACTTCTTATATAACGGCTTCAATACCTTCTAAAATAGAGGGAAAAAATGGTTTCTCTGCATAATATTTCAAATGGGGACATTTCTTTTACATTCTGGTCCTAAATCTAAGAGGTGAAATATCTCAAAATGGCAAATAATATAAATAATAAGGGGGAAATTAGAATAGACTGGAAATAAAGCCAACTCAATTTTTTGGCTGAGGAACTTTGATCAAAGTCCTTCCTTCACAGGGTACTTTGAGTGACAGAGATAATCAGGCTATAGATATAACCTGAAGGCCATTTCTTACAAAGCCCGTGCGTGACTCAGTTGAGAATCTGTTTGCTTTTTTATTGGCCTCAACTATAACAAAACCAGAGGTTGCCTCCTCTCACTGACTGCCTACTCACAGCTGTTCATGGGGTCATTTGCTAGCCAGGTAACGTTCAGATGCTGCATCCTCCATCCACGTCCCCTCAGCAGTTCCAGCACAGGCCTTACACAAAGGCATTTTCTTCTCGTTGTCTGTGAGCTATCACTTCCTTCACCTTTATGAATTATTAGAAATAGTGCATTTTAAAATACACTGAAAAAAAATCAGTAGGTTCTGGAAAAAAAAGGAAATTGTGCTGATGGAAATGCTATGTTGAAATCATCTTTGTTATATTCCTTTCTCTGCAACTGTATGCAAATTCTCTGATGTGTGTCACTGCAAGTTGATGTTTCCTATGGAAATCCCCAAATCAAAATTATTCCAGTGGCAATTTCATAATTCCATGAAAAGTATCATAAAAATGCCATTCATGTCTCTCCCTTAAATCTTTATGATTGTAGTAGGAAGACAGAAATGGTCTGGTAAGATATTATGTATGTGTGTATATGTACATATATGTGTGTTTATGTGTGTGTGTGTGCAGGGATGTCCCATTCCTACCAGAACTATAGTATCCTTCAACCAGGAACTGTGGACGCAAGTTGGGATGATAGGACTGAACCACAGTAGGTGGCCAAGCTCTCCCAAAGTGGTATCACCTATTTCTCCTGTTAAGAGATAGTCTAGCAAACTTGATGGTCCATTGCTCTGACTCAGTAGAGAATTTTGTATACTTTATGTACACTGACTTCTTCAATAAAGACATGGACTGACTATGAAGAAGAGCAGAAGGATTTCACAGCCCTCAGTAACTGGAAGATAAATGTCTTGTAGATAAATATCATTGCGATGGTCTTGAAAATAAAAATCCAAACTCCACAGTGTGATGAGCTCTGAACTAGATATTATTGCTCAGGAATGAGATCTTGGGGCTATAATAGATAGTTTTATGAAAACATCCATTGAAGGTCCAGTAGCATCACAAAATAATTTAAAAAAAAATGATAATGTCTGCACAGGGAAAATATACTCTACGTTTATGAGGAAAGACTGAGCAAGCTGGACCTGTTTAGCCTAGAGAATATTGAGAGGAGATCTAAACGATATGTATAAGTACCTGAGGGGAGAAAGTAAAGAAGATGGGGCCAAAGGCTTCTCAGCGGTGGCCAGGGACAGGACAAGGGGTAATAGATATAAATTAAAACATAGGAAGTTCCATATGAGGAAGAACTTCTTTATTGTGAGAGTGACAGAGCCCTGGACCAAACTGTCCAGAGAGGTTGTGGAGTCTCGTTCTCTGGAGATCTTCCAAATCCACTTGAATGTGACCCTGTGCCATGTGGTCTAGGTGACTAGAGCCTAGCTCATTTTTCACTGAGCCTGAAATCACTGGAGTATGAGAAGATATATCATGAAAGTGGAGTGCTGTGCTTGGACTAAGCACATCCCTAAGCAACGTTTGTTCTGCTGGCTGCCAGAAGACAAGTTTAGCAGCAAACCCAAAGAGAGCAGAGCTCTAGGAAAACGGGTACAGAACTGACCTATAGCCATTGGAGTTCTCCCGTGCTCTGCAGTGATGTGCCATCATAGATGACATTCTCTAGAAAGGCCTTCAGCACTTCAAGAAGCACATTGCATGTGCAGTGCACTCCGCATGGCCAAGCAAGAGAATCTGTACTTGGTGACACCTCAGACTTTATCATCCATGATTTATGGCCATAATAGGCATTATCACACCTGCTCCAGCCCTTCACTTCCTCTTCCACAGCCAGGCACAGTAATAACACAGCCAGGACACTTGAGATCCTGAGCTAGACAAACTTCTGTTCTTGTTCCTTCAGGCCCATCATCTCCTGTCCACTTCTAACTTACTCATAGTTAACGTTCCTCAAGCTCTGTTACCTGCAAAGTTTTCCAGCCTTGTCCCTCACAGACAGAGCCAAGATACAACTCATCAAAAGGATTTGAACAACTAATTTCTATTCAAATCATGTCTACTAGCCATCCATAAACTAGAAAAAAAATATATAAAATGTAGTATTGGAAGATATTCTAGCCTCTAATAAACATTTAGTGCAGAAGAATTAAATTCTAAGATTATCTTCCACAGTCCTGTGGAATCTAGACTTGGTCACTGTGCAAGTCCTGCTGAAATTTTACGAGTGTGAGAAACAAGTTAGACCAGCACAGACTATAACCATGAAGTTTAAATCCAGACAGAAAAGACCTAGGAAAAAAAAAAAAAAAAAGGAGAGAGAACATTTGCAGTATTGGTGGCCAACACTGCATCTCTGCTAATATGGTACTAAATGGAGTTGAGGGTACCAGAAAGAGATTTTGCAAATGCCCTGTGTAGCTCATGTAGATGTAGCTCAGGCATGAGAAGCAGCCAGCCCCAAGAGCATGGAGGACCAGGAGAATGAACTTGCCACATACAGACACAGCAGAGACAGGCCTTCTGCATTCTGCACATGCATGTTTATATACACACTCCGGCTTCCATTTTTGCACTGATGCAGGCAGAGTCTGTTCCTCTCTCTAACCACAGCTAATTCAAAAAAAAAAAAAAAAAAATCTCAAAAAGGGCTATTGAACTAAAGCTTATTTTTTACCACTAGAAAACTTACTTTAGTGGGACATGCCATTGTACAAACAAGAGGAAATAGCACTTTAAAGCAATGTTTCATGGTTAAATATCTCAAGCATAAAAAGTAGGTAGAGACAAGGACAGCAAAAGATCTTGACAAAAAAGATCTAAGCAGGAGAGGCTTAGAAGACAATGCTGTCTGTCAAATCACTCTAAGGACTGGCTAGCAGACCAGTGTAAGACATATATACCATAAAAAAAGAAAACCTTAGAACAAGACATCTGAACAGAAACAGAACAACAAGCATATTTTTTAAGGCTCCCTTGTGGTTTTCATTCACTATTGCTTTCTTGAATTAATTGCAGAATACATTACCACAGAACTTGCTTTCATTTTCCTTGCCCCAAGCAAAACAGGATATCCATCTTCCAGAATTTCTGTCCTACCTTTTGCAATACCATTCATTAGTATGCTTCTCTTTAGGTCACTGTGGTAAGCTTACAAGTATTTAGCAAACTATGTTGTGGTCAAAGGAAGTTTGCAGATTTTGTATTGCAATAGGATAAAGCTTTTGTTGAGCTACAAGATTGACTAATGTGGGGCACTTCCTACTTCCCCTTACTTTGATGTCATATGTTTAAGTTTCGGGGGAAAAACAACAGAAATAAGAACTGTAATTTCATTTTTTTTCCTCACTTTGCCATAGCAGATAGTTTTGTTCTACAGGTATCTCTACCTAATGAACTACTAGGTCATCCTCAGAAAGCTGACACCTAGAAGATTTTCAGGTGCTTAAAATCACGTGTAATTTGAGCGGGATTGTAGGATTTAGACCCTTTAATAAAATTCTCCTTCTCCTTCTCTTTTCCAACACACTCATTCCCTTAACAGCACTGCAGTGGGTACTGGGTTTCAGCCACTCACAGCGTTCCAGGTCTTACAGCAGCTTCTTGCAAAGGAAGGCCAAATTCACCAAATGACAGCAGATTTAGCAAACGTGTAAACCAGCTGTAGGTACCCTTCCAACTCTGTTCCCCTCAGCATGCCATCCCAGAGTCACCCATGCAAAGAGTATGGGAATTCCTTCACCCCCTTAATGAAGAACAGTTATTTTATTTTCCAGAGAAAATGTTAGCAGATAAGTGTTCTATGCTGGATTGCCACTGGTAATAAAAGATGGCTAAAAATTAACAATGGTTGAAAAATAAAATGGATTTGTTTGTGAGAATTACAACAGACTGTTAAGTTACATCTAACTTACAATAAAATTGGTATATATATTATTTTCTTAATAATTTTTGCTCCAGAATTTTGTTTTTCAAGGAAGGGAGCGGCTACAGTACACTTTTAGGGCCTGTTTACTCTTGAAAAATCCATGACGATGAGAGGAGCAATTAGGGAACTAAATACTGACAACACAAAGCGAAAGTTGAGCAACTAGGACATTTTTAGCAACAGTGTTTCTCATTTTACAATTTTTATTTTACCATCTTTTCGGCTTCACTAGTTATTTAACTTCTGCGGTCGAAGAGGAACAGCAAGATGATCTTGGCCAATGAATCAGCATCTCTGCTGTGAGAGCTTGAAAAGGCTGATCTTGGAGTCCTCTGAGAGAACCTCCATCAAATAGGGAAAACCCTTGCAAACTAAACCCATTGAATTCAAGTAAATGGGAAGAGAAACCAAGCATTTGAACAGCAATATCAGGTTTTCTATATTCATAGAGTTAGAAATTAGTATTGCTGCTTAAAAAAAGAACTTCCATTTGTGGCTTTTTTAAGGATTACATTAACATTATTCTCCCTTTTAGGGGTGCAACTAAAGGCAAAGAACTGACTCTGGGAGTATCCATAGACCAGATCCAAACACAGGGACAAGTTTCATAAAATTTTTCATTCAAAAATTATATCATTCATTATATAAAAAATCAAAATAATTTCAACACGGGTTCAACTACACAAATAAATTAATAGCAATAGCTTCCTCACTTCTTTAACTGTCTACATTCTCTCAGATAACATAGATTCTTTGCTATAGTTGCTGAAGTTGCAATGACTTCAGTTTTAGGATATGGAAAATGAAGGATATGGCCATTACTTTGTTTTTTAAAGCCTGCTGGTTATCAGTGGGCTATAGGGGCTTTTGTGGAAACCAAGAAATTGCCATCAGTTCAGCCTGGTAGTGCTGTGGGCAGCAGAGGGACTGTGCCTAAAGCCTTCCCTATTGGTGATGTCTTCCAGTCTTAAGAGTTAAAAAAAAAAAACTTTGAGGTATTCTGGGAATTTATGTGTCCCTACAAGCTCTTCAAACTAAGCTCTTTCATTTATTTTTCATCTTGTACTAAGCATCTCTGTTGATATTAACTTTAGAGTTTGATTGGGAAGGAGTCATTTTAAACACCTTCATTTTACATCCTAAATCCTGGAAGGCAGTTGCTGTATCCTTAATATGCAGTTTGTAATTAATAAATGGATGATTATAAAATACATCACATAATGTCAATTTTTAAAATGCTCTGAGGACTAACCCAAAGCAGTAAGATATTAAAAAAAAAAAAAAAAAAAAGGAACAAGAACAATAACCAAAAAGAATAGTGTATAATTGCAGTTAGAAGGGCCAAGACCACTCAGAAGCAAATGAATCCTTAAGGACTCATCTCTCAGTGAAGGTGGATAGAGTACGAGCAGATTTTCAAACACTGTCTCCCTCAAATGCCTTTCCTAATCTGCCTCCTCCATTTTCCCTATCACTTCCAGCAGTGAATAAAGCCCTGAAGAGAAATAAACCTAATTATTAGTACATGGCCCCCCACGGTCTCCTCCTTGATTGTGTCAAGGGAGAGTCATTCTGCTGACGCACCTCCCGCTCGCCAGCTGTACAGTGTGCTGGGGGCTCTCCTTCACTCATTTTGCTTTCCTTTTCCAGTTGGCAGAGGTACATATGTGGGATTTTACAAGATTATCGTCCAACTTTGAAATGAGAGATGTGTCCGACTATTATTGGTTGCACTCAATTTGTAAGGGCTAAAACAACATGATTTGAAGCTGCAGACAAAAACCAGGAAGGGGAAAAAAAAATCTCTGCTGTTGATTTACTGGAACACACTATCATCGGGACTTAAAGGGAGGGAATTTAAAAAGAACAAATTGCACGGGTTGCGCAAACTGCTCGTTTTGTATTCTGGTGAGCAAAGCTGCAAACGCGTGCCCTGACGGAAGATCATAGGTAACAAGCAGCACAATTCACTGCCATCATGTCCATCTTAAACTGATCCCTGCATAATTTCCCAGACTACTACTCTTGCTTGAGTCACGGCTCAGTTCGCCCCTTCTCTTCTCCCTCACCCAATTTTGACCTCAATTTTTTACTCCATTGCATGGGTATGTCCTTCACCTATTCCCAAGGCACCAGTAGTTTGACACTGCACATTGCCAGTCAGTCTGCAGTAGTGTTTGCATAAAAGAAAATGAGGAAGAAGCTGTTCATCGCTTCCTAAAACATTCCTTTAATTCAGACAGGTTACCTTTAGTCTGTCTTACAGGTATAAGACCCAAGAACCTTAAAATATATCCAGACTTGCTTTTAAGAGAATACTTAACAAACCCTAATAAGAACACAAGCTGTTTTCCAAAATATAAGCTGGAAACTGCATTTCCTAAGTATATTATCTCGTCCTCTAAATATGGTATATGAGCCAGGATGTCTTATTCAGGAGTTCTCATAGGATTTTTGTGGGTGTTGCTCAAGAAGGAGAACTGAGAAGTCTATAAAACACTGAGCCTGACACTGATTTACAAAGCAAGATGCATGTACAGGAAGACTAATATTTGCCAAATGTACACACCTTGCTCATCAAAGATAACAGCCAGAGAATTCACAAGTTACTTAAAGCATTTTCGTAAAAGACTCTTTCCAAAAAAAAGTTGCTAAACAGGTTTAGTAACAATATTACACAAGGTAAAGAATAAATATAATTCATAAATATATTAAGATAATTAAAATGTTTCAACCATTTTGATTGACAATGAGATCTGCTATTTTAATGAGACTCCAAAACATTTATTTCTACTTAGGGATTCCTAAGCAGATATCACTGACTTATCGCCAGAGACGTCTTCTTATAAATTAGATAAGAAGATTTTATCCAGACACAAAACTAATGTTAGAAAGGTAATAGGAGTGCTTGTTGCTATTTTTAAAATTCTACTCTGTTAATCCAAAACAACCCACAGCATTCCTAAGAAATATAAAATATTCCGAAAGCCTGATAAAACACGTCTTCTGGAAAAAGATTTCCTCCAAACAGTTTTTCACTGCCAAAAAAAAGCAGACTTTTTCAGTTAAAATAACTCCTTTGGGGATAGTTGTTTTCACGTTGTATCAGAGATACTTTTGTCTTTCTTATTCTCCAGACTGTCCTCCTATTCCCGTCTAGCTAAGGAATACGTCAGCTTGCAAATACGTCCCTTAGCTTTTCGGCAAACTAGGGATCAAGCCTATGTCCTTTGTCTACCTCAACCTTCTGCAGCCTTCTCCCACCTTCCCAAGCCCCCACCTTGTTGCAATCACCTCCCATGGCTCGCCCATCTCGGGGACTACCCCCCAGGTGGACAGAAGTCGGTGTCCTGCCTCCAGCCCTGTGCTAGGTTATGTGTAGCACAGCAGGATTTCACATCACAGGATGATGACAGGTGGAAGGGACCTTTGGAGATGATCCTGTCCAACCTCCCTGCTCAAGTGGGAGCACCCAGTGAGCTGTCTAAGAGGATGTTGAATATCTCCAAAGAAAGTGAGTTTGCAACCTCTCTGGGCAGCCTGGTCCAGTGCTCTGTCACCCTCACAGTCAAGAAGTTTTTCCTCATGTTCAGATGGAACTTCTTGTGCTTCAGTTTGTGGCTGTTGCCTCTTGTCCTAAGGAGCAGGCCTGGAAGCCAGGCAGAAGATGAAATTCCCATTCCATGCTTTCTCTTCCGTGAGTTCTTCTGCCTTTCAGAAAGACAGATGATGAGCCACTGTATTGGAGAAAATATACATGTTTGGTGTGCAAGCTGAAAAAAAATTGCTTGCAAAGACTGTTGCACTCTGCTCCGGAGAGGAATAAATGAACCCTGAGAAGACTGTATGCAAACATGTCTCACTCTTATTTCTTTAATACATAGGTGATTATCCCTTCTTTGAGGGAAACCATCTATTCTCAGAGGTTAGGCCGTTTTTTACTGACAATTTGCTATTTCACCCACCCACAAAATGTCTGTTGGTCCCAAATATATCATCTCCCCCTTTGCACTGTTTCACAACCCTTTATTTTGACCATGAATATTGTCAGTTCCAAAGAATGACTATAAATTCCCATAAATGGGTTGTTGCCATGTGCCTCTCCATTGCCCTCACAGTGGAAGGTGTATGTTCCCATCCCCAGGGCCTTGAAGACAAAGAACAGGGAGCTTTCTACCCGTGCTGAGTAGAGGCCAGAGCATCACTATGATCTGTCCCTATGGCCTCAGCTTCCAGTGTTCTCAGCCCTCGTATTTCCCTGTTGAATTCCTCAGGCATGCTTTAAAGTGTCTAACACTGTATTCAATGATGCAAATGTGATTTATTTTATTGTCATAGTTCATTTCATAGTAAACCCAAAAGTGGTCCTTGTTCTTTACCTCATACTAGTGGAACAATACAGCAACAGCATCACACACCCAACGGACAGTATTTTTTGCTTTTTCTCCTCCTACAGAGAGAAGATATTTTCCGAGGCCATTTTCTGCAATGCATAGCAGTTTCTGCCAAAGAAATGGATGAGTCAGGCTGCTAGTACTTTGAAAGAAAGTACTTTCAGAACTTTGCAGAACTTTCAGAAAGTCATTCCTGGGAAATAGCTCATGTCTGACTTCACAGCCTGACACAGCAAATACAGTGCACACCAGAACACCCAGGAGCACGTGAGTCACAGAAGGACAGCAGGTAGCTGAACATGCAGTGTTATGTCACATGAATATCAAAATTCAGAGCAGTGAAAGAAAAGAATTACAATAAAATAAAAATGGCAGAATGAAACTATATTTCCAGAACAATCAGAAGACAGTATGAAAAATCAGCCAAAAGCTGACTAATATATTTGCATGTGTTCACACTTCCTGTGCTACCAGTACTGGCCAGTGTGGTAAATCCCAGGAAAATGTCACAAATTAAAGAAAAAGATCACTTTATCCACTATGCATCTACCTGTGTCAGTCTTCGGTGATCAAAAGGAGGCCACCTTCTACAGTTTTATTTTGGTACACAAGAAAAATAAAGATTACAATAAAGATAGCACACTTCAAAGATAAAGTCCTATATAATAAAGTCCTAGAGTATACTATATATTTGATAGAATTAATCTTATATGAGGTATACATCCTGATTGGACAGTTACCATTTCTTGAGCACTGAGTTCTGTGCTGTTTCATTTCAGAGTGGATGCTGCTTTAAGGAATTTGTTTTTCATATCTACTGATATAAAGTCAAATATTATAAAAGCTTTAGAGTCATCCTGTAGCATACAGTTCAGCAGCTGCAATATTTAATGTCACCTCATTTACTCCAGAGAAATTCAGCAACAAAATCAGCAGTTAAAGAGAAGGCAGCAAGCCAAGGAAGTTTCTGTCAGTAACAACTTCTGCTGGACTATGGAGATCTATCAAAGCCTTGGCTGAGTGCGACCATGTCAACATCAGAACTGACAGTTTTGCACCTTTGTGCAGTGCTGGAAAACCTGGCTCCTGTTACTCCAGAATACGCATTATTGAACTTATTTTTTCAATTAGTTCTTTCATGAGCAAGGGGAAAACAGTGTTTCTCAGTGAGAGCTTCCCATCAGGACATGCACAACGTATTCCTTTGAATATTTGAGCAGCAATCATCAGCAACGTTTTATGAAATGTATCGGTGCTACCATGGGGCACTCCTGGTTGGATGAGGAAATTAGGAAAAAAAAAAAAAAGCTTTGGGGACAAAGGTGAAGAAACAGAAAAACCTTCCTCACTGACATGCTGAAAAATCCCCAAACAGCCTCAAAAGCTGTGGTTACACAGTGTGTTAAGTGGTAAGAGGATAAGAGAGAGGCTAGAAGAAGTGATACTGAGATGAAGCAATCAGCCCATGCTTGAAGGAAGAAACCACATGCTTCCAAACAAATCTGAAACCTGCTTCAGCTGCTCCCTATAAGCCTGTTCAATTGCTGCAAAAATGATTATTTTTAAAAAATAATAATAATAATGAAGACTTGTGCTGACAAGTTTCTGAATACAAACTGTAGGGCAACATAGATGATGCTTACAAGTTACGATACAGTCTGAACGCTTCCCAGTTTCTCTAGCTTCTGGTAGCTTCTGTAACACCTTTCAGAGAGCACCATCTCCACTTCCATTCTAGCCCATAAGATCTGAAACCTATGAAAAAAATAAAATCCACTTATTTGAAGTATAATCTATGTTGATAGAGAAAATTCACAAAGCTCAGTATATTTTAAAAGCTGTAGAGAAAAAGTGTGGCTTGCAGCAAATGCTGAGTGCAAAGAATGGAGCATAACATTTAGCTGCATGACAAAATGCCTGTTACAGTCCTAACGAATATGTATTTAAACTCCAAACACTTGTCAGTCAATGATAATAGAGGGCAGTGAATATTAAGAATTAATCCCACTGTATTGAGGCCATGTTTGGGTGATGCTGAGAAAAACCTGAAATGCAATTGTGATGCGTTGTGCTGCTTTTCTGATTAGAACTGGTTGGTGGCTCTCTTAGCCTGTGCTACCAGGGCAAAATTTGCATTTTCACATTCAGCAAATCAAGTATCACAATACATTTTTTTCTTTATATGCTCTGGTCAATGTGACATCACATCTAGAAAATAGGCAGGAAGTACCCTTGGGTTCAGGATCATGGCACTTTGAGATTAACCTCCAGGTCTTGTTTTTTCTTATCTCGAATTCCAATGTTAGACATTAATATTTAAATTTTCACATGGCTTGAAAAATCAATGAAGATATATGCATGTAAAATGCATGTTAAATACTTTCCAAGATGTGTTTAACTGATAATAAAGCATTTGAAATTAGCATTTGGCCTCAAGAAATTTCAAGCAGGGTTTGATACTAATTCATTAAGTGTCTTCAGACAAGATAGTATCTCTGTGCCTTGAATCCTCTGCCTGTACAATAAAGAGAATGACAATAATTAATCTACTAAGGACTACTAGTTTGATTAACTATTGTAATATTGCCACAGATAACAGTCAATGATTCATCCAGGAATCACTGCTTCCTCATACACAGGACACACTACAATTAACCACAGTCTCTTTCACAAAAAGAAAAGGATGTAGGAAAGAATCCTGCAAGAGAACTTTGAGCAAGGGTCGGCCCTAGCTCCGGAAGAATTCAGTTTCCATGGTTAGAGCCAAGGACTATAAGGGTGAACAAGATGCTCCTGGCAAAACTCAGACATAAAAATGAGGCATGCAAGGGGCAGAAGCAGGGACAGGAGAACAGGAGACACAGGAGCAATATAGAGACACTGGCCAAACTCACCTATATGGGGTTAGGAGACCTAACGCCCACTTGGAGATGAATCTAGCAAAGAATGTTAAAAGTAACAGAAAAGGCTTCTTCAAGAACATTAGCAGCAAGAAGGTTGGGGAGAATATGTGATGGCTAATGACTGGTGAAGTAACGGCCCTGGTGACAAAGGACACAGAAAAGACAGAGGCATGTGATGACTTCTTTGCCTCAGTCTATACTGGTACAACCAGCCTTCAGAAGCCCCCACCTGAGGCCCCTGGAACTAGAGGGGGTATGTGGAGCAAGGAAGATTTACCCTTGGTGGAGGAGGACCAAGTTAGGGAAGACTTAAATTAGCTAAACACACACTTGTCTATGAGTCCTGATGGAATCACATACAAGTGAGTTGAGGGAGCTAATCAATGCACTGCAAGGCCACTCTCAATAATTTTGGCACGGTCACGGTAACTGGGGACTTTCCTGAGGACTGGAAGAAAACAAATGCTACCCATACATTTAAGAAAGGCAAGAAGAATCTGATGAAACAGAGGCTGGACAGCCTTACCTTTATCCCTAGAAAATGATGGAAAAACTAATCCAGGAAAACATTTCCAGACATGTAATGGACAGGAAAGGAATTAGGAATAATCAGCATGGTTTATGAAAGAGAAATTAAGCTTAACCAACTTGCCAGCCTTTTATGATGGAGTGACTGGTTGGGTAGATGAGAAGAAAGCAGTGGATGCTCTCCACCTTGACTTCAATAAGGCTTTTGACACTGTCTCCCATAGCATATTCATGGACAAACTGCTGAAGAATAGGCTAAATAAATGGACAGTGAGGTGGATTGAAAACTGGGAGAACTGCCAGGTTCAGAGGGTTGTGATCAGTTACTCGAAATTCATCTTGAGACCAGTTACTAGTGGTGTATCCCGGGGGCAAGACTGGGACGAGTACAATTTAACATCTTCACTGATGACCTGGATGTTGGCATAGAGTACACCCTCTGCAAGTCCACCGATGAGACAAAACTATAAGAAGTGGCTGATACACCAGAGGGTTGTGCTGCCATTCAGAGAGACCTCAACAGGCTGGAGAATGGGGGAAAGAGAAGTCTCATGGAGTTCAATAAAAGGCAAAACAAAGTCCTGACCCTGGGGGATATAACCCCATGCACTAGCGCACATTGGAGCCAACCAACTAGTGAGCAGCTTAGCAGAGAAGGTCTTCCCTGAGCATCCTGGTGGGCAACATGACCCAGCAGTGTGCTTTTATGACAAAGAAGGCCAAGAGGTTCCTGGGCTGTGTTAGACAGAGGGTCTCCAGCAGACTGAGGGAAGACATCTTTCCCCTCTACTCAGCACTGTGAGGACACATCTGCAGGGCTGTGGCTGGGTCTGGGCTCTCCAGTACAAGAGAAAGATGTATACCTACAAGAGCAAGTAGAATAGTCACAAAGATGATGCAGAGATTGAAGCATCTCTTATATGAGGAGAGGCTGAAAGAGATAGACCTGTTCTAGCTGGATAGGAAAAGGCTCAATGGGAGTGGATCTTTTCTGTGTGAAAGATATTTGATGAAAAGGTGTAAAAGAGATGAAGCCAGGCACTTCTCAGTGTTGCTCACTGACAGGACAAGAGGCAATGGACACAAATTCAAATACAGGAAATTGTATTTAAACATAAGAAAGCACTATTTTATTGTGAGAGTGGTTGAGCATTGGAACAGGATAGTAAGAGAAAGTTTGTGGAGTCACTATCCTTGCGGATACCCAAAACCCTACTGGGCTTAGTTCAGGGCAGAATAAACGACTCCTTTGAGCAGGACGGGTGAGCTAGAAGATTTCCAGAGCCCTTCTAACCCCAACTGTTCTATGATTCTGTGATTCTTCTCTATGTACCTTTAATAGGCTTGGTATTGTATTGACTAGCCGCTCCTCTCATGAGTCCATGACTATCTTGGTGCTAACCTTCAGATCAGTTATTCAGTAAGTTGTCTTAAATGTGTGTAAAATTAATAGCTAATAGAGCTTAGGAAAGGATAAAAGGATGACAATCCATTTTCTCTCCTCACAGGCTTCCCTGGAAATATGTTGAACACCTTTAGTATTTCAGCCACCTGCAGAGCTTAGAGCTTTTTTGTTTCATTTTCCACAGGTACATACAGTTTCTGGTCAAGGAAAGGCATTTTCTATTCCCCTTTTCTTCAAAATGAAACACATTGCAGTCATCTGTGAAGTAAAAAGAACGAAACTCCCTCATTCACTTTCAGACAGACTGAAAGAAACTTCCTGAAATGTAACAGGATGTGAAAACAGCAGCAGCCCTTTGCACCGTGCTTGCCGTGGAGGCACAGCTTGCTGCAATGCCAGGCTGCCCAGGGACCTCTGCTCATTCACTATCCCTTTTCTAATGACATCTTATATTAATTCATTGCTTTGATGCTACTGCCTCTGACGTCCAGTGTTTGGCAATGATGCTCTAACCTGAAAAAAAAAATCCAAGAATCAAAGCCTTTTCTTCTTCTTTCCACGCTTAGGATATTTGGGAATTTCACAATTGCTAAATTTCATTCATTTTCACCTCCCCCATCACTACCTTCCTGGTGAGTTAATTTTACTCTGGACTTCAAGTACAGTAGGTCTGGAATCTTGTCCAAACATTCGTTCATCCTCAAAATCTGTTTGCATAAATGTTATGACAGCTGTTCAGGACTGGAAGGCTACATAGAAAGCGAGGGAATGCAATAAATATAGGGAAGTCTGTTGTAAGAACAGCTTCAGATGAAGGAAATTAGGGATTGCATTTCAAGTACAGCTAAACTGTGAGGGCTCTCCATTTTTTTTTTCAACAGCATCACTGTCTACTCATCCCATTTGAGGTTTTCTTTTTCTTTCCTCATTTTTAATCAGTTAATGGCTGCAAATCTCTAGCCAAAACTAACTTTGCCTCAGTTTCTGGTGTAAGAAGTGACAACATCTTCCTTTCACAAACACAGACTTTCAGGCTTACATGTTTAGCTGAGCTGTGAAGCCTTCAGGGGCTGGAAGCAAGCTGACAGGCAGCATTAGTTATCATATTCTATGTGATCTCACAGACTTTACAGGATCTGTCTATATATACGTCATATATCTATATTTAAGTCTTTATACAGACTTACAGAAAAAAAAACAAAACAAAAACAAACACATAAAATATTTCTCTTTGAAACACATGATAAATGGAAAAAAAAAGAAAATAACTGCCTTAGATTGACACTTGGATTATTAAAAGCAGGATTTGAACCTCATAAACTTTTTTGAAACCTGCTTACTTTGGCACTGCTCAATGCAGCTGAAAATATATGTCTCTAGCTTCGTGCTCTGCAAGCTAGGTGTATTCCTCAATGTTCTTGCCCTGCAGAAGAAGTAAGGTCACGTCAGAGACCTTATAAGTCCTAAGTGTTTCATAGTATCCGAGTGAGAAAACCCAACTCTGAAATATATTCCTGCCACAGCCGTGTCAGTGCTGGGTTGCAGATTCTGGAAAGCTTATCCCTTGATGTCAAGAGTGATTGAACATGTGACTGTGTGTGGAAACTTGCTATTCAAGTTATTGCAACATACACTAAGAGCAACAAAAGCAACAGGGATACTACAAGCACTTTGCCACAACAGCAATTCATGCTGAAGGGAGTCTCCAGGAAAAGCACATATTGCTGTCCTCTGGAAGAGGGAAAACGGACGGCAGGAAGCTCCCGAGGGCAGCTGTGGCAGTTCCTATATTCCACAGATAGTGCAGGGACATGAGCAGGAGTCAAGAGGGAAGAAGTGATGTAAGTTGGAACAAAATCCAAGTTGTTTATGACCAAGCACTTTACCCGACATAGAGAGAACAGAAGTCATAAGTATATTTCCATCTCTCAGTTAGAAAAGGAATTATTCACAAACGGAAAATGCCTCCTGTGACTCAGCAGAAAAAATCATTCACTTCTGAGATGTAACTGGAGATACAGCAATGAATCAGGGAAAACTGGAACATATCATGCTGGCTTCACTGTTTCTTTTAGTTCTCATTTAATGATCTGAGTACATGGCAATAATGTGATTACTTACAGTGACAGAGAGGTATTTAGTGTTCTCTTGTGTCGTCAGCTTGGATCCTGACTGCAGTAGAAATCAAAATTTTACCTTTCTGTGAATTGCTTTTGGACACTGAACATTCTATAGAAGCGCTTCTCTCATGATATTGATCCAGGAAAGCAGGACTGAACCATCCTTCTCTGGCTGTCCAGAACAGAGAATAGTACAAATTCGTATTAATGAAGACCCAGATAACCAACTTTTCCACATGGGAAAAAAAGAAAAAGTTATCCCATCACATCATGGGAAGGCCATGAGGCTTTTCTCAAACCTGTTTGATGCCCTAGTGACACAAATATCGTGGAAAATCCTGCCAGGATTCGCATAGAGGCACTCTGTTTTCAGCTCAGTCTGCTTTAGTAGCACAGGATGGGTAGGTTTGGGCTATAAAAGTCTCCCCTAACTGGCCGATACAAGGGGTATTTTTAGGAAACAAACACTCAGAAAAGAGGATATGTCTTCTGATAAACCATGTTAATTCTTCTGAGAACCTCCACAAAGGTATGAGAGGAATGGAGTGAGTTTCCAGCACGGTCACCTTCCCTGACCTTTCATCTCATGGAGTTAAAGGAAGATAAGAAGAAGTCTCTTCCACGGGAAAGATATTGGAAGGGGAGGATGCAAGCCAAAAGCTCCTTCATCTTTGATTAGTTCAAGCAATACTATGGAGTAATTTATCTCTGAAAACAGCTTTGTTCATGTTACTTAACCAGGTTACTTAACATAACTTAGAATAATAACTGAGAACATGAGCTATATCACTTTGCAGCAGCACTGCCAGGTCTCCCCATAACAGCCCGGCCCTTTGCGAGTGAGGAGCTTGCTTGGTTCCCAGGTCACCTTTCTCAGAGGATGTTCCTGGTGCTGACATTGCCCACACTGTGTGAGCCAGGCACCAGCTCCCAGGCTGGTACCAAGCCATGGAGGGGCTGCCTGGGGGCTGCTGCTGCCCAGGCAGGATGAACCGCCCCTGCCATCAAGCATGGCTGGTCCCCTTGTTCCCAGTAGACATCCAAATGGTGGGCCAGCCTCACCAAGGTGGACCAGTTTGTAGCACTTTTTGGGTGGAAAAAATAGAATTTCAGACTGATAGGTGCTCCTGCACACCTTTTAGCAAATGTTAAATTTCCATAAGTCCTTCAGATGGGTCTACATAGTGTCTCTCTTCTCATTATTTTATGTTAAAAGCCATCCTGGACACCCCAACCAGAACTAAAGCTTATGATGACAGGCAATATAGAAATCACAAATTCCCAAAACCCTTCCTGGGATCTGCAACATTATTTTCACCAGTCATAATCCAGTTAATAATCATTCTTTCCCTATTACCATCATGCTAATTCTGTTAAGCCTCATTGCTCAGCAATGTCGCATCTTCTAGGAGATTAAAATGAGCAACACAGTTTTTTTTTTGTTTCTTTTCTTTTTTTTTTTCCTCTAGATTTCTGCTGACAAATACTGGCCATGTGAGAGAATACACTGTTGGTTCTGGGGTGATGGCCAAAGCCTGACCCGAGAAGCAGCCTGCAGGAAGCATCCGATGCAGAGTCCTCACAGCTGGAATCTCAGGAGTGAGTTAAATTCTGCACTGCAATCATTGGACAGGATGCCGTATTCACAGATGCTGCCAGGTCTGGCTGCTGACTCCAGCACAGACTTCTGTGCTGCCTGAGCAGCACAGTTTCTAGCAGAGGCTGCCAGAGGTCATCCAAGGATCATCATCCAAAATTTTTTATTCCAAAGTTACCACATTGTACCCAATACCTCAAAATGAACTGCAAGAAAATCCCATGGAGATGTAACAAAACTGAACAACTCTATGCAGAGTTTTGCTTCTTAGGAAATTATAAAAAATCATTGTTGTTCATAAATGACATCCACAGTCCACCCTCCCCCATTGGATGTAATTAAGACCCTTCACAAGACGCAAGTTGCTGCAAAGAGCACATGTCAGCAACCGTGTTATGGGTGGGAATCAGAACTGTTGCAGTGCAACATTTCCTTGACTATTACATGAATCTGAGAAAATCTCAGAAAGATTTCTCTTTAAAAATAAATAAATAAACAAATAAGGTCATTTGCATCACTGTGGATTGTGGATTCCCGGAAGCTTTTCAAGCTTGACTAAGGACAACACAGATGAGTTGTAGTGAGGCAGAAAAGACTGGTAAAGCACCTCAGGGACTGGAAAAGGGGGCCAAAGACCCGCAGTTATATGGGAAGTCCCAAATAGACCTAATCTTTTATTTCACAGTTTGATGTGAAGCTCCATCCTTTGGAATCCTTCCATAACTGCAACGCATGCAGAATGATTTCACATATAACAATCGCAATTATAACAGTAAAGCAATTGTCAAGTCCTGTAATGCTAGAGAAAAGCTTGAAAATCAGTTAAATATGTCCCAGAAGCTCAAATCCAATTCAGCATATTTAGGAAGAAACAAATATTTATTATATACTTAGACTCTTGCTCCCTGGGATTCTTGCTTAGTGAATGGTGTGCCAGGTGGGCAACGCAGCTACTGTATCCCCCTGATGATGGGATTTACAGTAGGAAACCACCAGCAGTATGGACCAAAAGCAGACAAGTAGGATTAGATTCCCTCTTTTTCAGGCCCCGAAATACATGGAGTAGGAAAAGGCAGCCAGGTTTGACCAAGGACACTTGCGTGTAGGAAGGGGGATAAGATGCACGGCCCCAAGGCCATCACCCTGCAGCCCCACGTGCCCCACACGGCCCTGTCCTTCCTCTGCTGTGCCTTGCTCTTCTCCGGCATGCAGTGGAAAAGGTCTTTTTCTTTCCTTTATGGAGCAGTAGTAAAGATGCTTAGATGATTTGCCTCCCAGCTCCTATATATTTTTTGTATCACTCTGCCCCAAAAGAATATATAAAAGAGCCCATCAAGGTAGGATCCATCAAATTCAGTGTAGGAAGTGAGTCTATTTGAAGGCAGAGGGAGGTTCTTTTGGTAACTCTAAGAAAGCTCAGGAAATAGTTCCTATAAGCTTGTATGAAATCAAAGCTCAAGTGGAAGAAGGATAAAGGATTTGAAAATGGGAAAATTCTAAAAACTCTATCTTCTTCACTTGCCAAATTCTTCTCTATTGAAATTATGTAAGCAGATAGCCAAAATGAGAAAAGAGTTTGTTTGAATTCTCTGGAGAGTTTTATCTTTAATTTTATTTAAAAATTATGCATTAACTTATATTTTAGATAAAGTGGAAAGAAAATAAGAAAAGCTTGTTTTCTAAAAATGCACATGTAAAATGCAAATGACCATTGCTTTTTTGCTTTGCTAGGACTGGCGTCTGAAATTGCATTTTCTTTTCTCAGAAGACTTAAAAACTAATTCACATTCCAAAAGCAATTACCAGTTACAGTTTCTATTCTTTGTTTTTCAAGATAATATGAAAAATACATTTTTAAATGCCTGACACTATTCCATAATATTAACCACCTAATCGCCAAGCAAGAGCCATATTCTAGTAACACAGTTGTGACATCTGTTAAAAAAAAGACCTGATGAAAAGTTAAATATAAGGTGGCTCATTTGGCTTACAGCTGTTCTGTGTTCTTTTCAAGGGATATTCTATGTCAAAGATGACAGTTTTAATTTCCTTTGCAGAGTGTTCTGTTTAGATCACTTTGACGTAGATTATTGCTTTAACAAGAATTTAGTCCAGCTGGAAGGCAAACATCTCTCCTAATAATTTTTTTTCTCTCTCCTGTTGGTCCTTAACTACATGTAGCAGAGGTGTAAAGTCAAATTTTAAACCTGGATGTATAATAATTATTTTGCTATTTGAGGCATTCAGTTTTAGTTGCTTCCAGATCATCCATCTGCGAATTGGTTGGGGCTTGGCTTGCTCCTAAGACTGTATCAAAGCATAACAATCAATATTAAACACTGATCCCAAACACGCTGGCATCATTTCTTCTGTAATCATCTATTTTGCTGTTTCTCTTGAGGCTTAATTGGTCAACATCATCTCAAATAAATCATGGCCACCAGCTTCTTCCAATCTGAGGTCAAACTATCACCTAGTATCAGTCCAAAGTTGTGAAAACTCTCTGCAGGTACATCTAGAAATTAGTTTCCAGGGAAAAATAGGGCCATGTATAGATGCCACCCCTGAAGAGCTCTTACCTAAGTGTTTGTCTGTAGACAGCGCCATCCTGAACATTTGGCAAGTGTCCTTCTGAAGCAATGCTGCCTTTTTCCAAGAGTGAATGTGTGCCACAAATACAGCTGCCTCTGTATTATCTCTGCTTATTAGGTATGTACAAGATTTCTGAGGGTGTGCAGCAGCAGCGGTATCTTTGGGATAGGTTATATCCTCCACTAAGACAGACTTGCCACAGCCAGGGAGCTCAGGAGATGGAGAAGGATGACCAGTCCACCTGGGAACAGTGGAACAGGTAGTAGCAAAGGTCTTTGCAATCCACAGCAGGAGATAGATCCAGGGCCCAGATTGATCCACTTGTAACTGATAGCTCTGAAAGATGAAAGATATTGGAAAGGGCAGCAACAAGGTGCTGCCCATTGAAGAGCTGATGTTCAAAGTTCTGTGGGTTCGGAAGAGGATGACAAAGAAAAATTTTAGGTGTTCAGAGGCGTATCAAACCCATTACCTCAAACTGTGGTGAGAAAGACACCACATTCTGCCAGGAAATGTGTGCAATGTAGAGCATCAGTAGTCAAATACCTGCAGCTGCGTCAAGAAACAACTACTCTATTGACCACAGTGGAAGTGGGAACCAAGTGTGTGACAGATGCAGAAGGAAGGATTAGAGAATTACTCTAGCACAGATAATTTCTGTTTTTCACTCAACACATCAGCCAGTGCCAGCTGGAGTGCTGCTGTACTTCTCTATTGCTATCTCTCCTAGTGTACTCCAGTCCCCAAAAATACTTGTTTTAGAAATAATCACTGTCTTGGTCACCTTTTTCCCCACCTTCTTAACTATAAAGCCTAGATTTGCTTTTCTTCACTTGAGAAGTTTAAAACTAAAAATACTTGCTCTACCTAGGGCACGTTCAAACTTCAAAGACATACTTCATCCCAGAATAATCCAGGAGTTTTCTGGAAAAGTTCCAGAGTCTCTATATCTTGACCTCTAAGTAGATGGGACAGAAAACTGGTGACAGGCCTGTGATCCAAAGAACACATAATCACACAAAAGGGTGCAAAAAAAGATGAACTGAGTAACTGCCCGCAGTATGGTCATAGCTAACTTATTTTGACATCCCTCTCTGCAAACTGTTATGGAGCAGCCAGAATTACTAATTATTTTTAAGTGAGTGGAAAACTAAGAGTGCTATCCAGACACTACCAGTGTAAAGAAACAAGCATTGGAAGTCCCTAGCAATATCACCAAATTTCACCCAATCACCAAATTTATGCATTTCACCATTCCTTATCACCAAATTTATGTCTTTCTCTGCATGCCTGAGATTTAAAACTCTCCCACATCATCCTAGCAGGTCAGCAGAAGTGAGACTGTGCCCACACATGTCACTTCAGTCCCCAGCCTGGCCCAGCTGGGGACAGCCACATCTTTGGCAGCTTAGATGGGGTAAGCAGACAGCTAGAGGTAGCAGATTTTTACACCATGTCACAAGTATGGATGGTCAGAATTCATCTGTTAGATGAACAAGGATCTAAAATGCCATCATATCTCTGCAGTTTGGTTCATGGAATAACTACAAGGAAGAACATGAGCAGAGGTGAAATTGTGGATGAGGAGTTAGCTCTTGTCACTCATCATTTCAATTTCCTCCTAAATCCCTTTCTTTGTTGAGAAGTTTCTATTTATCCTGCTTGTATCTTTTCTTTCAAACAACATTCCTGGCAAACAGTTACCAGCACTACAATTAGAGTATCCATAGCTACAAAGGTTATGCAATATGGGGAAAATTAACAAAATGGATTTTATTGGCCTCCTTCCAATCTTCCTGAATTCAGTGGCAAAAAATCTTAGTGGTACCAGGAAATCTCTTTTTCCATAATCTGTGAAAAATCTATACATAAAAGTTGATTTAAAAAACATTTTCAATGAGATAGTCCTTATTTAATAAGTTTCATTTTGTGGGTTCCAAGAAGGATTTTCAGCAAAAACCCTGCGTTCTGAGCTCCAAACCTACTATAAACATCCTACCCCATGCCAGGTGGAAATTCTGAGATTTCTTCCTAGCAATTTAAACCAGACCAACTCTTTCATTTGCTCAATGCCTTACAAAATCAGCATACCAGCAACAATAATCCTAGCCTTCTGTTGTAGTTCTAGGATTAAAAAAATAAGCCTAAAAACTAAGTTTACAGGGCACTGCTTTTCAGTAAGGAAGAATATATGTGGATGGATTGTTAAAAGAGAGATTTCACAGTACAGTAAGGTAACTTTAATGAATAAAACGCAGAAGAGTGGAGTACTAGAAACCAGTGGTGAGAAATGATGCAAGCTATAAGAATGCAATGGGATCAGATGACATTATTTACGTAAAACGTTTACTGTACTTTAGAATGATGTTTATTGCCAGGTTATCACATGTCTTTCTCTTTTGGTGCCCTCTAGCTCAGCCTTTTGGAAAGATTTCATTCGCTTTTGGGAAGCATTTAATATACTCCTGCCACATTGCATAAAATCCTGCCTCAGAGGAAGGTATTTACATCTGCCTGCTCAGTGTATATTGAGAAACTCATATTGAAACTAAAGGTTTCAGACAATATACCTTAGAAAAAGCTTTGCTATAGCAGAGCACATGATCTGCAGACATCCTCACATGTTTCACTGTTAGATGAGCATAGAACCATCGGCTTCAACAGGCCTGCTGGGAAACAGGGAGGTAAGCACTTCTTTGTAGATCCAGTCTTACACATCGAAGACAACACTGGGAAAGAAGCTGAAAAATGGAAATGAAAGTAGAGACACTTAAAAGTCTCAAGTTAACATTTAAAACATGATCCTTTGGTGAACACTTAGGAACAAATCTCAGCCAGCTGAAGTGCTCCAAGGCCGTCACATTCAGGAGTCCAGTTTCTAATTCACATTCTGACTAAAATGAGAGAACTGAGTAGCTCTTGCAGCTGCCCTGCAAGTAATTTGGAGACACTGGGAAGCATCCTCAATGTTTTAGAGCATTCTCTCCCGAAGAATAGTATTTCCAATTTCACATAAATTATCTCTATTTTACAAAGGCCACACCAGAACCTAGTGGGATGAAGGTGACCCAAAACTCTCATTGATATTTCTTTTGCAAAGCTTCCCAGAAGCCTTGATTTACTCTAGTGTAACATAAAGATGCTTTTGATGTGACCTCTTTGTTCTTGATAAATTTTTGCTTGACAGTTGCGGTTTTGAAGTACTAAAGCAAGAGGGAATAAATAATATAATATAATATAATATAATATAATATAATATAATATAATATAATATAATATAATATAATATAATATGAAAGAGCAAGAGTAAAATAACTACTGAAACAAACAGTTCCAAATGACTTTGTTAGTCCTTTACCAGGAAAAATATTTTCTGATGCTGCCTAAGGAAATATCATCTCTTGACCTTTTCCATTCAATTCAAAATTGTGGCTACCTGAATTGGACTATGCTTTATAGAGCAAAGCTGTATTAACCCTGGAAGGAAACCTATTTGATGTGCCAAAGAAAAGTCCTAGGCAAAAGATGAACTGGGGAAAAGAGACACAGGCTGTCTAAAACGAACCCAAGTGCAGGGTTTTTGTTGAGAATCCAAAAGCAATAAGCATCAGCAGGGAATTAACAGCAAACTTCAAAAAAGAATGATACTTTGCCATGTGCAATTACAGCCCCCTTTTCAACAACCACTTTTAATCAAAAAACATCACCTAGAACAAAATTCAGTTGTTTTGCAAAACTCTATTGCTTCTGACAAATTGCCACAGAAAGTTTGCTTTAAAGCTTATCACTCCAGAACATGTCAAGATTATTAGTGTGTAAGAGACAAATCGAAGGGAAGAGGTGGCAGAACAGGCAGTCTGACTTTGTTGTTGGCAATGAAGTATTCACTATCAATGGCAAGCGAAGGATTTCAGGCAGATATAGAGACAAGTAGTTCCTCCTCTTCTCATATCATCTGCTTGGTTTCCTTTTTGCAGTCCTGAGAATTAGGCCTTCCAGCCATCTCCATCATAATGACACAAGAGTTTGGGCAAATATGCAGTGAGACAGATCGCAAATCTTGCTGAAAAAAAAATTTTTTTTTTTGGACAGGTTAGTTTCCAAATAGACTCCCTCTCCAGTCTGACACATAGGAGGGACAAGAATAAGCAAATCATGGCAGAAATTAAACTACAGACTAGCAGCATCATTCCTTTTAGTCATAACTTTCCCACTCTAATAGCAGCTCAGAGCAGTCATGAGACCGCATATGAAGTGTCAGACAGAAAGCAGAAAATTTCACTAAATATAGTGAAACCCAGGCTAATTAGCAGACATCTATAGCACATAAGAAGATAAATACTTAGTGGTGTCCAAGCAATGTTCTCTGTAGAGTTAAAAAAAAAAAAAAAAAAAAAAAAAAAAAAAAANAAAAAAAAAAAAAAAAAAAAAAAAAAAAGTAGAAAGAAGTAATTTCACAAAAAGTATAATATACACATTATCACACCAGATTTTTTACAAAGAGTATTACATATAGCACATGAAAATGTGGTAGAACTAAGCAAAAATTTATCCTGTAGGCAGAAGTGTCTACAATTCTGACCAAAGTCTTTTCTCTCCGATCATATTTGTAAATGTTTGCTGTATTTACAGAGAATGAAGAGAATCTGCTTTGCCATCGGGCATGTTTAAAACAACCTAAATGCTCCATTCAGACAAGTCCGGACAAGCAGCACTGCTGTGATACCAGAAGCAGACCACAGAAATCCCAGGACTTGAAAAAGTGAAGATCAAAGCCAGAGCAGCAGGGCTGCGATGCTTGACACCGCACGACTGCATTACACAGGCAGGGAGATACCCAGGGTGGCCCCGTTTCACACCAGAATTGCCGCTGTCCTACGTAGCTCAGGCGTCAGGGAAAGCTGGGGGGGTTCTGAGAAGAGGGGTTTTTTTACTTTTCTGGTTCTTTTTTTTTTTTCTTTTCTTTTGGTTTCGTATGTATTTTTAAAATCAGTGGGCGAAACAGAGAGTATCCTGCAGCTGACACCAGAGGAACCTTGCACGAAGCAGCGCCCAGCTCGGGGCAGGCAGACCCTCTGTCTCCAGGGATGTCTGTGTGTTTGCTTCGTGAGGCGAGGGCAGAGGTGCGCTGAGGAAGGGCTACAACAGAGTCAGAGCTCGACTGAGGGGCCCCGGTGGTGTCATGGCCGCAGAGGAGCAGCCGGCGCCGCTGCCTCTCGGGGAACAGGCCCCTGCCCTGGGCCAGAGGTGCCTCTGCGGGACGGACCCAGGCTCGACCTCTCCTGGGTTCTGACGCACGCATACACAGGCTCTTCCTCCCAAAACAGCCCGCAGGGGAAGTAAGGCCGATCCTGGAGGCCTCGGGCCCGCCCCGGCCTTGCCCAACAGCTCTGAGTTCAGCACGCGCCCCGGGAATCACTTTCTATTTCTGTCCAAGTGCTTCTTTCCTCAGAGTAACTATTAAGCCAAGCACCGCCTCTAATCCAGATCTCCCCTCTGATTCATTCAGCACGTGTCCTAATGTCTACGTTAAAGAGTGAGAGGTCCCAAATTCTGATTAAAATTGGTTCGCTTTAAAGAGGTATTGGAAAGCATCCTAGATGAAATTGTATTAGGACTTGGTGGACTTTCCTGTAACGTAGTAAATGTAGGTTCACAGTCACTTTAGATGGGGAAGGGATATTATTCAATGTCTCCCACATCCTGGGTGAGTAATCTCAATTAAAAGTGCCAGGCCATCTAGTTGGCTGACTGAAGGAAATGCCTAGTTGAACCTAGACCACTGCAGTGCTCTGGTGATGATGTCAAAGTTCTCAAAGCCCGCCCTGCTCCCCATGATACTTCTGTTTCAACAACAGCAGCTCAGGAAGAGTGAAAATTACAGATACAATCAAATCTGTTGATTCTTAAATGTTGTTCGGAGGCACAACTATGAAGGGCTTCCACTGCAGTGAGCAGGATGAGTTTACCAAGTCAGGGTTCAAGCAATAAATGAGCTTGCTACAACCTGCCCAGGAGGGAAGGAAGACAAAAACACCCAAGCATTTAGGGGTCAGATTCTGAACAGTGGTATTCAGGTTTCTCAACAAGACTGTAAAGCCAAATGTATGACAATGATGGCAAATCCCACAGCAGCTCCTTCATCACTACAGGATCCTTGAGTAATAAAACCTTTAATGGAATCACATAAACCCCGTTGAAGCTGCATAGTGTGTTTTGGTTTTCTAGTTAACTGTCTCCTAAGAAAAATTTCCAATGCATATATACTACTGGCGAGATATTGTCTCTAAAAAGCAATGTGTTGAAGACTTGCATCCGATTCCAGCGATGGAGCTAGAGTTATCAATGGTCCTGATCCCTTGTTTCTCATTGCTGCTGCCCTGTAAAGTAACACTACTACTTTATAGCATATGTAAAAGATAATCCTCCAGGTGGAAAGTCTGTATGTCTCACAATACACAAGCAGGATTTAAATTGCACCTACCTGCTCTTCAGCCATGTTTCCACAGCCTAAGTTGTGACAGAAATAAAGGTTTCAGAAGCATGAGAAATCATATCTCTTGCATTATTTTGGATAGGGTGGTAAAAATAACCACTGATATAATCCAGTCTCCATTGTTAGCACAGAGAGAAACTTCTGCTTTCCAGGAAAAACACACAGAACAATTGTCTTGGGTGATGCGTTGATAATTTACAACATTGCAGAAAGGCAGTCACTAGCGGAAGCAGGAAGAGGAGGCATGGCAGAGGCGGGCGTACATGAGAGAATAGTCCGATAAAGAGATTACCCATATGAATGTGGGTAACCACATTTAGAGCTACATATGTCTTGTTAAGTAATATGCAGATCTGTTACGGAACTTCTGCTTCTTACTTTTAATGAATTTGATTCTATGGTTATTCAACAAAAACAGACCCGGTATTCAAAAATGAGATTATTTGGTAGAGAGACGCACTGGCAGCCAACTCTTCCTCTGACTTTGAGCAAGCTCCTTGGAGAGAGAGAGCCTGTCTTTCCAAATGTTTGTAAAATTCAATTTATATCTGATATGCTATATTAAAATTAACAAACAGTAAAAATAGCAAACAAGTGATACTACTGTGTACCTCATATACTCTAATTGTTTCAGGTATTCTCTTTTCAGTTGCACCATCTTCCCTGATGACTGAAAAATCTCCCTGTTCTCCTTTGTCATAAAACTTCTTAAGTTGCTCTTTCATGCTTAGAGGAGTTGAGAGGGAACCAAGCAGTTCCTTAAACATAAGTGGAATTTACAGTAGATTTATTTTTAAAGGGACCAAGAGACTTTCTTGGAAGTTGAGCCTGACAATAATTTGAAGTGCAAAACTGATGAAATGGGTCTCTGTCAAAACAATGGGTTGACCAAGAGAGTGATGACCATAAGGAAACCAAAGGCAAGTAGTATGCAGGTTTCATTCTTGTGAAAGTTGAAAGACCACCAGGGTATTTTTAACTTGACCAGTCCCCAGAAGCAGTACATGAAGTAGCCCTGCATCTCAGAGAGGGCGCCCAGCCCCAGGCACACTGAGAAGAAGGGGAAGTGGGAGCTTCACTACCACTAGAAATGTCCCTAAGTTGTGTCCCAGCTACTGCTCAGCTGGTCTCTGCAGCAAAGGTTAAGTCATTCCCATTCTAGACTTTAAATGACCATTCAAAAACACTTGGCATCAAAAAGATGGACAAAGATGTCTGCCCATGATCATTTTCATTTGACAGTGACATGCCTATTTAAATGAGCTATGGTATTCAGATATTCCCCAAGAACAGTTACCTCCATGGCATCTTCTGTCTGGCCTGGAGGTTGACCAAAAAAGATCATAGCATGATTTTGCTTCTCAAGAATAAGCAGATAAAGCTGGAAAACAGCAGAACATAACTGAAAGCTAACTAAAGATTTTCTGTCTAAATCTCCAACACAATCTAAAACAGGGAAATTTGCAGTATTTGCATACGATACACCCCAGGAGAAAAAAATGAATGCTATTACTACAGGTCTTGGTCAGAAATGATGTAAATATGCCTTGAGGGAAGAAAAATGAGCAGTTCCCAGTGCTTTTCTCACAAAAATCCCCAAATACCTCTGCAGTTCACTGATGGCAAACAACCAACAGGGAAGCTAAGTGCTTGCGACGCAACCAAAGTCCAGGGCTGGTAGTTGAGTGCAGAAGTGCTCTTTGGTATCACGTGCAGAGTCTCAATGAAATGTTTTATTATGAGAAATATGAATACAGAACCTCTTCACTTTAAATATAGCACAGCACACTTTAAATATAGCGCTTTGGTGTAATACTTAACTTTCAACCTCTTAGCAGAATCAAAGGAGAATATCCAGTTGGAAATGCACAGGCCAAACACAACCTCCCAATATAAACGGCCATAGAAAAAAGATTTACCTACCCAGTAACACACAGAACAACAGCAATAAAAGGATACAAGCACAATGAACTGCTGTACGGCAAAGCTACTGTATACAAATAAAAGCATATGTGTATATAAATTACGCCTTAGTCTCAATAAAATTACTTACATGTTTACAGTACTAGCTGCCAGGTCTCATGACTTGTAACTACCTGGTTGTCAAGTGTTGTTATTTCATGGCATATTATTTCCTGAGTAGTGTGGCTACTGATGAAAGAGTGCAGCTATGTGTAGTATAATACAGACTAATTAATCTCCTCTAAACCCTCCCCAAACTTTAAACATTATTATAGACAGATCAGTACAAATAACTCTTTTCATCCATAGCACCAGTTCTTTAAAAAAACTTGCTCTAAGAAACTGCACAGACTTATGGCAAAAAAAAATGAAGTTGTTTTTTTTCCCTTGAATGTTAAGCCTTGTTCTGGATCATCAAACCGAGTTATAAGGTATTAATGAGCAGCTTCCACTTCAGCAAGTAAGTATACAACAAATTAAAAAGTAAGACGAGACAAGAAAGACTGTCATTTTCAGGGGAGGAATAATAACTGAAATTTGCCTTTATTTCATTTGAAGATCCAAATACCCACATCTGCAAGAATGGTCTCTACAAAACAGTGATCGGCATAAAAAGGGTTCTTTGGAAACTGCTTGGAAGTGAACATTTCCATGACTCTGGGAGAAAAGGACAGCTCATAAAATGTTTCAAGATTAAAAATTACAGAGCTCCAAACAAGACTAGTTACTTTATGGAATGCCTACAGAAAAGATATTATGAAGGAAATGGGGCAATATTTAAAGTTTATGGAATTATAGGAATAGTTAGAGTATCTTCAGTTTTGTGAAGGGGAACAAGGAAAAGTTCAGCTGCCGCACAGTGACGAACACGATTTGTCCGGAATTAGTAGGAAATATCCCTTAAACTTGTACGTCTGTGCGCTCTCGCGAGCGTAGGAGGTTACACTTTGTCACTGACCCTGATGATTTGCCCAAAAGACAAATACCAGACTTATCCGGACCATTGAGCTGCTCTGCTCCAGTTGATTTAATCCTTTGGTAGCTTGCAATCAGAGCACTTAACTTGATACTAGTCAAACACATAGTTAGTGGCTTGCTTTACTCTTACAGCTAAGCCCGTACACACTTGGTATGAGAGTGCTACCGGTGCAGTTGCTGCCGGGGCTGCCCTCCGCTGAGCTCAGGTGACGCACTGCGAGGGACTGCTGGCTGCTGTGCGACGTGGCTCGGATGCACCCGTGTCTGAGCGCTCCTGTGGCCTCCCCGCCGGCCACAGCCACCGCGGTCGCCTTCCACTACAACAGCACGTGAACTAACTAACAACCAGTTCTGCATGAACTGCTCTACTATAGAACTGCTCTACACTGGCTCTGCTAAACTTCATTCCTGCGCCTCTCCATCTGGGCTCTTGGAAAATTCATCAGAAGCATTGTTTTTTTTTTTGTTTGTTTTGTTTTTTTTAAGGGGAGCCCAAATGAAGATATCCAAGTTTGGTCACCATATCATCTCACTTGTGCCTCATCTCATGTCCCTTCAACTCTTCTCTCAGCTCCCTCTTCTCCCATCCAAGATGAGAAACAGTTCTTTCTGCAATCTTGCCAACATGAGAAAATGCTATTAATTTCATTTAAAAAAAAAAACAAACAAACTAAAAAACACTCCAGTTGGCTTCCAGACGTTTCCAAACGTAAAGAACAGCGTGCCTGAAGTGGTTTGACTCAGCCCATATTCTGTACGATTCGGTTAACGGGGCACACTGGCCCTGGGCGAAGAATCCTTACATGTGACATTAAAATTCCTGCCCCACCTCCCACCTGAGCCGAGGCAGATAACGGCCTGTGTGGCATTTCCTGCAGCCACCGCCGCGCCGCTACGGACAACGCGGAGGCCGGCGGCGAAACACGTTACATCCTCTTCCTTTACGGTGTTCGCAGAGAGAGGCGCATCGGGAGCGAGAAGATCCCAACAGGTGACGAAGCGCCTGTTGAAACCCATGGCAGGGCAGCTGTGAACATACATACACATGTGTAATACACACGCTCTGTGCATGCCCGCACAGCCCCGCGCCTGTGTGTGGGGGGCCCGGCGCGCGGTGTGCGCGGGGCAGGTGAGCGGGC
>VZSG01000399.1:487002-502986 GCA_013398315.1 Nothoprocta pentlandii
CACTCACACTCGCACTCGCGCTCACACTCGCGGCCGGCCCCGCGCGCTCAAAGCCCCCGCGCTCTGCCCGCAGATGTGCGAGAAGTTCACCGTCTGCGAGAACAGCATGGAGATGCTCGTGCAGAACAACCTCAACCTGCCCCGGGTGACCGAGGAAGACGGCTGCCTCCTGTCCGGCTTCAACGAGGCAAGAGCCCCGCACCCGCCGCGGCCCCCGAACGTGCCCCAAACGTGCCCCAAACGTGCCCCAAACGTGCCCCAAACGTGCCCCGACGTGCCCGGGCCGCGGCGCCCCGCTCAGCGCCGCCGCTTCCCTCCCGCAGGACAAGTGCCTGAGGAAACTCTCCAGCGGCCTCTTCGCCTTCCACACGTACCTGGAGTACGTGCAGGAGGCGTTCGCCAGCGAGAGGCAGCGAGTGGAGTCGCTCTGCTACAGCACCAAGCACCTGGCGAGCACCCTGAGGCAGATGGTGAGTCTGGCGCCGCCGCCGATTCCCTCGGGCCGCGCTTCCCACGCCGACAGGGCTGGGAAATGGCATCCTATGGGAAGCTGAGCGCTTCCCGCTCCCTCTCGGTAGGAACAGGTTGATGGCTACATAGCCCCTTAGGCTCAAACTTTCCTCATCTACTCTTTTCTGGATTTTACAAGCTTTTTTTTTTAAAAGAAACGGTTCCCCTTTCTACTTTCTGTTGTTATTTTTAAAGTGTACGCTCCAACAATTAAAAGCACTCTACGGTTTTAGGAACAAATATTTATGCTGCAAGGCTTATAAAAAGTAGTTAGATTTCTCCTGCGATTGTTCATAATTGCAGAAATGCAGTTCGGTCCTAACCTTCTAAAGTTGCAAACACCTAAAAAGTAAAAAATAAGTATTAAAAAAGCAGAAATAACAAATATATTTTCAAATAATTATTAATCTTTAAAACTCTCAAAAAAAGTAGTTTTTTGTATGTTATGTTGAAACTTTAAGTAGTTTAAAACCAATGAAGGTAGTTGCATTCAGAATCAGGTTAATGAATTTTGGCTTAATTATTTGGTTAAATAAGAGGTGCTGCATCTTGGGGGAAAAAGAAAGTGTATTTCTTGCTTGCAGTCATAATAGAAAAAAAAAAAGCCTCATTCTTCTACAAATTCTGTCTTGAAACAAAATGATACTGCAATATGACAGCTGTTCTCTGTTTTGGAGCACTTTGAAAATTCACTTTGTTCCTGCAGTGCTTACTCATGCAGATAGTTTCCCTGATGACAAAGAATGTATTAATGTTAAGGGTTATTATGTTAAGAGTTAGGAGCCACCCAGGTGAGTAAGTACAACAGAATTAAGAAAGGCGGAAATTTGCCACAAGGTGGTTTTCAGCATTTGAAAAGCCTATTGTGTGCTTATAATACCTTTCCTAACCTATGTCCCTTCACCATTCTTTAAGTGAAAGGGAGCTGAACTGCTTTTTCACACTTTAATAGCTTAGAACAATAGTCTTGTCATCAGAAGACAACTGACTGACTTCAAATTCTCTTTATGAGTTTGCAGAAAGTTGTTTTATGACTGAGACCACCCTTTTTGAAAATAATAAAAGAAAAAAGACTGTTTAGTTAGAATAAGCAAAATTATACAGGATGGATCTAATGAAAAGTTCAATTGTAGGAACAGTGGCAACTTTAAAAAGTAGAAGAGTCTTGATGGTCAGATTGGAAATAAATTAATGACAACAACAATAAAAATTGCCTGTGCTTTAAGATAGGAGAGCGATAAAGGACAGAACCTGTCACTTAATTTGTGGTCAGGTAGGTCCATGAATCTGGATATGGAGCAGACAGATTTTTATAGCACGTTGTAAAGAGTGGGATCTAGCAACGACCTTGACCTATGTGTGATCAGAATCCACATGTTTGAGGAGGAGGCATCTGCCACTTGTTAAAGGATAATGGAGATTCTTCAAACAGGATGAAACAGATCCTTTGTTCATGGTTAGACTTCTACAACTCAGATTGTCTAAAATGGTCAGTTTCGGGAGCCATTGCTATTTTCAAAGGCCATGCAGACACTTCACAGGAGAAATTCTTCAGGGGCTTTCGGGTATCCAGCTGCCACTATTATCAGTCAGAATTAGGTACCTGATTCTTCTTACACATCATGCTGGAAGGATCCCACACCTCAGTGAAAGTCAGTAAGACTTAATGTACTGTGAACCTAAGTGTCTCCAAAGAAGGACTAAGCAGCTAAACCTGCTTGGCATCTTTGGAAACTGTAATCTACTACAAAATATGAGAGAAAGCAAACACCATCCAAATAATTTATGACTCAAAATGTAGGTATTACAGACGAGGACATATTACATTCATAACTAACTAGCAGATACCAAGAAAAGATGCATTGACCCATAGGTCACTGCAGTGCAGTGTATTTCTCAGAAATGCAAGAAATTATATTCAATCTGGAACATATTTCGTAGATTAAGGAAGACCCTCTCATCCTTCAGCAGCAGTAACACCAGATGGAAACATACCTCAAATCACATAGCAGATGTGGGACTACCCACAAGCACATGTCCCACCGAGGTCCATCAGATCCAGTAGGAACAGGGTGCACACGTAGCTGGCTGGAAGCGTGTTCTACATATAAACTGGTGCTTTCTGCCAGGGCAGATTACTGTGTTCTAACAACCATACCTTTATTGTCTTTTCATAGGTGATAGATCCTGATGAAGTGGTCGTCCTAGACTCTGCTTCCAAGAAGTCCCTTCTTGCAAAGCTGAAGTCGGATAAGACCTGGATAGAGAAAATCACCACACACCTCATCCTCCGAGACTTTACTTCGTTTATGGAGAAAACCGTGAGGGCTGTTCGCTATTTGAAAAACACCAGGAGTGTCAGTGTTTGAATGTTTTAATTCAGGCACAATCCTTTGTTACAAATCTGTCATGTGGCAGATGACAGTGTTGTTCTGTTTTAAGAACCTGAAATAGTAACAATGATTTGCATTTTTTATATATTCTCTATTTATTATATTTAAAATATTTATACATTTCTAATGTTGCCTAATTTATATTTTCAATATTTAGTAATTTAAAGAGAAGACCTATTTTATAACTTTTCTAATGATATATTCATAATATGAAATGATTTAATACATATTTAACAAAAATAATTTTGGAAATAATTTTTGTTGTATAACTTATGCTTTTAAAGTATTTAAGAGATGCTATTTAAGGGATGGTATTTATGATCTATTTATATTTTTAGAAGAAATAAAAGATTATTTTAAAAAATGTATAACCTCTCTGAATTTTAAATAAGACTAAGGAATTCTGACATATCCAATTTTAATACCTACAATTATTAAATACCCATTTTCAGGAATTTTTAAAATTTATCTGGATCACAGATTAACAGTTATCCACCTACAGTCTCTCCCTCCCTTTCACTCTTTTATATACACATACACACACATACAAGATCAATATGAAATTACTAAAATGGCACATAAAGGAAACAGATGAACTGAACCCATAACCCTTCAGAAAAAAAATGCTCATGATAAAACTTCATTGATCTTGAGAGACAAATTGCAAATGAGCCCTCAATATTTAACACAGCTCACAGTTGTAATCATTTTCAAGCGGATAGTTATGAACAGGCAATCTATTTTAAACAACAACAAAAAAGGACAGATATGAAATTAACAGGATTCATATGGAACTGATTGTTGCTGTCAGCCAAATAAATTTTCCAAGCTTCATTAGATATTCCCCTCAGGAAATGCAGAAAATATCAAGCCCTTTCCTTAGGTGGTGTAAATCCATGGATTTTTCCTAAGACGTTGACAACCTAACCCATTTGTCTTTTATTGTTTACTATTTATAATCCTGGGAGCAGGCACACAACAAAATCAATGTAAATTCCTGAGCACTGCATTGAAATAAATATCCTTATTGAATACCAAGTCACCAATACGTTACTTAGCTGCATCGTCTGATTCCTTGGGCTCTGCATGTCTCTCTCATACCCAAGCTCAGAGGGATTTTAGCTCATAGCAGCTACAAAGGGCCCTTCCCCCTGCAGCCCAAGTGGTGGACCATCAATGACCATCCTTTGAGCACAGCCTTGCAGAGGAGGAGATCAAAGGGATGTCGCGGAGCGGGATGAGGACACTGCGAAGTCCTGCTTTTCCCCAGAGTGATCATCCCCTCATACTTTGCTCCCAGGAGTGCCAAACTGGTGACCAGCCCACTGTGGCACTGATCCAATAGTCGTTTTAAACATACTTGTGGTGAATGTTTTATGCATGGTTTTTGGTCTCATCAACCTAGAAGATACTGCTTTAGCAATTCTGGCATGTGGTCTGGAAGACACAGGAAAACTCACTGTGGCTTTCTCAGAGCTTACTATTAGAGATTTTCTTAGAGGCCACTTGGTAGGAAAACCTTTATGGCTCTTGGTATGTCTGCAGCCACCACAGGGGAGCCATGAGGCTTAAATCATTTTGTCCTGTCAAGTTAAGTGCAATAATCCATCACACAGCCACAGGTCCCTGCCTTGTCTGCAAGCAGTTTTAACAAATGAGGTACGTCAATATATTGATCTGAATGAACTCCAGAATATCTACAATAAGAATTCAACATGAACTCTTAAAAGAGAGAGAGAGAGAAAACAAAAGAAAAAAAAAAAAGAGTAATGTATTGGTATTGAAATCCAAAATTGGACCCTTTAAGTACTTTCTTTTTTGATGACAAGAAACATGTCTGGCTCCTGGCCTCACCTCTCCAGTATCAGGGTTTGGCTGAGGTCTCCCCTGCCACAAGATGCACGCTTTGGCTAACTACAAAGCCATGCTGAGCTTCTCCCCATGTGCCAGAAAGCAACGCAGGGCACCAGGGCTGGAGCCTCGTGCAGGACATGGGTCCATGTCTCCACTTCCCACTGGTATCTCAGGCTCTTCACCTGCTGCCATCCTAGTAATGAGGCACAGGTTACTGTATGTCAGGATGCAGAAGATGAGCAAGGATCGCTGCTTGCATGGAGCATGGGGGAAACTTCCCAGGGCAGTGGCAGAAATTGCCTTCGAGTCCTTCGTGGAGGGAAGGACATAACTGATATTGCACTGAGCTGCTGTCACTGCAGCCACGCTCAGGGCAAGCTGGGCAGCTACCTGCAGAGCTGTTCCTTTGCCATCGTTCTGCTCTCACCGTGGCAGCTCAGAGAGTACATCCCCAGGGTAGGAACCACTTGCCAAAATTTACCCAGATTGTTGGCTGTGGCACAGGAACACCCACAGTGACGCATTCCCACGGAAATCCGAGGAGAATTAAACACTGAATTCCATCTTTTTCCTGCTTGCGGTATATGTTACTACATATTTACAACAAGCAATGAACATGCACAGACATTTATTAGTTGACAGACCAGTGCATATGAAACTAGAGCAGTAAAAGCAAGCACTACAAACAACCAATCCCAGAAAAATAAATACACTACTTCTAGCAACAGATACCTTAACATTTCTATTAAGTAGATCTTCTCACAACTCTCAACTGTCAAGAAAACAAAAGAAAACAAAACAACTGCTGATAATTGCCTATAAAAACTAGGAAACTGTGGGCAGTTTGCTAGTACTGTGTAACTTTTGGCTGCTAATGTACAGAAGTAGGATCTTCCTGACACATCCTGAATCCTGCTAGCATTCCTCTACATTTGTGCTGAATCTCTGCTCATTAACTTTACACCGAATTTTTGGAATGCTCAATGGATTACACACTCCACTTCTGGTGAATTAGCTTTCCCAACGCAGGAAGAGGATAGAGAAAGTTAAGTTTAAAAGCATGTGTAAAATCTACAAAAAGCCCACAGGACTAAGATAATGTCAGAGGAGTAAGAAACAAAACATGCCTCAATGCTGTGAACACACCATTAAATGTTAGGGGAAAAAAAAACTCCAAAAACTCCAAACCTATAAGACAAAATATAACCTAATACTAAGGCATATAAATATATAAATAATACATATATATAAGTGTGTGTGTGTGGGTGTATATATATATACATATATATATATATCAGTCTTGATTCCCTGTCTAGTTAGCTAAGTACTGATATAAACTTCTAATTTTTGCAGAAAGAACAAGAGATATTTGGGAGGGGAAAGAAAAATCAATTTTTGGCACCTTCACTGATTTCATTAATGGCTAAAGATTATTGAGATTAGCAAAACAGAGCTGATGCTACAGACAGGGAAAACTTCCACCATGAGCAACGCAAGGGGGGCAGGATCACCGCTCCTTTCAGCAGCACTGTGCCATCAGATTGGCTTAGCTACAGTGTGCAACATCACCCCAAAAGTTGCAACCATTACTCATGACTAATATTCTTTCAGTATTTAATTTAAAAGAAAAAAAAAACACAGCAAAATAAATACTCAATGTTAATGATCTAAAAGTGTTGCCAAGCATTATAGGTCTGTGATATTTGGTAGGGAGTTTTCTTATAAACCCAGCTACTAGAGTTAAATGATCAGCAACAGCCCTTGCTTCCTCTTACACTTCAAGCAATAATTCTGAAGAGACATAGAGGGAAAAGGGACCATATCTTGTCTACACCTGTGGCTCCCATGATGAAGATCAAAGATGTTCCCCAGAAAGGGATCTATCCCTCTTAATCATAGGGCTCAGTGCCCTAGGATAGGGCTGTGAAAAATTCAGTTTGTTGGAAGAAAGACCATTTGCAGGAATGTATAGGTAATCTTGCTAGAAAAGTGCCTGCTTTCCAGTTGCAGTTATTAATTGCACCATCTGAGGGTCTCTACAAGAATAAAGTGGATACTGAGAAAGAGAATTAGAACTTACATGGAAATTTCAGTTCATGCCATTTTCCAGGCTGATGACTGCTCATTACCTTGCAGTTGAACTTCAACTTCTTAAATTATATTTAATAGAAAATCAGAATTGATTTCTTAATCAGAAAAAAAAAAACAAATTTCCTTATCCCCTATGTAAGCATCCCCATTGTTTTATCTATCTCCTAATCCTGAATTAAAGTAAGTATAAGCAAGAAACAAGGCATGAAAGCCACAAGCTTAACCAAGAAGCAGTTGTTATATCACACATCATCATGGAAAAGTATTTAGAAATTGCAGTTAGCTAGTCACTTGTAAAATTAAATTAGTCATATGACATTTAACCAGGATGTGATGTTTATTCTTGTGGTAAGAAAAGATGTAATGAGCTTTATTTCCAATATTTATCATGAGTGTCATCATAGCTTAAATTCCAGGTCTATAACGAAATATTCCCCAAAACATCCAGGGCATATAGTTTCCATTTTAGGAATCTTGTCTGTTAAAAAATAATACATTAGATTCAAATCTGATTCAATTAACCATGATGCAATAAAAATACATTTTAAGAAACCCCTTGTCATCTACAGTCATGTCATAAAACAGCTGCAAAAAGACAAGATGAACTGGTCTTACGAATACCAGTATAGGGACCTGCTGTAACAAAAGGTCATTTGGGTTTGCAAAGCTTTTGACCTGTTGAAAGGCTATAGGTTTTAGGTTAATGGGACTTCTGCTGATGAATTGCTTCAAGATAAAAGTATGTTTCCTTCGTTTTTTAACTGTAACGACATACATTACACGGATTTTATATTGACTATGTCCACTGCAGTAACTTGTAGCCTAACCAAATGACTTGTTCCAAATTCTAAATCCCTACTTCATGATTTGCCAGTCTTTAGAGAGGTTTTGGAGCAAAATGTTAGGTCCCATCAAAGATTAAACTGCTTATACGGAAAGCTAAATATCTTGCTTTGTTCTGTCCTGTTGGTGACTATGATCACACACAGGTCTCTTCACACAATACAACCATGTACCAAGATCACGAAATCCACCCAGCTCACAAGATACCCTCAGCATCACACATGAAGTATCACAGCACTCTGGCAGTCTGCAGCTTGCCTGACGCGCATGTATCTTTTTCTTCTTGTTTTTCACTTCTAAATCATCGGCTGCTTTTTCTACTCCTTTGTCTTCTGATCAAACCTCTCATTTCTCCGTTTTCAATGACTTCATACCCTATTCTTTCAGCCTAACATCCTTCTTCTCCATTACACCTTTGGTAACACCCACACTGCAGGACAGTTTGTCAGAAGTAGAGCTTGCTTCAGACAACAGCAGTCTGAAGAGCTACTTCCCAGCAGAACTGCCCAATCATACCTGGTTGTAACTCACCTTCTACATCCAGCTGGACACAATGCATGGCAAAGCAATTAAAAAATAACATACATATAGATGTAAGAATTACGCCTGAAAATTAAAAGCACCACCAGTAGCTGTGGTTGGTATGACAGCTTTAGGGAGGTATGCACAAGGCAGGACATCACGTAGCATCTTGCCTATCACAGTCTCCTGATGCTTTGCTTGCAAAGCTTACATGAATAAGCCAGGCTGGAGAGAGGAGAAACAGCGCTCTAGCCCATCTCTTCAGACCTGGGGGCAGGAAAATCCCTTCTTCACAGATACCTCAGAGACCACACAAGCCCCTATGTGGTGCCACTCTCACAGGATGAGACCAGCAAGGGTGCTGGCCCTCTGAACTATGGCTTCCACACCTCACAGGACCCTGGGCACAGGATTAAAGGTCACTGCAAGAAGCAGCAGCAAAACCAGGATATTTGCCTCACCACCTTCAACATACAAGTACTCTTTCTTCTGTCAACGGTAAAGAAAGCCAGAAGCTGCTGCAACCCTTAGTCCTTCTAAGCCCAGTCCAGGTGGAAACATTCCCCAAGCCTCACACAACTGTTGAGCATCAGGTACAAGAGGCTCCAGTGCCAGCCCACCAACTGGGGTATTCCACCTGGCACTTGGGCTATTTCACATGATGCCAGTGTAACCACACACACACAGAGCTCACCTCCACTTTCCAGGAAGAAGAGCCACAGCTGAACTGTCCTTACGCTAAGCACAGTTATGTCCAGCTAAGGTCCAATGAAGATGGGTCACAGCAGGTACAGTCTGCATGTGAACACCAGTGAAAAAATACCCATTAACCAGGTTATAAACAAAGTGCAAACATGAGCTCAGCTGTGGAAGGCACTGCTTGATTTTCAGTAGGTGACATTGATCTATTATTCCAACATTAGAGTTTATACGTAGTCTTAAAGGACTGAGTCACAGAGTCCGTTACAAAAAAGAATCTCTATTTGGCTAGAAAAAACAGTGTTTCATTTGAAAAAGATCTTTGGACCAACACAGTCGAGCAAGAAAGCTCATGTTTGTTTGGTCTGTTTTGAAGTGCCTCCCCTTCCAGTGAAATAATACTTCTTGAATTTCCATTGGGAGAACAGGAAAAACAAAAATTAGACATTAAGACACTCAGAGCAAGATCTAATTTCAAGTCTGTAGCCTGCAGTGGTCCACAGCTCTGATACATATTTGAGGCACTTCATGTTACCACACAGACCTGACCTCTTCTCCCCCAGCACCACAAGAACAGGAGTTTTGTTAAAACTGTCATGTTTCTCAAAGCTATTTTACAGAGCTAAGACGAATCCATTTAACATATTCTTTCCAAGGACACTGCTTGGGTCTTAGAAGCACATCTGAACTTTGTAAAAATGACAACAACTACCCCTAATTCAGATATATTCAGAAGGCTGCAACCTAAGACTCCTTCATTAATCTATGAAAACAAAGTTTCTCTGACGGATTTTGCTATTTACATTTAGTTACCAAGATTTATGGTTAATGTTTATTTCTAGAGAAAAGGGAGAGTTTATTTAAGGCATTTCACTCATCTTTTAGAGCTATATTGAAAGAAATACTGCTTGGCTGTGTAAACATGAGAATTTTTATCCTACCTCCTGGCATTCACTTGCATTTGGCTACTATATGGTCCTTACTATAAAGGATACCCCTCTCCAGTTTGAAAGCCCAAAGGCTGTATGCTATTGGCTTTCTAAACTGCATTTTTTAGAGAGACCAGTAACTGCATTTATTTCTATAATAACAGCAAACTACGAAAAATTGCTATCCTATGTGTTGAAAATAAAACTTGTAAAGTCAGAATTGAACAAGCAATATTTATCAGATAATTTGTAAGTCTTAAAGAATTGAACTACAAGTGCTTTTAAGGGAATTTAACACATTGAAATTACAGAGTTTGGCCTCATGCTTGATATATCTATGCCTATGTATATACTTTTAACACAAGAGACAAGAACACTTCCACACAAGAGACAAGAACACTTCCCTATCTCTCTGCTTCTTGTCAAATCCTTGGCAGGCAGGCAGAGAAACCACGTGGTGGTGAAGACCACAAACCACATCCCCAAATATCTCACATACAACACAGCCTGTGAAATAGTTTTGCAGGTGTTTGAGTCCATCCACCCACTGTTGCAGTTTGGTCACGGTATAACGCTTGGGAAATGCAAAATTTGGCTTTGAGAAATCTGAATTTCTTCACATTGCATACTCTTATGATATCCCACGAGATTCAGTGGGAGAAGAAAAGCTGTTCCTCATGATTTAAAAAGAAAAAGAGTCAAAGCAACAGATTCCATCATTATTGTAATAAGGATCACTCAAGGGAAAGAATGTGAACTCCTTTCGTAACTTCAGATCTTTGAGCAGCTACATGAAACTTAAGTTACCATTTGAAAGAAAAAAAAAGGTACTAGAAAAGCTACAGTATCAGCAGCACGTGGAGTCATAACAAGAATGTTCTGCATTCCCTCCCTGCTCCGTTCCCCAGTCAGTGGTCTATTATCATCAGCTATTTGACTTATTTTCATGACATATGATTTGTGATTAATGGGATTTTCAGAAATATGCTGCTTTGCAGTTTTATGAATGTTTTTCACTCCTTTTTTTAGCTCGTCTCTCAATATACTTTTCCCCTTTGCTCACTTCTCTTTATTCATGTTTTTCCTCAAATGTATTAATATTTTAATTAGAATTTAAGAATTTTAATAGATTAGAAACTGAAGAATATCGTATTCTTCAGAAGTTGAATTTGTGAAAGCTGTCTGAAAATCTATGAGGCTAAAAAAAAAGTGCTTGGTTGCCATGTCAGTGCTTGAATTTCAGTGCTAAAAGTTAGAACATATGACGAAAACAACAATATTCTGAAGAATAAGAGTTTGGGAAACAAATTAAGTGCACACCTCACTTATTACACTTGTTTTCGTTCCTCACTTGCACATCAGTCACTTCCTTTCACAGAACCAATGCTGTTTATCATTGTTTGCCACATCTATTCCTGAACAGGTCCGACCACCATTTTTATTCTAACACATATAAATATGACATAGCTTTGTCCTCAACAGCCCCAATATTATTATTTTTCTTTTTATATCCGAAGAGGTCTGAACCAACACTCCTAAAGTAGGCAAATGATTTTTGTCCAATTCTGAAATTTGCAAAGCAAGTAAATTTGGCAGAAGACTGTACATTGGATTTGTAACTATGTGATTGTGTTAGAGAAAAGAAAGTATACATCTTACCTAGTTAATATATCTAAAGATGAACAAATCAAAAATTAAAAAAAATAAAAAGTCTGCATAGTCTGCACAGACTGAACAGCTGCAGAAGCCTACCAACAATCAGGCAAAAATATTGGAAAAATACTAAAATATTTAAATCATTAGCCAGGTTTTCTCCTTATTCTGAAAATGAAGAATCTTTACCTGAAAGATCATCATAATGAGGATAAATACAGAGATTAAACTTCACCAAATCTAGAGAACACAAACTCTTTATCTTTTCTGCAATATGGCTAACACTAAACTACACATACTTAAAGAATTTAAAACAATATATAGATTCAAACTGTGTTTATTTAATTACACCATAATGATGCAAATAAGTTAGGTCCATATAAACTCCATTTTGCTGTATGTACAATCTATGCCTTTAGCAAGCTACTTGAGCCAGCTGGTGTAATGTTCAGCATCCACCTCATCCTCTGGAATGTACACACATCTTCAGCCATCTCCTCTGCCCACCAGCTGCTTCTAAGAGTGGACGGCTACGGCTTTCATCCCCAAAGGAGACTGGAAGCAGAGGAAAAAGGAAACGAGAGTCAAATTTGTAAAATCTCTTTACTTTTAAATGACTATTTCTAAAATACAAGTCAGGAAAATAGCCAACTCTAACATGTTAATTTACAGAATAAATGATATTCCCATGAATACTGTAATAACACTATTTATAAAATTAAATTTAAGCTCATTGAGAGTTTGATTATGTGCCCAGAAAAAAAAAATAAATCAGTATCTGTAAGCACTGGACTAGACCCAAACATGTGCTTCCAGGTATTTGTAGATTTGATTTTTACAATAGCTAGATCGAGGTTGTCACAGAAGGATATAATAGACCTTTTCACTTTGGGCATAAATACATAATTTATATTGTGCAGACACGCTCACTAAAGCAAGAAAACGACTGCTCAGACTGCTAAGGAAGCTAAACATGTAAACATTATCAGTCAAAAAAAAATGAACAGATTAGCTCTTAGGACAAAAAGGAAATAAAACTGAAAATTTAACATGATCTTGAAACATTTTTCTCTCATTTTCTACTTTAAAAAAAAACTCTCTTAAATCACTCAGTCCTGGAAATGAAATTTCTGTAATTTTTTAACAGACTGGCTGAAACAGTTGGTAACAATTCAAACCAGCAACCACTTATCTTAGCAATACCTGCTTCTACACAGTGATCATGGAGTTATTTTAAGAACAAGAAATGTTGGAAGCTTGACTCAAGGAAATTCTCCAATCAAACTCCAATACCACAAAAATTCAAGTACTTTTACTATCAGAACATTGCAGCACTAACAATAAAAAAAATCCTACAAGTAAGAAGAAGTATGTGCAAAAGCACTTTTCTGAACTTATGACAGTGACTAATAATGAAGTCTATCTTGATGCTTATTAAATGCCTTGATAATGCATTACTCAAGCTGTACTGCTTTATTTCATGTAGTTGTTATGCAGCATTACTAAAATATTTGCAAAAGGGGAAGAAGATTTTGTTTGTTTGTTTGTTCAATTCATGGTAGAAAGCTAGGTAGCTATTCCTAGGTGCCGAGGGAAATTTGTATAGAACAGCTGTTCAACAGATCAGAAGGGCAGCTTCCACTCAGAGCACATAAATTATGAGAATTCGCTCACCATTAAGAGGAAAATACTAAAGTCCTCCAAAAACTTGTGCTTTTGTGTCTTTATTTAGCTTGGATTTCCAAAGAAACAAGATCTGTGACCAGGTGTGCTATGGCACTAAACAATTAAAAGCCATGAATGAAGGCAACCTTTGCAACTGCTGCTGTCCAGCATGAGCACCCAGGGACAACACCTGAACCTGTGAATGTGGACACTGATTTTGCATGTGCTTTAATGATCAACACGTACCTCAGAATGGTTGGCTCAGGCATTCCCGGATCTGCACCTCTCCTAAATCCTGAAGTGAAACACATGTTACACATATATGGATAGACACAGACTCCTATGCAGTTAGAGCAAGGACTAGTTATTCTAGACCACTAAATTGAATTAGAAAACTATTTGAAGACAGAATATGATTCAAGTTGTATGCTAATATGAATAAAAATTATACATTCTTGTCAAAGCATAAGGTAGACAAAATAAATACAAAAGTACCGACTTCAACAAACATATTAACCTCTACCTTCATCTGACCTAAAATTCAGGGACAACTATATGAAATTTACCCTAGAGATGAAGTTTACCCTACAGACCAACACAGACACACATACAGGTAATGTCCTGGAATGACATCTCATGTAGAACTTCAAGTAATATTTCAAGATAAGGTCATTTGATTCAGGATCAGAGAAATATAAATGTTATTCAAACCATGAAAACAGCAGCAATTGAACAACACACCTAAAACCTTTCATTCTCACTAACATTTCTTGAAAAGCTGCCTATCAGTAAGCTTAATTGCTAAGAATTAAGATGCTTGACAACTCATAGTGTCAAGGGGAAAGAAAAAGTTAACTTCAAAAAGTTCATTCCCAATTAGTGACTCAAATACTGTATTTGCTAAAGCAAATGTGTATGAAGCAAGTGATTCTAGTTGCAGTGTATCAAATGTCTCTGTCTGCTGGACTAGTGTGTAACTTATCTCTGCCTGCTGGACGGCAAATTAAAGTCCTGAAGCAGAATTATGCAAGACCTGCACTATTCAACACACACTCTTAAACCTGCCATACAGAAATAGACGGTAAATGTAAAATTTATTACTTCTCTAGTTCCTAGAAAATAAATAATCAGCAAGAGCTTGCCCAAAACACAGGCCATGAAGGTTAATGGAAAAACTTCTATTAACTTCACGGGCACTGGGTTAGTTCTTGGAAGATAACCCTGTGTGATTTGAGACTATTAAAAAAAATCCTGACACATTATTATGGTTGCCACACCTTCCAGAAAAATTGCTTAAAAACTCATTAAGTTGTAGTAACATCATGTGCATGTGAAACAGATTTAGACAGAGAACGCTTCTGGCTGTTTTTTTCTTAGTACTTTCTAACCATCAAGTCATGTTAAAAAAAGAAAAAGAAAAAGAAAAAGAAAAAGAAAAAGAAAAAGAAAAANAAGAAAAAGAAAAAGAAAAAGAAAAAGAAAAAGAAAAAGAAAAAGAAAAAGAAAAAGAAAAAGAAAAAGAAAAAGAAAAAGAAAAAGAAAAAGAACTGTACTGACCTAATATACACATGCAAATACAAAACAGCACACATTTTTAGAGATGTGAAGTTAAACAACTACAGCTTAAAGGGTGTCGCCATCATATAACAGAAATACACCAGGTTCTCTGATGTCGGTACAACTGTAAGCACAGTGAGATATGACTTGAAGCAGCTCATTTAAATTCCTCTATTCCCCTTCAGAACAATGGGCAGCTTTCTCATATATCATCTCTTAGAAGTTAAACCAGTAGAGTAATTTCAGCGAGAGCAAAATTAGGTCAAAACACTGAAAACATTCCCACCCAAAAATGATCAATTCAAAATAATCAATAAGCTAAAAGCAAAAACATAATTAAGCTTTAAAGCTAGCACTGACAATTAGTTCTATCCATAATGCTTTAAGTGGTCTCCTTTACTTGCAGCTGCTCAATCTAGCAAAAATAGGTACAAGGTACATTAATTGCTTCCAGCTTGTTTTCTATTAACCTAGCTTCCAAAGGCCTCTTAATGGGGTTTATACACTGCATCTCCCTAATTAATTAAAGCAATGTCATTTTTGACAGCTAACACACCAGAGATACGTGGCCCTGGCCGGCTGCGGGCCCCTTTCCCTCGGGCCTGGGGCAGAGAGCAGCAATACCGGGCACGTTACATGCACGTTACACACGGCAGGTTGAGCTCTCTAATGCGTAGCCGGTGCGCGCTGCCCACGTTCGGCAATAAAACCACCACCTCACTCGCTGGATCAAGCACAGCTTATCCTGGTGCCAGACGTGCCACGTGGGTCCCTTCGGAAGGACGCAGAGCACAGTGCTGGCACAAGGGCCAAGGCACTTGGGGAGAAGTTTAACCTGCGCCTAGGTGGAAATCCGATCTCATGTAGAGGCTGGAGGAACCCACTGCAGAGCGGAGCTCTTCGGGGCAGACACCTTCCCTGGCCGCAGGGAAGGCCCAGGTCAGCACACCTGGTTCTCAGCCGCTGATGTGAGGCTAAGTTTGCAGCTGCGTTTACTTCTCGCTCCGATGTGTGCTCGCCCCACACCTGAGAGCAGGGAGGATCTCCAAGCCCTGCTGCCACCAAGGGCCCCCAGGAAAGGCTCACTCATGCCCCCTGCACAGGATCAGGCCAAAGGAAGCCGAAGGGTGGATTTTGACCTAACATCTAAATTTACGTATTTTAAAACGTGTAAATAAACCCTCAAGCAGGGCCAGTCCCTCCCACCCCAGGCCTGCAGGCCGCAGGCAGCCCCCGCCCGCGCGCGCATGCGCGTTAACGGCCGCACG
>VZSG01000399.1:503306-555677 GCA_013398315.1 Nothoprocta pentlandii
CCCAACGGTCGCCCGCTCGCCCGGCCCGGCCTCAGCCGCCCCAACGGCCGCCAGGTGCCTTCCCCTCCCGCGCGCGCTCGGGCCGCCGCCGCCTCTCACCTAAGTAGAGCACGACGGGGATGAAGCCCCAGCGGATGGCGAACTGGCCGCCCTTGAAGAGCTGCTGCAGCCGCTGCTTGGCCTCCTTGCTGAGCTTCGGCATTCCGGCGGCGAGCGAGGAAGGGAGGAGGGGCTCGCGCTGGGGTCGTTCCCCTGCGCCAGCCGCTGCCCGCCCCCGGCGGCCGGGAGGAGGAGACAGCCCCTTCCTCCCCCGGCACCGGGGCGGCGCTTCGCCGAGGCGGGCGAGGAAATGGCGGCCGGGAGGCGCCGTCGGCCGCTTGCGGAGGCTGCGGCCGCTCGTCCCCGTGCCCAGAGGCCGGGGGGGCCCGAGGCAGCCGCCGCAGCGTGGCGCTGCCCCGGCGATGCTGGCGGTACGGAGCGCGGGGGCCTGCTCGTGTTCGCTTTGTAGCGCTTCTGTTGTTGTGTTTTCACTTGTCCTCTGTACGGCTCAGGTGCGCTCAAGGTTTGATCGCTCCTCTGAAAGCTAGGAAATGTCTTTTGGTAAGTGGAAAGCAGAGAGAGGGCCTCTGTAACTTGTTGGTGCAAGGAGATGGTTTGCTACCAAAAAAAAATAATCTTGAAAGTTTCAAAGTGCCATGGGGAACTTTTTGCTACCTTTGCTCCCCAAGTGTGTGCCAAGCTCAGTCAGGTATGGGTGCAGCCTTTGGAATGCCCTGCAGAAAATGGGGGAGTGGACATTGTAGTTTAGACCAAATACCTAAAAACGCTACTATGCTTACTGTCTTTCCAAAGTCAGAGCTCTGTTAGGTATTGAGGCAGTTTATTTTCTAGCTTCTAAATGAGTGTGTCTGGGCTCTGCAAGATCTTGCACTACTTTAGTTGCTAATTATTATTTGACACCACTACTTGTGGCACACCTTATCAGATGATGTGTGTGTCACTGACTCAGTTATTTCATGTATACAGTGTGTTTCCATTATGTCTCTTGTAATCCCTTGCCCTTTGCCAGGTTCAGTTTGGAGGGGATTTAATAGTATATAGAAACTCTGAACAAGGCTTATTATGCCTTCTATAAAAATTGAATTACTTGTAGGTCTCCAAGGGCTTCAATAGACAGAGTTGAGATCTCATCAGAGCTGGTTAATTCAGCTACAGCCAAGGGACTTCCTCATTTGGAGAGCCCCGGAGGTGTTCTAGGAGGATCCTTTTATGTTAAGGTGAAAACAACTTACATCATACTTGTAGCTATTTATGAAATACAAAAGAACTGCTAGACTGGTGTCCAGATTCCTTCTGGCTTCTTAGCTAAATATTATGCATTATTTTTTATCATCATCCTTGCATTAAATATATGTGTATGTATGTCTTCGCACTGTTACAGTTCTTTAGTTCTTTTTCATTGATGCCTACATCTTTTTCACTGATGCCTACAAATGCCTTTGCATTGATACCTTTCAAGCCTTATGCTAACTAACAATACTCTAATACATTAACTTCCTAATTAAATACAATGATTAAACATCAATTTGTACATCACTACCAGGGAAATGAATCCTGATGACAACGCAGAAATTACCCACTTTTGTTCACAACGACACAAGGAGACACTGTTAAAGTTTGCTATATCATGTATCAGTTTGCTTAAGCCAATTACTTGCACTTCTATGGCCTTTTTGTAATATTGTAATTTGTAATATTGACAAATGCTTAGAGCCAGGAAAAACCTTGGGCATAACAAAACTTTTTCCTCTCTTACTAATGAATTCCAGTTCTGCCATTCAGATAAGATCTACATTCGAGCTTATAGTCTGCTCCTTGCTTTCCAGGTGCAGACAGGTAGCAAGCTGCAAGCTATGTGAATGGTTCTGGTGACTTGCAGCTTGTTTTTGTCACACATTTTGTTCCATAATACAAATGTGAGGGAGGAGAGGGTATTTTAGTGATGTGATGGCACAAACATGCTGTCCTGTTACAAAATGCAGTTTTGATCAGAACTCAGGTCGCTAGTGAAAGCCCTCATCTTCACTCTCTGAATTCACCCCCTAGATGCGCGCGCGCACACACACACACACACACACACACACACGCACACATAGAGGACCCCTCTGACCATCTAATATCCCTGCCCAGGTGCTGGGTTCTCTTGCTTGCTCTGTGGATCTCCTTGTTGACCGGTCCAGCTTGATGCTTGTGAGCCAAACGGATACCTGGGACACACACCCACTTGTCTCACAGGCACCACACGCTCTCAGATCCCCTGAATACTGACATATTCCTAGAAGACATAGGCCCTCTTCCTACCTAATAGCCTCCTAGCTGCTGAAGTTTACTAGTGGTTCACACACGTATATAGTTGTGTGCATCAGGCTAGAGGGGAGAATAAGCACTGTGGACCTTTCCCATTCCTTAGCCTTAGGATTTGTGTTGCCTGCTGCTGGCACCAAGCTCTTCATTTGCCCCGGTGTCTGCAGTAGCTGCCATGTAAACTATATGGGAGTTCCTTCGATATTTGTTTGACTACTTGCCACTTTTTGATTTCAAGATTTCCCCCTCCAATTTATTGTCAAGAAATTGCATCAAATTCATCTACTGTGACACAAAGTTTGAGTCTGGCCCTTTTTAATAGGAGCTTACAGTTTAAAGATGCTATAGTAGATACTTTACACTTGAGGATTAACTGTAAATCGCTATAAACAATACAAGAACAAGAAAGCAAGGGGCATTTAACAGACATTACAGACTGAATCTGCAAAAATTTGCACATAATATAATTTCAAAAGATTCAGGGACTACAGAACAGTGATGCATATACACGCTTCCTGTCCAGATTAGTATTTTTTCTGTGATAACTGTATGCTGTTCTTTGGATGCATGTGGGCCAGTTCTGGATATTTCTGGGGGGATATTATATTGCCAAAATGCCAATTCAGAAAATTAATAAATAATCATAGTGAGGAGTAGAAAAAAAAAGCTGCAACCTGAGTACTTTTGTATACTTAATGCAATAAGAAAACTATAGGTTTATTTAACAATCCAATGAAAATGAGTTCTTGTGAGTGTGGAATTGAGTATAAAGACAATGTATGATTTCATTATTTTCATTACAGCTTGTGAGGCCAATGAAAGAGAAAGCGATCTGATGAGGTAAGACAACGTTCAGCAAAACCTCATCAGCTGTTTTCGGGCACCTTTGAGAAGAGCTGCTATTGTGCTTGAAAATTTAATATTATCTGCAGCACAATTTTAATCTGTTTTTAAACTTTCCCTTTCTCTCCATCTTTGCTGAATAATGCAAATTAAAGATACTCTTACACTATAAGTAATTACTCTAAAAATGTAGCACCTTTTAGATGCACACAATTGTAACTGGGATATTTGGCCAAGGATGAAAACAATAATCTGATTGCTTGCATATTTACACTGATATGCACAAGTCTGATGGATTAAAGGATTTTCTGAGGCCAGAACTAATATCCATATTTACTCAATGATTGTTTTGAAGTTGAGCTTTGTTTTTAGCATCTGAGCTAAATCTGATGGTTTCAATAGAGTCATAAAAACTTTCAGGATATTTAAATTCTTTTTTTTTTTAATTGTCAGCAAATCTAGAAGACAATTTCTGATATTGGAGAATACATTATTGTAAGAGCAAACATCTGTAAAGATTTTTCACATTTTAATGGATACGTGTTTTAGACTTTTTTTCCTGTGATAGAAATAAAATCGTTAGGGTAGTGAATACATTCTGATTTAGAAAGCAGTCTGCCATCAGTATTTTTTATACCACTTTGAACTTTGTAGATTGTTTTAAGTTTATGCAACCTTAAAAAGCGCTCAGAATAAAACTCTTTGCAATCAGTTTATAGCATTGAATGTGAAAAAAAAAGATATTTCTCTGTTCTACTTTGAAAAATGCTATTGGAGCATTTGAAAACTAATGAAGATTTCTAAGAAAGGAAGGTGAATGAAAAAACACATTCACCTTCCTTTCTTCAGTGAACTGTTGTTGTAACACTCTTTCCTTAGTATCTGTAAAAATAATTATGATGCTAAAAATAACTTTTTCTGACAGTGAAATATTTGAAATCGTAACTGATTGCTTCAGTTAATAACAGTAAGGCCTGAGAAGTTGAGTGCTTTTCAGAAAACTACCCTCTATAAAATGTTATATTAATGGCTATTGATAGCCATTTTAGCAGCTAATAAATGCAGAGAATATTTGAGGACTTTCTGAAAGTTTCTTACGCTCTGCTTTATGAAGCTTCTTAGGCAGTCTTGGCATGAACTATGAATCTGACCCTGATTTTCAGGCATTTGAAAGCCCCCTGTCGTGCCTCCCCTCCGATCTCTAACACTTTATCCTTTGCTTTTGCTTATTTTTTTTCTAGTGTATGTTAAGTACACTTTAGAAGAAACCACATTTTTCTGCTTTGTGATAGGTTTAGGTAGCAGTTGCAAGAGATCAGATGCTGTTATGTGTAATGAAGTGAGAAGATGACAAGGCAGATAAACCAGAGGCTTTTCAGCTTGAGCGCATCCTGCACTGCATGTTGCAGATTTTGTTCTCTAGACACAGATGTTATCTTGGAGTTGAAGTTACGCTAGACAAGTATACGTGAGTAAGTATAACTGAGTAAGTATAGCTTTTTACCGTTACCTTTCTACTTCAAACATAGAAAAGAAAAAGAGTCCTTATGAGTTAAGATGAATTAATTGTGTATGGAATTAAGACAGTAACAAAGTTTTATCTTCTTTCCTTTCATATGTTACCTGGAAGGACTGCTTGTTTCTGATGACAGAATAGTAAACTAGATTAATACTGATTGCTTTTAGTACTTTATTACTTGACTGGTACATGTAACACTATGTATTGGAGTTGCCAGTTGTATCATAACAAAATATTGTTATTTGTATAGCTTCCTTCTATTAAATGTCTTTAAAACCATGTATAGAATGATTACTTCCCATGGTGTGTATGGGGATATGAATGATTAAGCTGAGGGGCTTTTGAAAACATGAACTACAGGATTCTGTCAGAGAGGCTAGATAAAACTAAACAAAAAAAATTTATATTGCAGAAAAATAAAGTAGCTTCTGTTAATTTAGTTTCTATTCCTCACTGCAAAAGCACAGCATTGATACAACACTTATTAGCAGTGTTTTGTTGAAGCCAGTGGAGGGCAGGCTTGAACTGGAAGCTGCTTTGGTTGTTCTCAGTTGCATGGATTTAAAGAAGTACCAGATAATCCATCAAGCTCAATGCTGATGGCAGTCTCACCAGTCTTCTACTATTCTGATTATACTTGTGCGGTATAAAAGCTTCTTTATAATTGTTGCTTTGAGAAAATGAATGTTTTGCTATGTCACAGTATGAACAGCAAATGTTTCAATAAAGATGCTAATATGGAGTGAATGAGTCAGTGTGTTAACAACTGCATGTTATTAAAAGGAGGGAATCCACAGTGCTTTATAATTTATCATGTGTAACTTAAAACAGTTTTTGAAAACTCGTGAGTATCACTGAGCTTGTTTTATAGATGAAGAAACTGAGCAGAGAGTTAGACTGATAAGTTATCTATCTCAGTGACCTGCAGAAGCAAGAAAAAAATTCAGATTTCTGAGACCTAGGCCAATATTCAAGCATATTTTTTGCATAAATAACCTATGACAGGCCTGATTGTCACATGTTATGGAAATGATGGCTAGCAGCCCAAATTGCTCATCTGAGAGGCTTACACTAGTGAAATAGGTAAGGCCATAGAGCTCAAGAAACTGCTGGCTAAGCCCATTCTGAAATGAGAATATTCAGCTCAAGAAGTTGGGTGACCATTAGATCAGATGACCAAGGATCTTCCTTAAAGTAGTGTTTTATTATTAAAGCAAATATCCTGCCTTCTGTGTGTGTATTTGTCATTCTTTAAGTAACACTCTGCTGAAGGAATGCAAAGCCTCTCTTTGTAGACCTTTAAAACCATTCCAATCACAATAGGAACCATGCGGTTAACGAATCAATTTGCATGCAGGCAAAGGATTAAGATCCCCCAATAGACTTTTCTGTCTTCTCCTCATCTTTAATTACTAGGATTTTCAATTGCAAAAGGAACATTAGGCTTCTTGCAAATGGGAAGACACCAAGGCTACCTTATTTACTGTGCTTATTGTCAGTAGCACTCATGGGATTCATGTGACTCATCATTAAATACCCTCCTTCACTGACACTAACTTGAATAACTAAATATAGCTACTGTAATTCTGTTTTATAAATATATCCTGTTTTCTCTCTATACTGCTTGCGAGTTCTGTAATCCTAACAGCTTTTACAATTATAAAAATACACTTTAATTTTTATGTGTAAATTCTAAATTGTTCTTTCTGTGGAATACTAGAGACATATTGTTGTGCATGAATGGCACAACATCCATGCTGATGTTTCTTATACACCTAGCTGGTGTGTCTTCTATTGCCCTTGCACCCACCTCTCCCTTTCATTTAATCACAGGCAAGATTTTACTATGTGGGTCTGACGCTGGGGCACTCATATCCAAAGAAGGTAGTACCTTTGGCTGGGTTTTGTCTGCCTTACTCCCCTTCTGACCAACCAGGCTTACTGGGGCTGCTGCTGCAGGATCACTCGTGCTGCAGCCCTGTCTACCTCATGCTCAGTACAAGTCAACTAAGGAAACATTTGCCAAAAGAAAAATAGAGAAAGAAAAGGAAGATTTTTCTCCAATGTGAAAGGCAGTTCCTAGGACTGCCTATCAGATTCCATGCTCCAAAAGCATAGAGACACTAGTAACTCAAACATGTTCTTTTTTTTCTGTTTATGTCAAGACCAACAGATGTGCGCTGTGAAAAGGTCACGATACACATGACCTGTCAGCAAAAGGCTCTGCTTGCAGACACCAAAAGGATGGCAAAAAGGTTGCAGCACGTGCCGTGGGCCTTGCCTTTCCAGTCAGCCAGGAAAAATCATAAACTCACGCACTGAAAATGAGAGAAAGCAGCCAAGGGGTGTGAGTGAACCAATTTGTGAGTGTGAGGAAAATCAGCTTGCTTAGGTAAAGATTTTGCAGTTAGCTGCCCATGAGATCTGGCAGTGAACATTGTCACACCAGTTTCTGTACATGTTATGGTCGTGTCCCGTGATTATACCTTTGAACAGCCACGCATATAGAAGTCTAAATCGTAAGACCCCCATAGAGGAGCTGAGATTTTCATGACCTGATCCATTCTTCTAACTTACATTAATTCCCAGCTGTGGTATAATAATAAAACTGTGTGGAAGTCTATATGTAAGTTTATAGGTGATCGTTTTCTTGTCTCCCCAAATTTTTCTCATTGCCTGTTTTGCCCTACGAACAGGACTTTGTATAGCATCTCATTCAATGGGATTAAGGCTTCTCTGAGGACCCCAATGTACCACCATAGTAAAATAGTCATAAAATCATCATGTAGTAGTTACTGCTAAAGAACAGTTATTTCATGAAAAAAAGGGAAAAAATGTACAGGAAAAGCAAAGAATTGGAGGGAAATCTGAATATGCCGTTTCCTTCATGAGCTTTTACCAGAGTTCGTACCATCCTCTAAATGGTATGGCTGTGGCAGCAAACTACACTGCATTTTGAACTCCCCGGTTAAAAGCTAACAGAGAAACAAGTATCTTTCTGCTTTGCTCTCATTGCAAGAATGTTAAAACAAGTTCCATATCGTATAACTTGTTCTCTTGAGCTGGTTACCTGGACCAGCCGCAGCCATGCACAAGGGGCTCGCAACCTTGCAGTGTCATAAGGGCTGTGAAAGCCGCCCTCCGAGAGGACTGAACATGAGATGCTACCTGGGAGCCAGCTTTGTTTGATCTTGGACACTAATCGCAGACAGAGCTTGTGAGTGTCCTCCTAGACAGTTCTTTCGAATTTAGCTTGGGCTTTGGCAGAGAGCAGAATGGCTGTTGGCAGCTCAGCAGCCGGTCGAGTCCCCAGGGACGGTGGGACCCGTTCGCTCGGCAGTGTTCACGGGCAGCGCCGCGCTCCAAGCCCTGCCACGAGCTGCCCTGCCATCGCACTGCGGAGCAGACTGCCCCGCAGCAACCGAGCGGGAACGGGCAGCTGCTGAGGAATCGATGCTACCTGGGAACTGACGCCAGGCAGTACTGACCAAAACCCTGAGAAATGTGAACGCTTTTAAATACGAATTAAGCTTGAGGCTAAACACTCAAATGTTCTGCTATTGACATCAAATTCAGATTCTCTACCCAAGTAAATGTCTTAAACCCAGAACAACCTCAAAATTGTCTTTTCTGGAACTCCTCTAGATCTGCAGAGATCAAAAGGAACTGCAGAATTTCACTCCTTATCTGTTGCTTTTCAGTCAATGTTAGGGGACTTGCTAAGCTTGTGCCTTGATACCTTATGCCTTAATAATTTGGTGCATATTTTATCTCAAAGGGTAAACTACGATACAAAAATGCTAAAAGAGCATGCCTTGCCAAGAACCATATGTGCCAGAAACTGTACATTACAGATGGGGTTGAGGATGGAGGGAGAGGTACTGCCTGGCCCAAGCGCCCGCAGAGGCGGCTGGGGACCTGCTCCTCATCTCCTGCAGCCACCACAAGAATTTTCACGCTGCTTTGCCAGACAAAGCGGGTTACTACAGCCCAGCACAGAGAAGAATCTGCTTCCTAGATCATCATCGAAGATGAAGAGTCTTAATTCAGGCGTTGCTAATTTACAGAGGCTGGTAATTACATTGTTAAAGTTTAATGGAGTGGTGAAAGCAGCCAAGCGCTCGCAGCCATGCACATGTGCTCACCCTCAGCTGTGTGGGAGCTCCTCAGCATCTGCAGTGGGTAGCGAGGCAAAAATAGGGAGGTGGAGTGAGAGGCATTGCATAGGCAGCTACCAAAATGTATACATCTAATCCAGCTGTGCAACAGCATCGAGAAGAGGGTTGTTTAAAAACAAGCAAGCACGTCTCACACAGCTTGTCAGCTTCCTGAAAGCTCCAGAAAACATCCAGCCGCTCCAGATACCAGCTTGCAAGTGAAGCTCAGAACTGGCAAAAGCAATAGAAGCACATGCCAGGCAAAGGATTGAAGGGCCTTGAGGTTTTACTCTAGCAGCAAAGGAAGGGGTACTTTATCATCTGCTGATACGTACAGGATAAATACCATCATGGGCAGATCTCTGTTCAGAGGGGCAAGAGCTCAGTTACATTCAGACATCTCAGGGAGGTGGCAAGACCGGCCAGGAGATGGAACAGGAGATGCTACAGATGAGCGGCACAACAAGTTATGTTTTTCAAGAGAAATATCTAATAGGTAAAATACATCTGGGTGCTGGGTGCTGCTAAGAGCGTTTGCAACTGCTAAAGTCACTGAAAACAATTTCAGGAACTATTTTCCATCAAAAAAAAATGTAAAAATCAACCCATTCAATAGGAAAAGCTCTGATTTCAAAAACATTTTTTAAGGAAGAAAGTTTTAGGGTTAAAGCACTGCATGTTGCACTTATGCTTCAAAGTTATGCAGATTTAATTGCAGTGTTGGTATTGCAGTAATTTGTGTTTCAAAAACTTTATATTATATAGAGCACACACAGAGAAGATTGAGAAGATAAATACTTGTGCTGCTGGCAGTTTTTCTTGCGAAAGTCTCAGTAAGGAATAAAATGATTCAAACTGCTGGCATTTCCATGGGAGAGAAGTTCATGTTTTCCAGTAGCCCTATAGAGAAGGTGAGTGGCGTGTCCTCAGATTGCAACCTCATGATGGGTCCTGACGAGCAAAATACGACCCATGAGAAAAAGCAGCCGGTTGGCAGGAAGGCTCTGTCCCATGGCTGTGCCTGTGAGAAGAAACTGCAGCTACTGAGTCCATGTCTTAACATCAACACTACAGGATATCTTTGGTTGGTGGGAACCTCATCCCTCTGAACTAAGGTTCCAACCACAGTCAGGAGTAGGAGTTTCTTGCCTTATGGCAACAGTTTAGCTAATGGGCAAAACCAGAATTCCTGTCATCCCAAAGCCCCGCACTTTAGAGCAACATGTTTTTATTGAGCGGTCTGAAGCAACCCCGGAAGACACAATCGATCCGTGCAGGAAACTGCCTCCCTTCCACAATTAGGCTGGTTAGCCGCGTGGAGCCTGCCTCGCTGCCAGGCAGTACTGCCATTCAGCTGGATATTTAATGTTGGATTCTGGTTTATTCTCATTCTGCCTGGGTGAAAAGTGCCTACACAGGGGAAATTTAGAGGAAAATCTGATAATGTATTCTCGTGTATATTCTTTATTGTCCTTTTAAAATATTCTAGTAGCTGCTCCATTATCTCTAGTTCACAGCATCCGCAAATTGCTGCCTCAGGCGGTGTCACTGCAGAAATTGGCCTCTCAGGTTTAGAGCCTTGTCCTCATTCTCACACACACTTGTCATAGCTCTATCTCCACAGACCAGTCCTCTGGCCTGAAAATACATCAGGAGCAGGAGAGGAATTACTTCTGTGGAACACTAAAAGGGCACATTTGAAACATTTAGTTGCTAAGCAGCATTTTAAATCAGACACAAACACATTACCAAATAGAGAGCAAGCTTGTGAGAAAAGCAGCCCTTCAAACAAATCATTTTGCCTGTTTTTCCGCAGGCAACAAAAATTGCAAAGATAACAGATTAAAAGCAGCCAATTTCCAGATAACTGGAGAAATCAGTTCTCCTTGGGATGGCTCTGTTTAGTTAAAACAAGTACACAGAAAATTTGCACTTGGCGACAGCTCTTTTCCCAGTTATTCTGCTCCTGCTCCTCATGGACATTCCTGCCACTTCATGTATTTTCTTTTACAGTAAGTAGTAATAGTTGGGTTTTTTTTTTTTTTTAAAAAAAAACAACAGTTTTTACACACTAATATAATGCACTATATGTTAGATTCTGATAGAATATCAAGCCTAACTGCAATCCCTACACTTTGGATAGGGACTGCTTTTATGTAACACCAAAAAAACAGTCCTGTAATGTATTTAGCACTGAGCTATAGAGTTTTCGGATATAGCTAATGCAGTGATCAATAACTTGACACATTACTATTATGCAAGAGCAAGTGACATATGGCCAGATATTTCCATGGTATAATTAATGACTAATTTAAAACCGAAAGAAGATGGGACTATTGCATTAGATGAGCTAGACTTCTTTTGGACTGGAAGGCGGTTGAGTACTCAATATACTTTTGATAGATTTGTTCTCCACAAACATAATTACTGTAATTAATACAGATCACCCATGACAGCAAAACTTTCATTTATCAATACAGTAGTATATAAAAAGTAGGGACTTACTAGTTTTATTAATCAGCCAACCTGCACTTCCTTTTTATCATGCATTAGTCAACAGCCACTTATAGCACTTAGCAGAAGGACCAAAATTTTCATGAGTTCCCGTATCATTTTATTTAGTTGATTCTATCACTGTCTACAATACAGAAAAGAGAACTTTTTACCAAGAAATAAAAACTGGGATGAGTGTAATTCATTCAGCTTATGTGTACACCTGCCATCAGGTACAGCACTGTGTAAAAAGTGACATCCAGTGTTGCATTTTGGCTGCCGAGAGACAGTATTTTTATCACATGCTGTTTCTGAAGGCATTAGTCCATAGGAAACAGACTGTGTGAGCACCCTGACCCTCCTCTTCAACTCTTTTTTTTCTGTTTTCCAGATGAAAACCTGCTATTGTAGGTTTTGTAGGTATTGTAGGTGTTACTATTGTATTTGAGTTGACATTTTGATTTGCACATCGTGTAGAGTACAAGAGGTGACACTGACAAGTCTAGGAAACCTTATGCTAGATAAAAACTTGCTCCCTGTGTGAGCCGAATTTCAGAGAACTTTAACAAATGTGGTCACGTTGGATCACTGTGAAGCATCTTCCCTCTGACCAGGAGTCCCACACAGTGAGCTGAGGTGGAGTCACAAGGGCTCCAGACCTTTGGGCTGGAATCCTTCCGTGCTTCGCATTGTGCATCCACGTAATGAAAGGCACCAAAATGAAACCTCACTGCATGCGCTTGCTTACTGCACAGCACAGCAAAAACCAAGATGGATGCTCCTATTAGGCTTGGTTGAAGCCTCAAGGAAATTTAATCTGTTGTGATAATTGAAAGATTGAAGGAGATTAGTCACTGACCTTGTGCTTCACTGCTTTGTTGTTCTTAGTGTAGGAGTCCGCTCCATCCAAACCACATACCATGGCATCTGAATTAACCTACAGAGGTTACTCTGGTGTCTGTGGTGGAAAGTGATAGATTTAGTCTATAGACTACACAGGACTGCCTGACCTTTCACTATCAATACAGAGAAGCCCTTGTGACTCTAACTGCAGGCTCTTTTCCTTACCATTTATTTTGCTTCAGCCTTTGAAGGTACATTGCTATGTCCTTGTTCAGATAGACCAAGGGATGGCGATGTCAACCTTCGGCAGAGCCAGGGAAAAACATTTTCTTATGGTTGGTCATCTTGAATCCCCTTTCCTGCCCTTTCCCCTTTGCTCTTTTCTCTGCCTTTCAGCATCTCTCACTCTCTAGCTAAGGAATCTCAACATGTATTTTAATTTATTCTGCAAAAGTGGAAATCAGCTCTGTCCTCTGGTAATTCAGTCTGCCCCAAGTCCAAAGACTTTTTTGATCCCACTAGATTTCACATTGACCTTTACATTGGGCCTTTATAAGGTAAGATCTGACCAAAAGTCTTTGCTCTCTCTCTCAGCTCTCTGCAATGTCCAACCTCATGACTATTACCTTCTCTGGTCAACACTGCTGTTTTCTCCAGGTCAAGAGGCAGGTCAACAGCCAGCCTGTTGACTAGCCCTGTAAGAAAGCAAGCTTTTTTCAGCCTCAAATGTAAAGTATTTGCTGTATTTGTTAGTGAGATGTGTAGTAGCACTCAGGATTCTCCTCTCCAAGGAGACGGAGACACAAGATTTGCATGGAGGGAGGGAAGGAGCAGAGCAATATAAGACAGGACCTGCCTGATAGGAAGTTGCCCGGGCAGCAGCAATGGGAGAAAAGTTTTCTTCCAAATGCTGTAGTAAGTTCCTGGCTTTATAGTCTCATTTTGCTCAGGGTCTTTATTCATTCGGGGCTGCCCACAAACAGACACTGAGGAAGTGTACTAGACATTTTGAACTGCTTTTAAAGCTTCTGTTCCATTCTCCCATTCACCTTGTTTCCCACTGCTGAGTACAAATTGTGCTTTCCACAACGTGTTCCTTTCTTCAAACACAAAACAAAACTATCCCTCAGCACTTGTACTGTACAATGCCCACTCTTATTAGAGTAGGAAGGAATAATTACAGGGGCTATGAATTTGTTACGGATTGTCAAGGCTTATTAAAGCTGTTCAATGTCTCAAAATAGAATAATGATTCTATACCCAGGGCACTGTTTTTCTGCCTGAAATTAAATTATGTCATCAAATGCTTTATAAGTGAATCCACCTAGCAACTAATTTTCATAGCAGTAAGAAGTTACTCACAAAATGCTTCAAAACTCTTTGTGCTCATAAGCATTAGAGGTTTTTTTTTTTTTCTGATATTGCTCTTGACACCTAGAAACACTTTTGTCATTCACTGAGAACAGAGCTGATAGATCATGCTGTGGTAGATCCAGGGTAGGTCAAGGATCAAGAAAAGATGGATCATGTGCTATGAGGTCTTAGATCGCCTTGTCCAGGATCTTTTTCCTCAAGTCATTTGTCCATATGCACATTTTATTTTGGGTTATATCAAAGCAGTGGATTAGTCCATTTAGAAGTAGGTTTGCAGAGTTTCTGGAGAGCAGCAGCTGAAACCCTGTTTGGGCCCAATACATTGACCAGGCTGAGACTCCTGACACTGACCCTCCAGCCGGCCTGTTTAGAAATGTACCCAGCCTCGTGCTTCCATGACCTCCCCAGATGCCTGTCCATGTGAAGGCAGGAGGATATCTGTAAAAGCTCAAGCTGGAGACTGCTGTGTTTTCTGTCCTCACTGCTATAGCCGCACATACCACACGCTGCCGTCCTGCAGCATTTCCCAGGGGCATTACAGCACGCGCAAACAGCGTCAGCAATCCTGTCCCAAGCAAACACCGAAGCAGCAATGGAAATCTCTCTCTTCACTGAGTTCTTGAAGCCTGAAAACACGTTCAAATTCCTGCTAGATTCAAGGACAATTCTTTTGCAGCTTGTTTCTTATGTTAGTCACAAGAAAACATAAGTTTCCATGGCAGTTCTGGCCTCCCCAGTACAAGAGGGACGTGGAACATCTAGAGAGGGTCCAGTGGAGAGCGACAAAGATGATTAAGGGACTTGAGCATCTCTCATAAAAGGAAAGACTAAGACTAAGTGAGCTTAGGAAAGGCTCACTTAGTTTAGGCTTAGGCTTTCCATAAAAGGAAAGACTAAGACTAAGTGAGCTAGGCCTGTTTAGCCTGGAGAAGGTTGAGAGAGGATCTCATAAACAAGTACAAATACCTGAGGGGAGAATGCAGGGAGGAGGGGGCCAAACTCTTCTCAGTGGTGGCCAGTGACGGGACAAGGGACAATGGGTACAAGTTGAAACACAGGCAGTTCCATCTCCATGTGAGGAAGAACTTCCTGACTGTGGTGGTGACAGAGCCCTGAAACAGGCTGCCAGGGAGGCTGTGGAGTCTCCTTCTCTGGAGATCTTTCAACGCCCCCCTGGATGCCGCCCTGTGCCATGTGCTCTATGTCTCCCATATGCCATGTGCCCTATGTCTCCCTGCCGAGGAGGGGTTAGACTAGATCTCTAGAGGTCCCTTCCAGCTTCAACCAATCTGTGATTCTGTGTGATCCTGTGATAACTCAAAAAATTTAAAATTTGACACAATATAAAAGTCAGGCAAGAAGCCAAGTAGTTAAGAACCAAGCCTCAGATTTGTCAGGATTCAGCTGGAGCACCTATAACGATGTTTTAACAATATTGCTGATACCCAACCTTTAAACCATTAAGCTGTGAAAGATACTGCATGCTTTAAAGTGAGATTCTGAAGTAAGAATGGTAGAAATAGGGATGTGATAAAGGGATTGTGCTCCAGTTCCTACCTTCTTTGCGGGTTTAGACATTTAAGAATGCAGCTATTTCATGTTTACTCAGATAATCCACACAGATTGTGCTTAAATTGTAGCTCCTAGCATCTGTGTTGAATCATTCTTTGAAAGCGTCTGCCTGTCTGTATTCAATATTCAGGGAACTGAAATGAGTAGCTTAGTGCTTAACCACTATATTTTAAAAATAGCTTCATAGGTCATCAGATAATCCAGGTTTTATCAGCTCCAGCAACCTCTCCTATAGTTCTACAACCTCTATGCTTTGACTGAAGAGGAAGCTGTATCTATGAATAAAGGTAACCTATATCTTTATATGGATATATTTCCACAAGTCACTGTTCTGTTCCTACTTCAAAAGTAATCAAAGATGATGATATTCCAATTTCATGGATGAGCAAAGCGTCTTCTCTGTGTCAACACTGAACATTTGCTGACTCTTTGGTTCCATATCTGCAATACAGTAGTATCAGGAACTCCCAACCAAACCGACTCCCTTGTGCCAGTGTTTGACACTATTTACTTTGCCGTGCATAGCTGAGGTAAAAAGCTGGTTTTTCTTCTCACTCCCTCAGAAATCTCTCTTTTTATTAAAATCTGGACCCAGAAACTACAGATGAAAGGCTGCTTGTGTTAGTCAGCGTTAATGACAGTAACGGTTCTGTGTGACTCAGTCCAGCTTCCACCCTCTGCAAGTCTTTCTGCAACGTTAGACGTCAGAGGAGCCAAGCTAGTGACTCAAACACCACACAGTGTAAAGGCTTGTTGTCACATGCGGGTTCTGGAATCACCACGACATTTTTCCCACCATCCTGAAAGAGCCAGAAGCAGTCCCAAGTACCCAGCAGTCGCCTGTCCCGAGAAGATGCATACGCTGAAGTCACCTTTACTGTAAACACAATAAATAACTAGCACAAGCTGAGTGTACACAGAGCTTGTAGAAGCAACCATCATTTCTGCATCTGTTTGCTAATTCTGGTATTACCTTCAACCATCCCTCTCAGCACGGGCTGCATGGCAGATGGGTCCTTTGTGCAGTCTCGGTCTCCTGCAACGGCAAATCTCACGTGCTCCCTGGGCAATCATAGCAGCAAGTCCAACTTGCACAAGTCAGAAAGCAAAATCCTTGCTGTGCTCAAAGGAAACATTAAAAAAAAAAAACCCTCTTATCTGCCTTTTCACCCATCCATATAAAAGGCATTGACTTTTGCCCATTCAAAAGGACAGCCTTAGTTTTCAAAAGCTTTAGCTTTTTAATGGTCTCCCCTAATATCCTTGTTGCCATCACACTGACGGAAGTAGAGGCAGATTAGCAAGCAGGACAGTGGGATGAGAACTGGATGAACCACCTCAGAGGGTCGTGACGAGCAGCACAAAGTCCATCCGGATGCAAGTCACCATGGTAGATCCCAAGGGTAAGTCTAGAGCAGGTCGTGGAGACGCTGTGGAGACTCCAGCCTTGAAGATGCTCAAAACCTGCCAAGACAAAGTCCCAAGCAAGCTGCTCTAGCAGGCCCGAAGTTTGGACTAGGCCATGTCCAGCCGTGTCTTCCGTCTTCCTCCACTCTTATTCCATGAAAGGGAACTCTAGCACTCTTTCCATAAGGTCAAAGTTGGGGGAACAACATGCTTTCCTCCTGGACAGCACTGACAGAAAACCATTTACAGAGCCAGTAGCAAAACCCTGGAAGGGAGCCAGTCCTTCATCAACATCAGACTACTTCACTGCATTACTCACATTACAGTAGTTTTTGCAGCTGTGCTTGTAGACATGTCAAATAAACACTGCTCAAACTGCTGGATGGGAGAGCTAATGAAGACATAGCGCAGATTACTGCTGTGTAAACTATCAAAAAAATTACTGTTATATTAAGGCCATCAGCACAACTATGAGACTTACACAGGCAGTGGTGCACTACCGACAGGAGAGTCCCCTTCTGACCTCAGCCTGCTTGTAACTCAGTTGCTTATGGATACCTGGGAGCCAGTAAGTGCTTCTCGGCCAAGAGGCTTAGTCATGGTGTCTCCATCGACACGGCTGCATTAGAAGAGCCTGCGAGTAACGTGGGCATCCAGGGAGCTTCAAGCAGCACGGGCAGCTGCCAGTGACTTCTGGGTGAGTACAATGAAAGCTGAACAAGTGCACTGCTACCTAACATTGCTCCAGCAAAGCCTCTAAAAAAGAAGAAAAGTTTGCTATTGTACAAAGGACTTACAAAAGTATACAACTGCCAAAAAATCCAGTTTATTTCATTAGCCAAAGTATTAAACACAGAACAACACAAGTTCGTAGTTCATACACCAGGAATGTGAGTCCTCATGTACAATTAAGAGCAGGCTTTGCTCTGTGAAAGGAGCGGAACCCCGCTCTCCTGAAGCGGGACGTGGCCCAGCAGGAGGCAGCTAGTCGCACAGCGGCACCCGGCGGACTGGCGGGCCGGAGCCGCCGCGGCGCTTTCGGAGACCTCGGTGAACATCAGGAAATGCACACAACTACTCAGCTGTCTTAGGAGTGTAATTATACAAATGTAAAAGGCAATATATTACACATCTACATGTAGCATAGTAAGCCTCAAACATTGACAGAACATAGCAGATAATTCAGTTAGAAATTTCTAATATCAGAGGAGTCTGAAGAGACCTTCTAGATAGTGAGAAATGGGGCTAAAATAGTAATACATTTCTGTACTTGTCAAATCTGTCAGGTATTGAAGGACGTTTTTCTTCCTCGGAAAAGCCACTGCAGCCCCCCAGGAAGCAGTGAGAAGTCACGCACTCTTCGCACAAATGTTACAGGTTCGCCGAATGAAAGCAGCTCTGCTCAGCTCTCAATAGTTTTGTAATGTAACGTAACGTTCAAAGCCATCCCTGGAAACAGTTCCCTTTCATTTAAAACAGTAGGTCAGTTTTAAATGTCAGCATTAAACAGCTTCTTTCATTATAATTTGAGATGATTCATTCCTATTTAAGTTTTCTCTTTTTTATTTTTTTTCTCTGCAGAACATTGCAACTATGTACGACATTTGGAAAAGTACTTCTCACGACTACCTACTGTGGGGAAAAGCAGAACACGCAATGTCTTCAGATAATTTCCTTACTCCTTTAAAAGGCCTCTACTTACACATTTTTCATTAATCAGTCCAAAAGGAACAGATAACGTTCAAAACAAGAGCTTCAAAGTTTTAAATGTAGCAGGAAAGAGTTGCTACTGCTGCTTCTCTTCCTACCTCTACTCCAACCCTACGCTAGAACCAGCGCAACACTCAATGCCTGGAACTTCATGGCTGAAGTAATTTTGGCCACCCTCATCCTCCTCCCCACCATTCTCCCTTTCTTTAAAAATAAAAAAAAGCAAGTAAGGACAGTTGAAAGTTCATTGCTTATAGCAGTAAAGAAATTCTTGGGACTCAATTTGTATCGACACGTGATGTCAATTCATAGAAAAATTCTCATTGAATAAGCTGATCCAGAGATGAACGCACACACATTTACATGGTCACACACATAGTGAAGTAGCAGCCCTTTAGTACCAAGAAACTTTCCTTTTAGCACTTTATAAAAAGGTAAGAAGCCTCGTGCAATTTCAGCTATCCTTTTGGATGCAAGCCAGACCAAGATCAAAATAATTAGCCTTATAAAATAAAAGGAAAAGCTAACTGTACTTTAACACGGTCTGACTTGAAGCCAGAAGCATTGTAAACATTATGTTACATCTCTGTTTTATGGCATTTTAGATGTGTCAGAAAGCTAGTGATTAATGAAGTGGCTAGATCTTCCAAGTTTAATAAACATCTTTTATACAAACACCCAGTTGGAAACTGTCTACTGTGGAGATAAACATGATCTTTAAAAAAAACTACTTAAAATAATAGTTCCTTAACACTAGTTCATGATTAATACTGTCACAAATCTTTTTTTTCAGTACAAGTTACTGCAAGGTATTTTAAAGTATTCTTACGTTCCTTACTGCAAGAACAGATCGGGAGGCAGTATTAAGCTCTGCAGGCCATTTCCTCATAACACTTGAAACAAACCTCAAGGAAATGCAAAGCTCTGCACTGAGAATAAGGTGGAGTACTAGGCAGGGCCTGCTAAGAGCTGCCTGAACGCTTCCCTTGCCCGTGGTTATGCACGCTCCAGAGACCGCTTTGTCTATTTTCGGTAGCAACACCGTTAATTACACCTTCTCATCCCTTTTTATTACCTAAGAGGCTACAAGCCCTTAGTATAATAGCTGCTTAAGTTACTTGTGCTTCTGTTTAAATAGAAAAGGAACACATGAACTGAGCCCCAGGCAAATAAGAAAGTTGACTAAAATTTGTCTATTTGCTCTGTTACAAGGCTTTTTATACGTCTGTGTGTGTGTTTATCTTTACATATTCTTGACAATAAGGGAATACTACCCATGGAAACCCAATCACATGGGGAATGGCCAAGCATTACACCTTCAGCAGATGGTCTGAGTGCTTTTGTCAGCTGATGCGTCTTCGAGCTTCTGCATAAGCAGCCTGAGGGCTGATTTTCAGTTACAATCACCAGGCTGCAGAAGTTGGTAACAAACAAGATCGCAGGACAGGAAGGTTTAAAGTGAAGAAGCCTAAAACAGCCTTCTATTTTAGAACTGTAAATGAGGAAAGTAACAGGCACAGGAGATTAGCGGTTGTAATTCTGGTTATATTCACGCTGCAATTTCCCTCGGTGCTTGCAGGGTCCCAGAAGCACCCGTCCTCGGCCCTATTCTCTTCGTAGTCTCCAGTAACAAGTTCACGTTAAACACATTCACACTGCACTGAACCAAGCAAATCAGGAAAGGGTTCATACCTTATTTCTACATTATACCATTACACAAGCACATTTCTGCCTCATAAATAGAAATATTGGTGACTGCCTTTTTGCTAAGTAGCCTTGTGCCCATTATTTAGGAATCTGAATGAAAGAGGTACTACTGGTAGTCCAAAAAGTGACTATTACAGCTATTCCTAAGAATTCCCATCCACAAGCACTGCTGCTGCGTGACTACTGGCCCACTTCTAGAGGTGTGTATATAAACTATAATGCCCCTATAATGGAGACTGACGTTATACCAAAGTCTGAGTATTGCCATGTGTACTAACTGCTGTTACGAAAGCTGCCATAACAAACACCGGAGTTCTATATGTAACCTTACATATAAATGCAGCTTTCTTACGACACAAGGAACTTGGGTTACTACAATGCTGTTTTGAAGCTCCGTGCCCAGGCCACAGGGCTGCGACTGAGCGACCTCTGCAGTTCTGCTGATGCTGGCTGGCAGGGAAGGGTAAAGGCTGGCAAAGGGGATCTGCTTGTTCCCATACTGGGCATCTGCAAAAAGCCACTTGGCATCTTGGTCAGTGGCTAAGCGACCAGTTAAAGCTTGATGAGTTGGTGTTACGTGAAGCTGTAAACAACCAAGGCCATAAACATCGGGAAGAGGTCAAAGGGGCACTTTCCAAGCTATGGGAAGTTGATGCAAAATAATTACAACTACATGTTTATTCTTACTGTCAAATAGGAGCAAAATCTGGGGCTTCAGGCTTAAGCACCTTAACATGCTATATATTACCTTCTTCATGGATAGGCCCCACATCAGCATAAAACCCTCAGATTTATTTTGCTTACTGGCCAATTTAACAATGTCAATCTGTTGATAAAGTTATGCTGATACTAGGAGGCCGCTGCTGACTGGGGTGTTTACTTGAAATAGGAAGGTCTGTTCTTTCTGCTCCATATATCAGTTTTTCCTCCTGAAGACTACAAGCTGAAAACCTGTTTGCCTCTGTTCCAGATACACCACCACGACTATTTGGAACTGTGACACCACTGACCTGCTCAAAGGACTTGCTAAAAACAGTAGTGGTAGTTCTGGCCAAACTGTGACTGCCAGGTTTAGGCAGAGATTGGCTAGTCGTCAGGGTCAGTCTCTTCAGAGAGATGAGCTCTAGGTTCTCACTCATGGCTCTCTGAGTTTGTTTTCGTGACAGGTGTTCTCTGCAGGTTTCCCCTTCTTTTTCTTTCCCTCCAGCTTTGCTTCCTCCAGATCTTCGCTGGCTCTTCCCTAAAAGGCTCTTGCTGCTGGTGTTGTTGCTGTTCAATAAGGCAGACTGACTTGTGCTAGAAGTAGCCCTAGAGTAAAATCCTTCATCGGTTTCAGATACTTCTATCAGTTCTTCTTGAATTGCTAAATCAGTATTACCTGCACAGTAGAATAAGAAAACAAAAAATTAGCAATGGACTTCCTCACATTTAATGGTTTTATGTATTACTCGATTTTGATATTTACAAGCATGAAGCTTTAAAGCAACAGAAGAGAGAGCAAACGGAAGACCGAACACTTACCTATTACATTACACTTTGAAATACAATTCATTAGGGTATAAATTACAGCAAATAATGCTGCATTCATTCAATCAAGAAGCATGCCCACAATCTCATTTTGTAGTGATTTTGAGAAAAAAAAAGCAGTCTTGTTAATTCATGCAAGAGATTAGAAATGTATTAGAAGGTATCACACAAAACTAAACAAAAGTGTAAATCTTATTTTGAGCGAGCGCTCCGATATCCAATTTCGCAAAGCTCGTTAATTACAGAGAGATGTGATCAATGCCCCAGAACATGTAACACGGCACCTGCACGTTTAGCAACCCAGGAGTGCGTTGGGACTGAAAGGGCACCTTCTGCACCACAGGCCTGATGCTACGAGCTGGGAGCTCGAGCATGGTGGAACATGAAAACTCCAATACACCAAGAAAAGCAAAATTTGGGGGAATGTGACACACACACAGCAAGATGCTTTTCATGTCTCTTCGGATAGTTTTCTTTATTTCATTGATCACTGGATTGTGTAAGCCCAATAAATATGCTTAATAAACTCAAAATAACGTTGAGTCTCACAGTGTCGTCGCACCAAATTATCTACTTGCAAGTACATCGTCTGCGGCAGACAAATCTGTGTGCAATACATGCATCTGTGTTATTACACATGCAAATATATTAACTGCATACTTTAATTCTCCAAACATGCAGCAGTGACCCTTTCAATCAACAGCGGTACCTGAGAGTGCAGCTACAAGTGCTCTGCTAAAACTGCACTCTGCCAGATGAGCTTATTCCATCCTCCATCATTTTTCTTACAGATTTTTGCCTCCTGATTTCTGGTATGCCTTTGCTGTCAGCTCTAGGGTCTGGAGCTGTTTCCTGCACACCCTGCAAATGCTGAACATCATTCTCTGCTAGTGCTCTGCTTTTTTCCCCATTCCCGGTTCTCTCTCCAGCCACATTTGTGACACTAATCTCAGGTATGATAAAGTTGCCCAATTCAGTAGCATCATTACCATTCTCTGGTTGTTCTAGAGTTGAAGATGGATAAGAAAAAACAAAACAAAACAAAGAACGTCTGAAACAAACATGAAACAAAAGCCCATAGAGTAGATGACTAAAGCATTATGAATTAAAGCACATGTTCACATATTAACATCTTATTAATTAGCAACATTAGTGAGTATGAAATTTCACTTAATTTTTAAACCATGGAGTTCAATCTTCCACGTACTGGCCTGCACTGACACACTCGAAGTTCCACACTTGATCTTTCAATATTGAAAGTTTTGAGGATCATCACAAAACAAATATTCACAGAATTTTGAATATCAGAACTCCATCACTATGACCATCTTCCCTGTACCAACATGCTGAAGTTGATGCAGAGAAGCTATTTTTACTACGAAGAGCTGTATCGACTTCACGTGTTAGCATTTAAGAGCAGAACCTCCCCTTTGAGCACACATGCAGCGTTACAACGCTCAAGAATAAAAACCCCCTCCTCCTTTTCTCCTCCTCTCATTTCAAAATCATTTAACCAGAAAAAAAAGAAGTCTCTCCCGTTATTAAAATCGGCTTGCTCAGATAAAAATCTATGGAGTTTTACTGAAGTTTTGCCACTGCTAATCCTCTAACACAGATACTGATCTTCTTCAAGTACCTTAATTTGCAATAAACTTATCTGTGTCACACAAGTCAGTTACTAAATGACTCAGGGAGAGAAGGGAAACGACGTAATTTCTGCAATAACAGGAAAAAAGTGGGGGAAATTAAGGTAAAAACAGCACAATATTAGTTCAAATTCCTCCTTTTTGCTGAGGAAGTCAATAGTAGAAGATATACAAGCACTATGCCTGGCCTAAGAAGTGTTTTAAGACATTCTAAGATCCCTACAAATGTGGCCAAAGAAACAGCGTCACTGCTGCTCTGAGCAGCGACGACCGTGTGTCAGCACAGGAGGTCTGATGATAGTGGCAGCAGTTCTGCGAGGTCCTGCTAAAACAAATCCCAGCCCCAAGATCCCTGTCTAAGCCAGCTGAAAACACGTTCAGGAAGGGCAAACTCAAGGAGGGGGATAGCGGGAAGAAAGATCCTGTGGGAATTCCTGGCATATGCAAGTAACAAGTTACAGTGCTAGGAAGCTGTTGGAGCATTCCAGGTGTCTGGAGGTCTCCTGCTAAAAGGACTAGATGGGCGTTACCAGCACCAGCTCTGCAGGCACAGAGCGGGACTGGGTGACCTGGAGACGCAGGGGAGATGCCCCCGGCTACAGGCAGTCGCTGCACATCCCCTGTGAACACGTTTACCACAGAAAGAGGAGCAAAGGAGAAGAAAAAAACATACACTATATGCTGTACGTAACACGTGCTACATACGTAACCTTATACACTAAGGCTAGAGCAACAAATCTGACAGGATCAAAAATGAACTAAAACCCAGCTCAGGCTAAAGCTGAAAGGAAGCGCAGGGTTTTATCCAAAACCCAGGCCCCTGCACAACTCTGAGGACTAAGGAAGGAACTTTAAGGTCAGACTGGCAGTTTGGTACTGCAGATGATTAGAGTTTTTAGTACATACATTTACTGGTCAACATGAAGGACATCAATAAAGGGATTTATAATGAGGTTTTTTTTTTTTTTTATGATTTATGATGAGGCAGATGGTGTTTGGAAACACCAAAGGGCAGTGCTAAAAAGCTTATAGATAAAACTGAATAAATATGTCACCTTGAAAGCGAGTGTCAATATAGCATAACATTTGTAGAACTTCAACAGTGTTTTTCTTCATGCGTTGTACAGTACAACCAACTTCGGGAAATATTTAATGATCGCTAGATGCTAAAAACCCTTTCAAAGAAATTCCAGTCTTAATTACCTTATTATTACAGGTGCCTCCAAACAAACTGCTCATCTAGATTGTAATTGGATTTTAACCACCACAAGCTCAAGCCATCTTTCCTACAGATACGACAACATTTGGCACTATTTATAAAAGCATCAAGCTTATATCCCCAAATTACCAGCATCATCTAGAAAAGTTACAATTATTTCAGGAGCCAACAGTGTTTAATAATAATAATAATCTCTCCATAGAGTCTCAAAGATCAGTATCTCTAAATCTTGTGCAATACTTGAATAACAATCATTCTAATGACAAAAAATAAGTCATTCTTCTCTAGTTAATGTCATCTTTTTTTGCTATGCATTTACCCAACATCTGCTCAGCTCTTTTTACTCAGTCTGTTATGTCAGAGCACCTGCATTATCTCTATACACAGGAGTTTTTCCAGTACCTCTTTTACTGGACAGTGTTAAACAAATTTTACATTAGCAAGAAAAATGTTACTACTAGGGCTTGCTTTACATTTTTCCCCCCCCCCTGCAGTCCTTGCTTCCATAAATAACCACTTATTGCAGTGTTCCTGTGCATTACCTACTGCACGGTTTTCCTATTTTTCCCTCTAGTTGCAAACAGAGCCACTCAAGGCTTGCTTTTAAAATAAGACCACTACAAACACTGACGCTCAATCAAATCCACTCTTTTAGGTCTGCGATCTAGAAGCAAAACAATTCAATAGCACAAAATAATTTGTGGGTAAGTGGCAGCTAGTATCAACTGCCTCTATAAATGCTATTAAGTCGTGAGTAGATGGATCCATTTTGCAAATGGCCTTTTCCTTTTATTAAGCCTGTCAGAAAACCAAGTTTGCAATAGCCACCTGGATTTAGAAAACGTCCTTCTGAAGATCAGCTCAAATGTAGTGGTTAAGCACAGGGTTGAGTATGACAATAAGCTTAAACATTATGTTGACCTTTTCCCAAAAGGGATTTGATCGAGATTTTTAGCAAGATCTAGTGTTTGCAGTTGGAAGTATTTTAAAAAAATACTAGAAAGCAAGCACTCCTGGAAATGTGGTTAGCCTGCAGTAACCTGTACTGGCTTTTTTCTTTTATTTTTAATGGCAATGATGGAAAGTGCTGTCCTTGCTCTCAGAGAGCTTCTCAGCTTAAGAATATCTTGGGGTCCATATGGATCCACAGAAGACCAAGCTTACTCTAAGGCCACGTGCTGTCTCCTCTGGCTTCACAGCCAGTTGCAGAACTCTGGTTTTCTTGAATCACAAAAATAAACCCACAAATTCATCTCTCCACCCACCCACGCTCTGGCCGAGCTAGCAACCATCAGGGGTGACAAGGTTTGTCACCTGACTTTCACCATTTCCAATATTCATTTTAATTCAAAAAAGCATTTGTAAACACAAGCCACATCATTCTGTCTGCGTGCCTAGCCTGAAGTTATTTCCTTCATCAGGAATTATTGGGCATGGTCGGAGTTTTGAACTCCAGATAGATTAATTCAGGCTCTAGAAGACCTTTAAGGCATAAACAACAATTTTGCTAGTATTTTTAATAGGATTTTTAAGGAGGCTATTTGAAATGGCCCAATACATGGAACACACACCACTTAAATCAAAATGCACTGGTGATCAGTCGAAAAATGTAGATTCATTAAACGATCCTGTAGCCCTTAAACTATCCTGTTGTTTCCACAGCCTTCCACTTTACAATTACTCATACAAGTTTTTTTCCGCCCATCACTATAACGAGTTATTTTTTCCCAGCTAAGTCTTGTGTGCTACCACTGAGGCAAGTCCAAAGTTTTTTCCTAATAACCCAAATAAAGTGTTGCCAAGAGAGTTCAGTAAAACTCTTCAACCTTCCAAATCTAACATTTCCTAAACAGTGACAGCTCCTGAAGTCATACTAGCTAGAACTACATTACACCACTGTTGCTCTTGACTTGTGCGGTTCTGTACGAGAATGCCATAAAACCAATAATTCTGTCCCCATTTCTATGAATTCTCCTCTTATTTCTTTCACTTTACTGTTATCTGCTGCAGTGTACTTTGGCCTACCCATTTTATTCTGAACTTCAAGTGTCACCCTTAGAAGAAGGCAATACTAGATCATTGTTTTGGGGTTTTGTTGTTGTTAAACTCCTAGATCTCAGTATTCGTAAAAAACTAAAAAGCAATTACGTATAATAAAAGAATTTTTTTTTTAAGGATGGCTCCAATACTGATTCTGTAATATTTTTATATTACATTTTTTTCCTCTACTAACAATAGCAAGGGGACACTTACTTTACCACGCCTCCATTTCCTTTGAAGGAGCTAACATTCAGCATCACTAATCCAGGTTCCCATTACCTAGTTTGAATGAACATTAGAACTACCCAAAATTAACAGCAGGCAAAAATCAGTAGCTTTCAGAGGGTGTTTCTCCATGGAAAAGCTGAGCTATCACACAGATTTCTGGCACTTGGCTAGGACTTCTTGCTTAAAAACTGTCAGCCCAAAGAAAGAAAAATAAAACACTAGAGGTTAAAATGCCCTTTAGGATCTTAACATTTCATGCTATGGGACCTTACTCAAGTGAAGGATGCTCATGTGTTAGCTCTTCAGCTGTGTCTCACAGCTTTAAGTGGTTTTTAACCAAAATTATTTTCAGTTGATTATTTAACAGTTGCTTTGCCTCTAGGCACCTTACTATTGGTACTAGCACCAGTGGGCATCATTACTGCTCATAAAGCCATTATTTTAGTCATTTTCTTCCAGCATGTAAATAAATATTTTTTCAACATTTGGCTGAAATATGGCTATATCTTACAAGACAAGGAATTTCATGGTATTTTTCTAATTGTATTGCCTGTTTACTATAAAAGCTCATAGTGGGCATTACACAGGAAGTTTTATGATACAACTTTCAAATGCAGAATATGTTTTAATAGGTTCAGTATAACTGTTCACTCACTTCCTTAACCTGTGAGCAGAACTACTAGCTCAGGAGAGCAAGCAATGAGAAGGGATCTCTGGTTGATTCGCTGTTCTTCATCTGAAGCAGGTAGAAGTGGGACAAAATATTTCTTTTTGCAGTACCTTCAGCACCATCTTTCTTCACTTCTCCACAGACCTGTGCTCAACTTGTTAGAATCGCTTATGTTAATCTGCCCTAAAAATAAAGAATTTATCTGACTATCTTCCAGTTTTTAAGTAATTTAAAACAGATGAGGGTTTGTGGTAAGAATACTAAATATATTTGTAACAGCTTTACCATTACATTTGCTTTATTTCAGGTACTGTACATCACTGTTCAGGAAAGAAAAAAAACACCCACATGCACAAATATCAGCTTCTTTAAAGATGCAGTGATTTCGCAGAGTTCCCTTTAATAGAAATTAGTTTAAAAACAGACAAAACCCACAAATATGGTCAAGGAAAAAAGAATAGTGAAAATATTTCATCTAAACTGTCTAAAGATTTCCATTCACCTGTTAAGAAAATAAATTCCAAACTACTACTTGCTTACTGGCAGCAGCAGCATAGTACACCCCATTTCATATAATAATAGATTTTTATCACTGCACAAAACCATATCAAAAATCTGAATATTCACTTTAGAAAAGCAATCTCAGTATAAATACCTTGAATGCACAACATTCATCCACTGATGGCATTTTAATTAATAATGAAGATGTGCAAAACCTGAAGTCGCAGTATTATTTTAAACAGGATTAAAAAGCTCAGAATTCATTGCAAATATGTTTCTTACCATGTCTTTTCCATCTGTGCCCTCGGATAGACATGCTAGTCACAGCATTTCTTGATATTCTAGAGGAAGTAGGTGTAATTTCAACCTGAATGCATCTTGTACCTTCTTTACTAGATTTCATGGCACCCTGAGGCAGTGAAGCTTTTATTGCATTAGCAACCTAGAAAAGAATAAATGCAGGTTAAGTTCTTAACAAAAAGATTCAAATTTTAGGGGAAGAATTATATAAGGGAATTCTTTTTACTCAGACTACTCTGTATAAATATATATCTAAAAAAATATATATCTAAATAAAAAATAAATATTACATAGGTTCCTGGCATGATGGTGCATCAGGGTATGTGTTCAGCAGAAGAATTTACTGGTCTAAAAATTCTCCCCAAATTTGATACAGCACCTACCAGCAGAGGTTCTGGGTACAGTTCCAGCTGCGCTCTATATAAAATGTCATCCATTGCTTTACGAGCCAGATCCCATTCTCCATTATAACTACAAAAATAAGTTTATACAGAAAAATTAGCACTTATCAACTGATGATCCTTTTTGGTCATATGACACCCACAGATCCAAACTGAACTTTAAAGAATGTTGAAAGTTAAACTAGTTATTGTCCATATTGTATTGTATACTGCTATCAATACAACTGGTTCTGAAGATGTGTTTAAGGAGGAAGGAGTTTTATTTTCATTGACTACCCTGGGAAATTTTAGAAGTGACACAGTTATTGATCACCTTAGTCATGACATTTTCTGAACTTGAAATAGGATTGTTCTAATTTTAGCAGCACAGAAATACGTAGAGACTATAGCAGACTTAACATTTATTTCAGTTAATAAGAGAGCTTCATGCACCAATGTGACTATCAGAGGGTGAATAACATCAGCAACAGCAACATTTTTTCCCTGTTAACTAAACTGATGCATGTAGTAGCTATGCATGTAGAAATGCAGGCAATGGTCTACAGCTGAAAGAGGTTATACACAGACTTCCATATCACCAGTTACATCCAATACCTGCTATTCCACCCCTCTTTTTCCAATATCACACGAGTTAGTCCTGCAACTGGTTAACTGAAGTATGTTCTCCTCTTGATGACTGTGCTACTAGACAAGCCCCTATTCACTAGGAAATAATCACTTGAAAGGTTGCATGCCTACACGAATGCATAAACTAGGCTGGCATTTTCATTTTGCAAGCATACATACAGAAGAAATACTCACAAGGCATAATAAATCCCTGTTAGCATTTGCACCATAAATTCAGAAGAAATTGGAATCCTGCTGTTTACTCCCTTGTACTTTCTCACTTGTTGGCGAGGATATCCACAGACACAGATCCTGAAGAAATCATGCACTTGTCATTAGTAAAGAGTGTGGAACCACCTTCATAAAGAACATTATAAAGCTGACTGTTCACTACACATTTTAGCTACAACAGCCCGACAGAGAGGTACCCAGCAACAACCCTGTGCCGAGCAGGAGCAGGGAGGAAGGAGCTGCCCCCCTCTGCCGGCAGAGTTCAGAGCCCTCAGAGCACAACGGGCTGTGACTATGTCTATGAGTGACTATCCTTGTCACTCCTGTAACTTCTATATTGCAACTGAACATCAAGAAAAGTTGGCAGGAACTCATTCTGAATTAAAATCATTTTTTCCTCTTGTTTAGTAGCAAAAGAAAAAAAAATCCTCCAACAAAGAAAACACACACACACAAGAACCACCCTACCACCACACACATACATTTGGGGAAATGAAAGTAGACTATCAATTATTCAGAGACATAACTGAATTATTCCATATAAAAACAAAGTTGCACACAAGTGTCAGAGCAAAGACAGGAGAAGTTCCATAATTATTACAAAAATCTACTGAAAGTCACCTTTAGAGATGAGTTTTGAACCAAAATCCACATCAGGTTCTATAGTCAAAAAACAGTTTGGAAATCAAAGACACTGTAAGGCTAAATGTTAAACTCATTGATTATTAAAGATCTTTCCAGATATGAAGTTGGCTGTTTTGAAGAGAGTCAAAGAATTCTCTTTTCCAAAGCACACACTAAGAAGTTCAGTATCAGAAAGCTTTTTATGACACTGCTCTTAATTTTTATTTTTTGGCATGCTAGGAAAAAAAAAAAAAAAACACCACAAACAACAATGCATATGTTTGAGCTCTTCCTTTAAGAGTGTATTGCAGTATTTTTTGGATTAAATTTGTACCATGTTTCAGGACTCCCCTTCTCCCTCCCTTCTTTCCCCCTTTTTAAATACTACCTTTGCCACTAGCTCTCTGTCTCTCTGTGAATTTTTTCTTCTCGCTCTCTATTCCACACCTCATCTTCTGCTTTAGGCATTTACAATGAGCAACCAAATCCCCCCCGAGCTGCACGGCTCTCCAACTCTCCCAGCGTGTACCTGGCACCTAGTACAAGCTCCATTTGATTCTTCACGCCAATTTTTCCCTATCTCCAAAGGAACAAACAAAATAAATTTAGACTTCATCAAGAAAGGCAAGGAGCCCTGCTGGTAACAGCACACAAGGAAAACAGACAACCTGGAAATGTTCATCAGGGAGTAACGTATCAATTTCAGTAGACACACGTCTTGTATTGGAAAATAATTCCTTAAACCCTAGGCTTGTGCTGCCACTGATCAAGCTGGCCAATTGCTGCTCTAAGCACCAGTGTTCAGTTAAAATCAGCATTGACACTTACGACCTTGAGGATGAATTTTGCAGACAGACAAAAAAAGAAATTTAAGTCACTGAGTGCATGACTGAGTGCAATCATTCAAAGACATGTTTCCAAAAAACAGTTGATCTTGCTTTGGAATTTTCATTTTGCCAGAATGTCCAAACACTTCAATTTGTAAATAAATGCAAGCTTTTCCTCTAAATTCAATATTCTTGTCGGACAGAAGCATACCAGTCCTTCCTGCATAATCATTCAGATTATATTGTGATTTGTATCAAACAAATTGCATAAAGTTTTAAATATTTAGAAACTAGAATGCAAACATCTAGAGTTCATTTGCACAGTCCGTTGACAGCTAGCTAAAACAAACATGTAATCTCCAGTTAGTGAGGCAAACTGACTCTCCTCGTAAATATTTTTAAGATGCTAGAACCACCAGTTAATCCTCTCACATTTTGCTTTGTCCACATACGGACAAAAATTTATTTCTCAAGTGACATGAGCTAGTTACCAGAATGAAAGTTGAACAATCAAAAAAAAGCATATATAGGTATATGTTGCATATATATGTTAAGTATATGTACTTCCCATTCATTACACCCGATCACCACCCTCCAGAAGAGGTCACTTGACAAGTTTATCCTCCCTCCCTTGAAAGCAAACATCCCAGTATTTTAGTTTGATACATCAATTTGTACCAATGGTTTGGCCTCAAGACTACACTAAAATAATATTCACTAATATTCATTTCAGCATTAGCTAGAGCTGGGGATGAGGAGAAGGGGTCCAGGTTAAACAAACATTTCTCCTGACACGGCTGTCTAGTTTAAACAAAAATGTTAATTTAGATAAAAAAACATTCAACTAGGCCATTTTTATTCAGATATATGTATTTATGCATTTGCTAGATGTGATAGCTTAAGAATACAATAAATATTTTTGTAAAAAATAAGTCAACTCATTAGGAAAGTGATCTGTTATACCAATAAGGTTACAGAAAAGATCACCTTCATACAGTTACTCTATTAATGCCAATATAGGTCCCCTTTAAATTACCTACTCTAACCCAAGTTCCTTCCTATTTAAAGGCTTGAATGAAATCAGAGCAGCTGCACGTTCCAGCAGAGTAAGATAATTTTATGAAAACAGAAATGACTACTGAAGGTGCCCAAATGCAAAGAAACAGATTTACAATACTTCAGATTAGCTCAAAATATTTTGTGCCACGTCTGTTACCACACGGCAAGTTTAAGTTTTGTTAATCAAATAAGCAGCACTAGAAGCTTGCGCTTCTTTAAGTACGAGTCAAAAACTGAATCGAACTTCTCCTGAAAAATGCACCTTCCTTGTACATCTCTCATATAAAACAAATCTTCCAAAAACAAACCTAGAATCAGGATGGCTCAAAGCAATTAAGGAGTAATTCTAAGGATTCGTCTGAGAAATCTGTCAGCTCTACATTCAGAGAAGATAAGAGACATTTTCATCCTCTGACACATAGTCTTGAATCTCTAAATTGCTGTCAGGTTGGAGATTTTCCAGGAAGTAGAAAAGCACTAATGCCAAAACAAGCAGGAAACGAAAATCTAAGATGAAAAAGTCAAATATTATAAAATCAAATCATTCAGGATCCAAATCTTCAACACTTCTGATTAGAAATGGGCTTGTCTGCACCTACGAAGAAGTTGCTTAGACTTTCTGGAGGCTTCTTTAAGTTATTGATGCCAAATGTAATCCAAATCTAGTCAACCAGAATAAGCAACATCAGTCTCTTGCCTAGAGTCTTTAACTGCTAAGCAAATCCCTATCTAAAATTTTACATGACCATGTCTAACAAATTTCTTCCCGGAAAGACTCTTACAAATATTCAACACATCTCCAGGACATTCTCACTTCCTCCTAAGTGGAATGAATCTTACAAGCAGCCCTTACAATTTTATGTTTGTGTGAGGAATCTGGGACCCTGCAGTTATGGTTGAAAGTTGTAGCTGATTTCTGACTCTTATCTTCATTTTCCTACGCTACCAAAAACACTCTGCTGTTTTCCTGAAGTCAAATTCTTTTTCCAAAATTCCAGTGTTAGACAGGTTCAGCATCACTTCTCTTTAAAAAAGAAAAAAAAAAGGGGGGGTGGGCGAGGGGGGAGGGAGGGAAAGAAATCAATTGTAGACATTACAGCCAAAGTAGGATGGGATTTTCAAACCTCCCAGAATACACACAAAAAGAACTTATTTTTAGTGTCAAGATCCACTGTACTTCCAAATAAGTTTCAACTTGCACAGCATCCAAATATTTTTAATAAACTTGCAGTGCAAGATTTAGCAAGACTCTAGAAGATATTTCTGGTTTTATTTCAGGAGAATATCTACAGCTGCTATAATTAAAAACAGACTACTCACTCATTTTTTTTTTCCATTTGACAGCAGTGCATAAGACATATTATTGCTTCCCCTATGCTGAGGTCTCCACCTAGGACCTCGCATAAGAGATACTTTCAACAGAAATAACGCAGCTCTAAACACTTATGGAAATAAAAGTCAAGCTCACAAGCAACTTTTCAGAACCTCAACTTTTTAAAACAGCCAGACTCACTCTGATTACACTTCAGGTTGACAATGCCATTTTAAGTATAACCAGCCTACAGCAATTACCTTGAACAAATTTGACACAATGACTGGAGAGAGACTGCAGGCATGTAGCTTAAGGTAGCATTGTAGCAGAGCAGAAGGAATGTCAGCACTTCAAACCTGGAGTTTACAAGGAACACGAGAGATTAGATTGCCAATTTTACCTCTTAGAAAGAAACCAAACAAGTTTACAAAGATATTTGTCAGAGTTTTATTTGAACAATTTGGTATTTTCTTTTTCCCCAAAAGCTGCTGATAATCAAGGAGTGTGGGTCTGTAATTTTTTCTTCCCTTTATATGGTAATATGTGCTCCTATTCTTTAGGTATTCGAATTTAGATGCAAAAACAAAAACAAAAAAAAAAAACAAGAACCCATGCATTTACCTTAAGTTTGCAACTATATAAGACGTTAAAATTCATTAATGATTCTCAAGCAGAATCTCACTACACAGTTTCACCTGTTCTGTGCTGTTAACATCTCCCTCTGGGGATGAGGTCCACTGTACACAACCCTGGACAAACCATGCTGGGATAAAGCTCCTTCAGTGAGAGCCATGGAGCCAATGCTAGAAGGCTAAAGAAAAAAAAAAGGTCATTCAGTACCCAAGGCCTTGCTACAATGCAACTTAAAAATCAGACAACTGATCATCACAGCATTTGCATATAAATTTTCAAGATTCTTTAGGTTAACTACTTATTATCTTGGGTTTGAAAGATGATTTTACACTAAACAGAGTAAAAGGTTTGGGAAAAGAAAGGGAAACAAACGTGTGCATGGATATTACACAGTTACTGCTATTCAGACTTTAAAGGGCCTCAGAGATACCAGTGAGCAGTGATCAATTACATTACTATGCCATCATGCAAAATGTCAAACTAATTTTCACTTTTACTCCTCAAAAGGAGGAGTAAAAGGCCCCCAAAAGCACACTGTGCTTCACAATCAGGAGCAACAATCCGTTTGTTTCAAAAACCACTTACTTCATGATAGACTGAAGGCTTGGACAGAGATGGAATTGTGAAACTCAGCACTTTGCTATGACCCTGCTTGTCAACTATCTCCTGCAAAAGACAAGCAGCATCAAGGGTTACACTGTGCTATAGAAGCCAGGCATTCAGAAAAGATATTAAATACTGAAAGGAGTAAATGGATATGGAAAACAAACCAGTTACCATAGAAGAGACAAGCTACAAACTGAGCTACAAGCTAGAAATTATGTCTTTATTTGCTTCCCAACACAGTGGTTTAGTTCTGTTTCTGAAAAATAGCTTCAATATATTTGCTTTTAATATTCAAATGACTTCACAAAGGACACATGCATTTGCATAGTTATTGGCTACCTTACAAGAGACTAACTGGAAATCTCAATATATTTAAACAGTGTTACCATATTTTTAATTATGCACCACTTCTATTTGTGAAGGTTAATGCTCAATAACTCTGCTCTGGAAACTATTCACCCACAGAATAATGGCTCTCTAAGTCATTTGTTTTGGAAACATTTTAGCTCCAAGGCAAGTGCAGCCACATACAGTCTGATAATAGCAGACATCAAAATATTTGCTGAAGCCCATGTTTAATATTTAAATACTTAGAGAAGGGAAAAAAAAAGTAACCTAGGGGAAAAAAAAGTAACCTAAGAAAAAAATGAATGGATACAATGCTTTAGAGAAGTCCCTTGCCTGAAAGATACTGCCACAATAGCAGATTGGCAGACTCTCCTAAAAGTTAGTGGAAGGCTACAGGATAAGGCCAAAAAGATGCACCAGGGTATCACAAAGGAGCACTCAAGTACTTCAGAACAAAAACTTCAGAAACAAGAAGTTCTGGGCTTCCAGACCAAAACCACACATGCAAGAACACTTTGCAGCACTATTAGGATTTACCAGAGAGAAATACAATGACCACAGCTATCAGTGGCAGTGCAGTGCTTTTAGCAACTACAGCCAAGAAGGTGATGGTACACTGAAAAGGCAATACTCCAGTTTCTAGGAAGACTATTGGCCTCATCTTGAAGGTTTGGCCTGCAGTTAACCTAGCTTTCCCATCACCACACACTCAGGACCTCAAAGATGCCAATCAATCTCATATGAAGACCCTGATATTCAAAAATAAATCCTATACACTCTGTATTTAGATAGTATAGTCCCTTTCTGACTCCCCCTCTATCTTCTAGAACAGTTACTAATCAGAGTGCTTCCACAGGTCTGCAGTGCAGCTCTGTGCTCCTTTTATCATCCAATGTTTTTTTCAGCAACAGATTTCATGCGTCCAAAGGTGGAGATTAGAGAGGAACTTCAATAAAGGGACTCTTACCAACCCCTTCTCAGAAGTCACTTGGTTGATGGACTGACTTCACACACTACCTGCTAAAACCCATGTCTTAAAGAGGAAAAATATCTTAAAAGAAGACTGAGAAGATCAAAAAAGGCAGAGAGCTGTTCAGGTTGAATGCAGTCACACAGCTCTGCTCCCCACATAACCCACTCACCCTTTAAGTTTGCATTAGTGCACAGTTTCCTACATATCAACTGCATACACTACCTGCTTTCTTAAGCCTGTTCTTCAGCCACATCTCCAAGTCGAGAGTAGAGCAAACCAAATTTGTGCTCTTAACTTCAGCAGCAACAATGCACTACTTTGTCAGGGATATGGAATTAACAACTATTCTGCACAAAATTACATTTCTCAACTTGCTTCAGAAAGGGACTGCAGAACTAGGTTCAGGATGATAATTCCCCTCAGATTTCAAGAGATTTCTGCATTTATTTGCATAAGCATTAATATTTATATCTAATAAGTATCTAAACCAGATCTCCTATTACCTTTTGAACAGAGCATAGTGAGGAACTGTACCATCCAAACGTATCAGCTGACCAGCAGCATATTGCTTAAGTTGCAAGTATTATATTAACAGAGGCAAAGAAACCAGCATCAGTAACTTGGCACTACTTTAGTATAAACTTTCACTACATGAAAACAATGGGAGAAACAGGGAGAAACGGTTGTTTCCAGAAATCCTGTAGGTTTACAGCTTCCCACAGAAGCAGCTGTAAAATTCCTCTGACCCCAAGCAATGGCAGATGGAGTGGATGGCAATGATTGATGAAGAAACTGCTCAGAGCTAAGCGAAGATGCTACTGGACTGGTGTCAAGCTGAACTGTAAATGCCTTTATCCTGCAACAGATTATAGACACTTCCGTTTTAACCATTTTAGATGCTTTTGTCATGGAAACAAAGGAGCTCTAGGCATAAGATGCACCATATGCTTCCCAGGAACGATTTTCCTCTCAGTTACAATTAAGAAAATAGGTGGCATGTACAGCCTGTATTCCGCCAAATGCAGAATCGATTTTTTTCCGAATAGTCTCCCGAATGCAAGTGTTTTCATTTCCAGAATGGGAAGACGACAAATTTCATCACCGTTTCACTTCCCCAAGGGCCTTCCTAACACATCCAGAATGGGCAAACAGCTCCAAGAATCGCAAAAGACAAAAACACCAAACTTTTTGTAACACTCATAGAAAGAGTAAATGCATTTGACCTGTAATTACTAAAATATGGTGCTCTTAAAAGTCAATACAAATCAGTATCTTTTCATACAGATATGAAAAGATCTCATGTTGAGGTTAACAAAATGAGACATTTAAGATCTCAAATCTCAACTATCTCTTCAAAAATCAAGGACAGTTTGCTGAAAACAGCATTATGCAGTTCCTCTAATAGAGGAAATATCCCAAGAAAATATGGGCAACTGTAAAAAGCAGTTCCTCAATCTCAAAGAGCATCTATGCTTAACCACAATGTCTAGGAAAAACATTCTGTAGAAAGTTTCCTTCAGCCCCTTCAGCTATTAATGCATTTGCAGAGTCACAAGATGCAAGAATCTAAAGTTCACGTTGGAGAGTTCAACTAGAGCATCAAGAGCATCACCTTCAAAAACCAAGACTGCATAGGACAGTTCAGAGAGAAAAGAGGAGAAAACACACAAACAAAAACTTTCCCATTTTTCCCCAGTAAAATATTCAACATAGCATTCCCCCAAAGTGCCTAGTGTTTTTAGGCATGATTAATTACATGCAAATACAAACCAAGTTGTAAACTCCTAGAAGAAGAGCTTCTATGCAACCACTGCTCTGCAAATCCCTGCTGGCTGAGACAGCAAGGTAGCACCACATCAGTTCTGGCAGGAACTGCAGTGTAAAGCGTAGCAGTTGCTCCTCACCACTGCGATAGAACTCGAAGAGCTGATGGCAAACTGGCTCCAGAAGCTGAAACACAAAGTACAACTGTTAAGGCACATAACATTGCAAGAAACTACATCTGGTGTAGAAGCAAAACTGATAAATCCTTTGGACAAAACCACAAGGCGATAACCTTTATATTTTAGCTATTCAGAAGTGACTGGGGCAGTAAGTCCAAGTCACATGTTACCCAGTTCCCACCCCTTGCAACATGCAGATGGTGAAAGTAGAGCCTGCTTCCCTTCTCAAGGAAGGAAACCAACAGCTCCTTCCCCTCCTTTTTGGCTCACTTCCTCCAGCCTCAAAGGGATAAACAGAAGATCCTGGTTACAACTGCAGCTCATACCATGCCCTCAATCCGCAAGGCACAGGGAAGTATCCGAAGAGAAGCTCCCATCACTCTAGAGCTCAAATAGGGTACACAAAAAGCGCTACACGCTTTCACCTACTGAGTGAAAACAGCTTAGCATCCATACTCTAAGTACTAGAACCATTTAATTCTTATATCTGTTTGAACTATACAGTCAAACCCATATCTTTATTTAAATCTTTAAAAAACTTCCAACTATTTCTAATTGAGATTTGGAAAAATCTCAAGATATCTAAAAGATACTCTAAATTACATATTTGTAAATAATGAGGATCCTATTTAAAACTTTTGAAAAAGAAACAAGAGTCTGTACACATTTTCATTGGCAAAATTCACAAAAATATGCAATTCTAGACTTTTTTAAAATTTTGATGTTACAAATCTTTGGTGGATAGAGAATTAAAATCTATTTTTTAATTGTTCAAATTAATTTTGCTTTGGAAAATCATTTATGAAAATCTAAGAAGGAGAAAAAAAACACAAGCCAAGTTAAATGACTTGTCAGTTTAAAGCACAAGATCCTCTTGGAAAACTTCACATATACCTTGCAAATGCTTTTGTCCAGCATTTATTTTTCAGAATATTTGCATATTTCACTTAATGAAGTATGAATTCAGAATGATGTGGCTGAACTCTAAAAGAACAGAAATAGCTATGACAGGTGTCCATGTTCACACTGTTATCTCAGTTAAGACAGCCTTAAATCAGCTATTTCAAGTATGTGATCAGGACAGAAACAGCTTTTCTTCCTCAAAACACCATCACAACACAACAAAACTTAATATCAAAACACACTGATGAACTGTTGCCACTTCAAACACACTTTTACACTGGATAAGTTGTAAAACCAGAGTGAGACAAGTTTTAACAACAGAACAGAAGAGTATCCTGGCATTTTCATCTTTGCTCCTTTTAAGTTGCATCCAAGCATATTAGACAATCCAAGCACTCATTCAGGCTTTTGCATTAGGAAATAGAAAGGGTATTACCTGAAAAGCACAATACTTTACATACAAAACAACAACAAAATAATCTCGACTTTCTGAAGAGAGAAATCTCCTCAAAAACTTGTCCAACGTAAAAAAAGAACATTAAAAATGTGCCTGTACAGGAAGCATTTTACTCTCTGCCCACTATTTAACATCCTTACAGACTTTAGCAAGGTTTCTTATGCTAGCTTTTTTCAGAAGAGGAACGTAGGGCTTGAAAACAATTTTCAAACAATACTATTTTTTAAGCAAGCCTCCTCAGCTCATGCACAAAGGTTTGTTAGATTGGATAAAGTGAGACAATACAGCTAATAGATCCAATCAAACCAGCTAAGTCTATTCTGTTTTCACCTAGACACAACAAAAGTGTAGTCATAGGGACTACCCCTTGCACATCTGCAGCACAAACTCACCCTCAAGACATGTGTAAGGAAGTGAGAGGAATTTTCTTCTCCATCACTTCAGCAAACATACATCTGTTGTATAGATATATAAATTTAATAGCATTTAGAAAAACAAAAACCCTAACACAAATACAACAACTTGAAAGGACTGCAATCCTACCTAACATTGTCCTCCTGGGTTATAACAGATAAACTGCTGATAGCTCCAGATTCCCTTTCAGGAGGTACTGAGCTATAAAAAGAACTTAGACATCTTCAAGCCTTTAATATATTCTTCAATTCCCTACTCGAGTCTTGAAGCCTTTAAGCATGACCTACAAGCTTATCTATCAGAAATATGGCTCCATCACACTATTATTGACAAAATAACATCCTCCCAAAAACAGAAGAAAAAGCATTTTGGAGTAGCAGTAGTTCCAGAGTTCCAAAACAACTAATTGTAACCTGATTAACTAGCATATAAAGTCTTTTTTATTTTGCTGCCGTTACATCAGACATGTCTTATTTTAGAGATTTCTGCTATACTCACTTCACTTTGTGGCTCCTGAATAACTTTGTAAAGAGATGAAACCAGAGCACTCTTGTCTTTCAAGCTTGTAGCATAACTGGATATGGATGCTTCTGGCAGTGTCTGAAATAAAAACATTTTTATAACTATCAGAAAAAGCAATTTTAGCATTAAAATGACAGCTACTGCAACAGTAGTTTTCCATAACAGGTTTCTATTATCAGAGTTTATTATAAAACATGTTTCAGAAAGAGAAATACTCAATATAGAAAAAATTATGTTTGCAAGACAACAAAATTGCTAGAAGACACATTACATTTTATCATCATTCTGCAGACAGCTCCGTACAGAACATAATTAAATGGAATGGGAAACAGATGAACAGCAACAGTTTCAGATGTGCAATCCCACTGAACATACATAGAAACAACACTGATAACAACTGGAAAAAATAAACGTTCTCACTCTCTTTTTGCTGTTTTCAGGGGCACACACAGGCACCTCTCATAAAACCCGAGTGCTGATTTGCCCACTGCTATGCAGTCTTCTCAAGCCTGACTCTACAGAGCCAGGGAGTCCTTTACAGGGACACACTGACTGTACACAGCCAGTGAGCATCATTGCAAGATACACTGGCCACAATGGCAGGCTGACAAACAGCTCTTCTCTAGCACCAATTTGTTTTTCTTTTTTTCTGCCAATGTTTAAAAGGTTAAAGAAGTTTTAAATTTATATTTCCTAGCTCTTATGATATTTTTTATCTGCAAGCCTTCAAAGGAGATAGCACTCCATTACACAGATATTATCTTGGGACTTTCAGATAGAAAAGGCTGAAGTACCACATCAGAATAATGACATTTACTATTTGTGCCACTTTTCAAGCTAAATAGCAGCATTTACATATGATATCGTGCTGGCAAGGCTGCTCTGAAGTAAGACTACAGAAATTGTGGTTTCCTTGCAGCTAGCTTATCCATCTGTTGTTCTAGTTGCCAGACAGCAGCCTGACCAAGTTACTCATCAGGGCATGATAAAATGACAGTTCCTTCAGAGTTGTTTCTAGTACTGCTACAGAAAGATACTTCTTGGTGTATCTGGATGCATTTTCCTCTAGTAAAGGGAAAGACGACAAACATTATTTGTATTGTTTTATTTTGGAAGTCTTTTTAAAGTCTTCTCTTTTATCGCTTTTACCCACCTTAGAGTCAGACCTGCTCTAACACAACAGTGTAAGAGCTGGCAAAGGCAAACTGCAAAGGAATTAAATTGGCATCATTCTGCAAATGGTGTTTTGAATGCAAAAAAAACCTAGAGTGATCAAAGTCAGAGCAGGATATAACAGAAGTCACAGCAGCTCATCAAGTAAGGTGAACTGTAACTACCAAGGCTTAAATTTTAAGTGACAAAATGTTAAAGGCGGTACCCTAGAAAGAATGAATATAACTCGCATATTCTTTATCTTATCTTTAAAAGATGAATGGGACACACTTATTTGACAGACCAATACAATTTGATAGCTTATAGATTCTCATTCATAGCAAAAAGATTAAATAAAGCAAAAAAAAAAAATTATTTCACTACAGCCCATTGAAGATTCACCCTCAATATACATTTTTCACTGTTGTGTATCTGTATGTAACCTCCAAGAGGGCAGGGAAAAAAGAAAATCCTTTCAAGTACATATTTGTATACTTAATATTGTCTAAGCAAAACCCAAGGCTAGCATTTGTCTTCATTTTCTACAGCATTGAAGTGCTCTTGCATACTGCTCCAGCAGCAATTCAAACCTGCTACTGAATATCTGGTACTATATTACCTTGAACTCTGATAACCACTCCTCCACAATCCCTGTATCCACAGCTAACATCTTCCAGCATCTGTTCCAAAAGCTTTAACCTGAAAGAATAAACAAAAGCAACTTGTGAAAACTACGGAATGACTGCATTAAGCAGAGCTGAACAAGACCCGGTTGCTGTGAATATTTAAGGCATCTCATCTTGCTTTCATTTCTTAACATTTCATATGTTGACATTACTTTGAACTTTCATTCTGCTACACTCACACAAGCTGATGGAAACATTCAGAACAGGAGTTTTCCCATACAGCAGTTAAACAAATCCCAAGTATGCATTGCGTAGGAAGCCCACTAAGTTAAAGATCTGATGAAATGGCATTTTGGAAGCAGAAAACATTACCTTCTTGCTCTCCATTTATTTTTCAGTAGGACTCACGAGAAAACTGTATGAACTCAAAGAGAAATCAGGACTGAGGTTCCTACTACTCCCGACTCGGAAGCCAAAGCCTGCGGGATGCCCCTCGTGCCTCCCAACGCCGGCACTGCCACCGCAGCGTGGAGCTGGATGCAAGACCATGGAGGCACCAGCCTAACAATCCACAAAACTTCAGAAAAAGAATCAGCAGCAGCACTACAGCCTGAACACTACAGCGTTAAAGTGGCTTTGAAACCCATTCCAATCTCCTTTAATACCCTCCTAAGTATTTTTACAAAATACTTTTTAAAATCACTCTTCTTTGGACCATATCGAGATACAAAGCTATTAAGGGTCAAAAAGGACGGGCCACGGAGAATACTCCAGGGATTTGCAAACTAATCACGACACAGTGATTACTCAAATCATGATGAGGGATTTCAAATAACCAAAGATGAAATTAAATACGTGGCTGTGGGAAAGAAAATGACCCACACACTACCGTGCACTTCAAGTACTCAGTCATGTTGGATACCCCATCGAGGTTTGTTTTGCTAGTTTAAAATTAGTTTTGAAATAGCAATACCCTAGTATGGAGTTTGTTCGGGACGATGAGCAACAAGACAGGAGGGGAAAAAGCATCATCCCAGGCACAAGCCTTTGCTTTGAGCCCAGCCTGCAATGCAATATATCCAGAGCACCGTAAGCAGCATAAGCAGAGGGAAAAGAACCAGACTGGAGTGCGGTGAGAGCTCCCTGTGAGCCCTCCAAAGCCAGGGTTAAAACGGCCAAGTGAGGCTTTGCTTAAGGAGAAAACTACGGAAATCTTTCAAGGCAATGGATGGCAAGGAAAGAACTATTCAGATATGCACTGCAGAAGGAATAAAACAGGACCGGCCACCCTGTAACTTGGGATATGTTTCTCATGGGAAACACGGGAATGCACAGTAATACACGCAAGCAGCTACAGACTTTGTGCCTTCTCACAAGCACTTTCTACCTGTTCTCTTTTGAGGTAGAAAGCTGCTTACAAAACATATCAAATTAAGGATTATTCAAAAAAAAAACAAACCCCACAAAAAAGGACACAAAAAAAACCCTCTAGAATAACAGACTTTAAGAGAAAATAAACCAAGCTTTAAATCCCGAGGTTTTAAACAAGATTTCAAGGCCAGTGATTATATTCAAATTGCTGTTTAGGGTGGCTGGCAGTATCTTCAACAGGCACAAGAGAACAACTACAGATTATTCCAAAGAAAAGAGAAAGCAAAACATGAGAGTTGAGAGTTTAATCATGAGCTCAAATCACGAGGCTCTTCAAATGATCTGAAAGTCAATAAAGCAGCATGCAGAAAACTACAGTCATTTGAAGTCATTTAGAAGTACAAAATATTTATGGTTTACATGGATGCAAATTAGAAATGCAAGTCCTTGCAAATGGACAAAAATTAGAAATGCAAAGTCCCTGGGGTGCTGACTAGAGCAAATGGCTCCTCTAACTGCTGGAAGATCTGCAAGTCTGTGCTAAGACTAGGAGGAAAGGAAGAACAAAGCCAGACTAAGGACTTAAAAACTAGTTAGTACTAATTTCTAGATGAAACACACACACAGAAACACCTGTAAGGCACAATGAAGCAGCAGTTCCATAGACAGGTTTTTCCTCAGCAAGTAGAAAGCTGGGACAGTAACTGAAATTGATTTTTGAACAAGTAGGTCAAAATAGGGCCTAGGCTATAGCATCTGTTAACATTTTAAGGAACAAATTCCAACAGGATTAGAAAAAAACATGCATGCCTGGATTACACTTCCACTTGAGTGGATTCAGCTGCAAGATATAGGCCAGAATAAGCATTAAGTGCCCCAGACACTATAGAATCAAAGCAGTAAGAAGCAGATAAAGTAGAAATAGGCTGCCAAAAGTGACCGTACTTCAACTTTATATTGTGAGTGTTCTTTATACATAGCAAGCACCATATAGCATCTTCCCCCCCAAGACAGCCTGGCTTCAAGCTACATCAGCAAACAACTCCCTTGGAATAAACTGCTTCTTTCTCTGGCCTCTTCCTGTTGGTCTCATGTGGAGAGTCTGAATGAACAGAGCTTGAGAAATATGTGAAAAACAAGTCACAGTTGCCCATATAGTCCCTATAAATCAAACACTGACAAATTCATCCACGGCTGTGGATGTCCCACACTCCTCAGCCCAGGAGCTCAAGGGGCAGATGCATCTGATGCCCTGCCAGGAGAGTTTCAGCAGGTCTCAAAGATGCAAAGATCCTGAAAACTTTAACAAATAATTTGGTGGTAACAGATTTTCACACATCTGTGTAACTTCTTTAAAGACACCTGAATATATTCATTGTTTGTATCATGTATATGATCCAGTAAAGCAAGTTCAGGCACTTCCCATTTGCCCTATGATGCATAGCTGGGCAGATCCATTCAGGGGCTTTAGCCTCACGTGTTAAAAGCACTTTGGAGCATTTACGCAATAATCTCACTGGGATTAGCAGCAGTAAGAAAGAGGATTCACATTAAGCAACAAGTAACAAATCAGCTTCCTTAATAGATCTTTTATTTAATATAAGCATGCATTTATTACTGTAAACATTCAGGCCGTACATAATATTGAATTGAATTGTGTCCTAATATTGAAAATAGGACACACTGTGGATGCATCATTGAACTGTAATAAAACCGGAATAAATCTAACATTTTTATTTTTTCACTTAAAGTCTACAATCCGTTTTGATACAGATTGGGGTAAGGCTGTTCTCTGGATCTGCTCTCAAACAAGCAGCCTCAGAGAGCTGTAAATTGTTCTACTCTAATAAAACTCTTCTAGCACAGGAGCTATCAATTCCTACCTCGTTTCAAGATGAGTGCTACATCTGGAATAAGGCATCAAGCAAGCGTCTCTGAAGAGTGAGTCCTGTTTGAAAGAGATTCCTACAAAGAAATCTTTCGCGGCAGAAATACACCAGGAACTCGTTTTATCCAGTACAGAGAAAATAGCTGCAACGCATCAAGTTTGTGGAGCTGAAGCCAAGATGAATAGCGAACTTACTAATGGATCCATCTACTTAAATGACTAATACTTCAGCTTTCCACACCAGACATTTGAAACTTTCTAAATGTTATAAATTGTAGCCTAGAATTAAACCACACCCAACATCACACACATGTTGTTCTTACAAATAAATTCTTACAATAGGCCCCTTCCCTGCTCTCCAGCAGGGCTACCTCATCTTTGCAAAAGTTACCCACAGAACATGTACTTGAGCCAGAGCTCATTCACACACAAGGAGACTGGACTTGAGGGAAAAACTGACTCGTAGTTCTGCAAAATTGCTTCACAGAATTAAGCACGAGCTAGTGGAGGCCAGAAAGATGGAGGTGGAAGGGGGAGGGGGAAAAAAAAAGCCCAAAGCAGCTCGAGTCCTGTCCACTGGCAACTAGTGGAGGGCAGGGAAGGCATTCCATCCTTATCTAATCCCAAAACCATCTGCTTGGAAATTTGTCCCACTTGCTAAAAAAGCAGTTTTCATTTTGTCTTTGGTAAAATAAGTCTGAGAGGAAGTCTGAGGCAGCACATTACCATTTTTATGAACCATCAAATTGGGCAACTCCGCCCAGAAAGAAGAGCTACTTCACTTGTTAGGCGAACTTGTGAGCACTTGGGTTATGCTGCTCCAGGCCGTGAAGAGACCGCCGGCCTAGTACGCGTGGCTTGATCTTGTCTTCTACGACAGCTCACTAAAAAAGCAGGGAACACCAAAGGAGGACTCCACCTTTTCCCACCCTTTGCAGCACTAGAAATATTGCAGGACAATTGTACCAGCCCTACCTTATGCACCAGGCACACTTAAGGACTACAGGCTATAACTCAAAATTCATGTTGCTGAGGCCCTTCCCCTTCCCAGCTCCTTTTTGAGGCAAAGGCCCTGGAAGGCCTCAGAAGGGGAAGAGCACAGACTGAATTGCCAACAGGAGAACATATTTTCTTCATGTAAACACTAACGGTTAATATGTTCACTGATGGTAGTATTATTATATTATAATGACATAATAATTTGTCTATTTACTCGAGTAAGGTTAAGCCTATCCTGTTCAAATAGATACTGACTGCAGAACAACTTGCAAGTCCAGTAATGGAGAGCAAATTATTCTGTCTCTTAAGGAGAGGAAAAAAAAGATGCTAGTTTGGAGTCCAGAAACCACTCTGACAGGTTTCAGGAACAACAAAAGCCAGGTCTGATTTCTTGACATTCTTCAAGCTCGCACAAAGAAACAAGAAACACACTGTTCAAGGTCTCCAACAGCCACAGGCTCCACACAAGCACACAATGCAAGCACTGTTCAAAGCCTTGGTATCAAATATGATAATTGCTACGTTAAGTGTAAAAGCAAGCAGGGCTATGGGGGCACTAAATATCACTGACTCGGGCTCAAGCAAATTCCTAGAGTGGCAAAGGCAGCTGCCCTGCATCTCCCAACAGAACTGCACTAGGTGGAGCTACAGGCAACAGGCTCAAAACAACAAAAGAGGCTGCCCAAGATTTAATGGGTGTCGTGTCTCATGTCAGGGTCCGATGTCCCACAAGAAGCTAACATGGATGCACTTAATAAAGAAGCCTGGACATATGCAAGGTTAAGTGTAAAAGCAGTTCCTTCCGCTCGGGAAGTCTGAGCCAGAAACTGCTTTCCCAAAAGGCTCCCCCAACTTCCCAAATCACTACTACACATCCTGTTTGCTCTCCCCAAGCAGCTATTAACAGCCACACTTAGATAGATGACCTTAAAGTCTAACCTGATCAACAATGGCCATTTTTACTGCAGTTGTCTTTAAAACTAAGGTGATGACCCCAGACCAGGACATCAGGTTTGGGTAAGTTTATTTCCACTGGTCTATAAATGTTCCTGCATCTTAGGAACTGAAATTGCAGTCAACTTCAATGCTGTGTTGCCAGGGGTGTTTTTCTGTTTGGCTTTGTTTTCCAGTCCATCAGGGCTGATTTGCAGCTTGCGGTTCAGATGAGAACATGCAATACTAGCCTTGAGAAGTCAGAGGTCAACTTTCAGTGGCCTTTTCCATGACATACGCTCAAATAAGAGTTCCTGACCTTGAGCACTAATGCTTCATGAAAGATTTATGCCTAGGATACAACAAAGTGATGGATAACCACCCCTCGGAAACAAAAAAACTCCTTTTAAACGACATTCAAACCAAGTTCTTAAAATAACAAGGCTAACACAAACACAAAACACCACGACTTCACTTTTGTCAACAGTCTGCCAAACAAGCTAATAATAATAATAATAATAATAATAATAATCCCTGCACATTAGCTAGACTGCATACACACACTATCAAGTATCGGTTGTTTCTTTGCCCCACAGACTACTGATGCTTTGCAGCCCAGGAAGTTACACACACAAATACTTGGCACATCCAGCAGCAACTCAGCTCTAGCTTCTACATCCTCCAGCTCTGCCAGTAGGAACAAACTAAGCGCCAGCTGAGGTCACAGCGCTATTTCCAACCCTGCTAAGCAGTCACTTGGGCACACGTGGCCCAAAACATTCCTGGTGAAAGCTTGCTGAGATTGAGGTGCAGGGTGGGATCCATACCAGCCCGTCCTGCAGAATGGTTTAATCCTGATCTTTGACCCCTGGCAGCTACATTTGCTGAACTTCTGATTAGCAAGCGATAATTACAAACCTTTGTGCACAACTGACCTTGTATTTACCCTTTAGCAGCCAGCAGATAACACTTCAAAAGACAATCAAATAAATCATGCCAAATCATGCCAAATAAATCATGAGCAACTCGGTGAGGAACAGGAATAACATATCACACGGGTGCCTGCACTTGCATTTATACGAGTAAGTGAGATTTGCATTGTTAAGGCTAAACAAAAGCAGCCTTAGCACAGTGCCAAACTGGAGCAGGGTGACAGAAAACCTCTATGGCATTAAATAACTTTTTAATTCTACTTCACCATGTCGTCTTTGCTTCCTTCTGCACGAGGAGGCAGGCCGTACTGGGGACCTGCAAGGTCAATTAAAACTGCCCACATGCACTGCACCTTACCCTGCTTAGGCCTTGCTCCGGATTTTGGCAATCCCACTTCAAGGCACTTCCCTTGCGCAGCATCACACACATGTTATTTTTTTCTGCTGTTTATATGTCAATAGTTACATTTATTATAGGAAGCTAAAACAAGAGCTATTAAAATACTTGTTCTGAGAAGCTAAAACACATGCTTCCTCTTTTGTTTTAGCCCATGCAAACACTCATTTACATCCTCTTATACCTGTCATTCCTTAAGGATTCAAACCAGCTGCTCTCGGATAAATGAAAAGGCACCTGGTTGAAAAATCTTATCTTAACATAGGTTTTTAGATTAACGTAGCTAAGAGTTTATCATAAGCAAAGAAAGAAGAATGTAAAAAGCTGCAACTACATGCATCATAAGGAAATGAGATTCAAATTACAGCAACAGTAAAGGGAGCATGTCCACAAGCTTAACCAAACAGAGCAGTAACGAAACACAGAAGCAAACAGTGCCAGGGCTGCCCAAGTGGCCTCATGCACAAGCTTTTCAGCTTGGGCTTTGGCAGCAAAGTCCCAGCTACTAAAATAAAGGCATTTTCTTTGCACTGAGATAAGAAAGAACTAAAATGCTTTGGTAGCAAGCGCTGTGTATGTATCAGCACTCCTGGAACAATGTAGCGATGCTACAAAAGCTTAGCTTTGGTCTTGCCTCTTCAAGCTTCAGGGCTATGATAGAACAGCTTTATTAGCAGTTCTCAGGGAAATTCATTCGATCTGTTTGTGAAGTCCATTTTCTGCAGCTTAATTTTAAAAACAACTTTCCAATGTAAAATTGTGAGTTTTCTCAAGCTAAGGGCTTTTCCTGCCAAACTTTCAGCCCCATATCAAAGAGCAAGGTGAGTCAGAGAGGCCAGAGGCCAGCTCTTGGCAAGGCTGACAGGAAAGAGCCCACAGAGGTAAAGGCTGCACCCTGGCTTAGGAACAGCATCAAACAAAAGAAAACTACACACACCTCATCATGCAGGTACATATAGGTACCAGGCCTATAGCTTCTACCTTTACAACACACACTTTTGACTGCAAGTGGAGCCGTCTTCATCCAGCGAACGGCTCACAAGCAACGTGCACCAAAAGGAAGGAGACTCGGCTCAACGCAGGGCTCAGCTTTGCGCCAGCTCTTCATCTTCCCAACATTCTCCAGCAGCAACCTCAGCAATGCAACAGCTGGCCAAAGCTTCCCACTTCCTCTGGTTTAGAGCAAAATTACTGGAAATTCTGCCTATTCTCTACCTTCCTTCTACATACTGCTGCACACTGAGACACGCAGATGCTAACTGTCACACAGGGTCACCTTAAGGTGCTACAGAAGCCCCAGGAGGCCAGCCCAGAAACCAATAAATTTGCACCAGCTCTTGGGACTTCATTTCAATGAACTCCTGCTTCTGCTTCCACCGAGCATGGGGAGTTCCACATGCAGAGTACGAGGTTATAAGAGCTGCAGGTGCTTCAGAAGTGACTCATTTTTATTTGGTCAAAAAATGTTATAAATTCTTAATGCTGATAATATTACTTTAAAGCTTTTAATACCATTTAAAGAGAATCTTATGATACAGCTTTGAATCAATGACAGATAGTTGGATATGTCCAATTAAGAATTCAGTCTAAAACCTGGACTACTTTGAGAGCTTTCTTCAGTTTTAATGTACCTACTGACAGGAACTGTCCTCTCAAAGCACTGTGCTTAGTAGCTTAATTCTAAAATATAGTATTTGAAACAAGTGTAAAATTGTACTTTCAGTGCAAGTCCTGGCATAGCTCGGTGATTTGGATGTCTCAGAAACTAGCTTTAAAGAATAACTCTGTAAGAACGGCCTTAGGGTGTGTTTACTCAGGGCAGGGCCACAATACAGTGTTACCACCTCATTAGACATATGAAAGTTGACTACAATTGAAGACTTGATTTTATTTTCTCTCTCAGAGCATTTATTTTAGATGAGTGCTACGATAGTCCCCATCAACCAACTGCACCAACTCAGCAGGATTAGCTTCCTCAATTACGGAACTGCATGCAAAATATGATCTCCCTTTCTACCCTTTCCACGAGATCCTGGGAGAAGAACATGACCACTGCAGCCATCACCAGGGTTATTACAGAGGTGTCTGATCCACAGACATCTCTTTTAGTAGTTTAATTTGGGGGGGGGGGGGAAGAAAAAAAATGAAATGACTTCCCCTTTAAAACACTACACACACACATATATAGAGATACATAGATATGTATTTTCCCCCCACCCAGGACATGGGTATATCAGTTTTGCTTTGAGGAGGTGATGACAGCTCCCTGTTAAGTTACAGAATTCAAGTGATATATCAACACAGGCACATCAGTAGCGCTATATAAACCAAATTCATGTGAAGCACTCTTTATTTCCCCATAATAGTTCTCCCATCATCTTCCTTGTCCCTTCCCTTCCTCAACACCTCCCCTCCACCAGAGTCTTTTACTTACAGGACCAGACACTTTATTTTGAAAAATATTTCAGAGCACCTGCAGAAAACGCTGTGTATTTTACATACATTATAAAAAGAAAAACATGAGTTTAACTGTAATTAAAAAACTACCCACGCTTCAGTTTCATCCTGAAAGTGACACATCTCACACAAAATGCTCTATTGCCAGACAGAATTTCAATGCTCTACAGCAGGCAATGCATGATCAACGTGGAGTCTCAGTTTACTATCCTATAGTTCTTGCTCTACGTTGTAATTAAAGAAAAAAACTCAAAAGCATAACAGTACCTTACACAAGGCATTAACTGCCTTATATTATAGGGCATACCCAATTAGATTAAATTCATACTTGACAAAAAAGCTCTTGAAGAAAAGAAAGTTCTCACTTCATGAAACCATTTAAAGCTCAGAAGATTAGCTATGTTAGAAGACAAATTTAAACTTATCAAAGACAAGGTTATATAGGCTAGCAATTCTTTTAGAGGAACTCTTATTTGAAGAGTTCAAGTACAGATTTCCAGGGTAAGTTGCATCACTAAGTGATTTGCCAAGGTTCTAAAAATATAGCAACAGGAACCAAAATGACATTTTCTGAAGAATTTATATTGTTATTGCTTAGTCAGCAGCAAACACTTTAAGAATAAAAATATGAAAGCATGCATTCAATTTGCTTATCTTTATTTATCTGCATCCTCATTGAATCAAAACTTTCATTTGTTCAACAGAGCTCTGATTTTGCAAAAGCTTTTTTAGAAATGCTGGGTAAGTAAGCCTGAGGGTAAGTGATCAGTACTTGAGAATCCAGTTAAACCTTCAGAGCCCTGGGATGAAGCACAGACTTGGTGTTTTAGAGCCTGACAAGTACTGCACAAACACAGAACGCTTGAGGTTGGAAGGGACCTCTAGAGATCTTCTAGTACAATCCCCCTGTTCCAGCAGGGACACCCAGAGCACGGGGCAGCATCCAGGCGGGTTTGGAAGATCTCCAGAGAAGGAGACTCCACAACCTCTCCCGGGCAGCCTGTTCCAGGGCTCTGTCCTGTAGTTTAACAAAATACTCAACATTTGTTTATATAATAGTCTGAAGTATATGACCTTGGAACTTATTCAGTGTATTCTGCTTACAAATGGCAGCAGAAAAATCAGTTGAGCTGATTATGACAATATGTGGAAATCGGTCACTGACAGTGTGAGTATCTGGGACACAGAGGACTCAAAAGAACCTGGGCCGAATGACACGAGTAAAACTTTATAGCCCTGAAAAGCAAAAGGTTACGTTCCTAAAAATTATCCAAAAAAACTGCAGGTAACCAGTGCAAATGCAGATGCTCTTAATATCTGGGCATAAGACAAAGGATAATTTTAAAGATATATATGCTAAAAGACAATGCAGGAAATAAAAGGAACTGAAACAGTGTCATGTTAGAGATTCACTAAGTAGTTTACATTAAGCAGTTCTGCTATATTAAGAAGAATAGGTTTGGTTCTGTTGCTGAAGAGATAGAAGAACTTGGACTCAAGTCCAATTGACCCCTTGGTCAAGTCCACTTGACCCATCTTAAGCAATTCTAGATGAAACACAATCCATATATTAGAAGCAGTATCATTAAGTATGTTGCAAAATAGATACTCTGAGGCACCAAAAGTTCCACAGGAAC
>VZSG01000399.1:561696-572555 GCA_013398315.1 Nothoprocta pentlandii
CCAGAAGCGGGACTAAAGCACGCGGCGGCCGCCGGCGAAGCCGCCGCGCTCTCGGGGCGCCGCCGCGTGCGGGCGCGGCCCTCGCCAACGGCCGCCTCGCCAACGGTCAGCGGCCGCCGCAGGGCGGGAAAGGGCAGCCTCGTGGCCCGAAGCGACCGTTACGGCCGTTGGGAGGGTCGGGGAGGGCTTGACCCCAAGGATGCCCGCGGGCACGCGCCTCGGAGCTAAACGCGTGGCACAAAACTGCGACGCAAGCGCCGAGGGCGGCGAGTCAAGCGATTTAGATGGGTGTTTTTACGAGCAGGACGTTCAAGGGAATGTTCAAGTGCGAGGCCAGCAGTCAGTACGAGATGGATTCATTTAACTCTTGTCCTGTTAAACAACATTTCTCTTCCCACAGAAATCCCCCCTGAAATAACAGTTTGGAAGAAAAGAAAATAGGGATTATGATGTAGTAATTAGGAAGAATACAAAGCAAAATTAAATCTTTTAACTTTTACAGTCCTGACAAAGAGATGACTGTTCAAGCTGTTGTGACAAATCCTTAAGTGTCAGTTCCAAGCAGCTTAAATGAGAATACCTCATAATTTAGTTTAAAAGCTCCTAATTCTTATGTAGCACATCTTTCTATTATTTATTTGGACATTGTATTCCTTTCAGCCCGCTGAAGATGGAGCAATTACAGGCAAGCCTAATTGCACATCAGTCTGTGGCCTTTTTCTATCACCAGTCCTCTCTCTCCATTTTTGATTCTTTGAAGTCTTGTCGCTTTCTTGACTTCCTCTTGGAAGTCCCTTGGGAGTGCTCCCAAGGGTTAATTGGAAATAAAACTGAACACAGTGTAATTAGCTACTTCTGTATTAATTGAAGTTTGGGTTTTAATTTTTGTTAGAGCTCATTTTCTTTGCAACGATTAAACGATTTGAGGATTAAAATTTAATCCTCAAAAGCACATGCTTTTGGTAATCTGCAGGATTAATAAAGATTAAATAAACCAGCAATCTAATTGTGTGGTGAAACTGAGGCAAGGCGCATTGATTTGGTCAGTGCGAAAGCATTACTTGATGGCAGAGCCACAATTAGATCCACCAACACGTTCTGTGATGAGGCATTATCCCATACAGTTACTCATTTAAATGCTGTACTCCTTGATACCTTACTAGCCTTGATTTTGTGCTACTTTGGGCAGGTAGCTAAATACCTGTTGTGGATTTGTTGGCTCTGCACCCCAGAAAATGGAGGGCTCTATGCATTTATTCCAGATTTCCTGGCCACCCTGTACATGTACTTTCCTGTCTTTTCATTTGAGCTATATCTTGGTTCACACTTTTATCATTCCTTTTCACAGGTATGCCATACATCATTTGATTTTATTCCTTACAAAGGGTTATTTTCAAGGCTCATTCATAATACAAGTTATAATACATTTTAAAAAATGCCTTTGTAATGCAAATATCTTTCTTGTGAAATCATTTGTCTTTGTAATACTCCTACTGTGTTATGGTCTGAATTCATTCTGGCATCAGTTTTTATGACAATGGATAAACTAAGTCTGTTTCCTTGAAAAGAAAAATGATATTAGTTTCAACAAGAAATAAGGGAGTTTTATTATTTAGCCATAGTAAGAAGTACAAAGAGAGTTAGAGTGTGTAATCTTCAAAATAAGCAAAGATTATTGCTTATAGGAAGAAAGAGACATCTGAATCAGAGCCAAAATGCTGTGTTTTTTTTGCCACCCTATATATCAAGTATCTAACTCTCTTTGCATTTCCACTGCTATTTCTTCCAACAGTAGCACAGCCATAAGCAGCTTCCAACGGAATGTGCTCCCCACCTGCTGGTTGCACCTCTTCCCAAGATCTCATCTGCTCCTGTGACAAAAAAATCCACTCAACTGCTGAACAAATGCAGTCGGAAGATAACCAAGAAAAGAAATAAATGATTCTGTTCTCTGATCTAGTTTAAATGCTCACTCTTACTGGGTAAAACCCAGCTTCTGCAGTGTCAGGAAAAAGAATCACTACTAGATGCAAATGCTACATCCCAATATTGATATGGATGCTGATATAGATGACATGCTAAGTGTACCAAAATCACACTAACATTAGTTATTACTTTTACTATTATTGATACATTATGAGTCTCCCAATAAGTAAAAGGAATCACAAAAAAAAAAAGCAAATATTTCACTTGTGGCATATCACATTCGTTGACATTTTAGCTTTTACAGGTCATGTTATCAAAATAAAATAGCTTATATTACTTCTACAGGTTAGTTCTTAGGCTGTATTGGCGCTTTAAGTATTCTTATCACATTGGTTTTAAATACTATAAAGGCCCAGGACTGTAGGCTTTTCTTTTCACTAGTATAGTTACTATTTCTTTGCCTACTTGTGCACACCATTTATTTCATTCTAAACTTATATCTGTGACAGCTTTTTTTGCCATAAGAAATCATTTTCAAACTGCCCTTTAGTCACAGAGAGTCAGAACTTTTGTTCCACTTCCCCAGCAGCCCAGGCTTCCCATTGTTGTTTCAAAAAACAGTTTTTCTATGAAGCCATTTCCTTTACATTTCATAAAATACTCTCATTTCTCATGAAAGCACAGAACCTACAACCTCTGCTTGTTTGACTATTTTTGGTCTGTGCTTTTCATTTTAATTTCTTATATCTAGATTGTAAGCTATAATGGGGTTATAAGCTCCTTTATAAGTAGAAACCATTGATAAACAAATACTGAACAACTGTAATCTCTGTCATGAGACTGTATTCTTAAAGCTCAGCTCAACACACAGTCTGTCTTAAATACTGCATCTGGACCTTGGGGGAAAAAAAATAGCAGTTATTTCCAGTCATCTGATCTCACACCAAATCAAGAAGACATCAATGAGACATCAAGAAAACTGTGTTTAAAAAGGGAGCCAAGACAGCGGAACTGGGATTTTGTTAGCAACTTGTTGCAGTCCCAGCATCCCGATGGCCGCAGTAAATGCCTGTGGGTAAGTAAGTGGAAGTGCCTTGTTGGAGTAGCCCAATAAAAACTTTATATATATATGTATATATATATATATATAAAGGGTTCAGAAAGTAATGTTGATATAGGAACAAAAGCAAATATTCTGAGATTTCCCTTTAAAGAGAAGTGAAAAGTCAACAGTTGCTACAAACCAGAGATTCTGCTATTTTATTTTAGGAGATCTGAAAGAACTAACTGAAACAAAATATTTTGACATTGTCAGATGTTCAGTTTTGACTTATGGTTTTCCTTTTGAACACTCCAGTTTCAACTGAGAATAAAGTATTTTGATAAGTATTTTCTCTTGAAAATAAGTGAAACAGATAAAACTTAAAGCTTTTTACAGCAACGGATCAAGCCCATATTCTGATAGAAAACTGCGCTAGTGGAAAGTTCTTTACGAGATCTTCCAGCAAAATGAAAAATTAGTATTTTCATCTATTCGTGAAAAGTCATCTGCTCGACTTAGAAACACATAAGACCTCTCAGATTTCTTCTATTCTCACAAGAACTGACAACCCACAATTTCTTATATTATCACAAAACCTCTTAAATGAAAAGCAATTAAAAAAGAAGGCCTCATTAAGCATTTTATTCATAATTTGACTAAACAGACATCTATTAAAAAATACTTCAGGTTATGGAAAAAACCTCAAGTGGCACAGAGCTTCAAAAAAAAAAAAAACATTTTCTGTGTTTAAATAATTATAAGCTTTAGTCTAAGTAAAGACAGCCCTTGGGGTTTTTCGCCTTTTTTTGTTGTTGTTTTCCTGACCCATACTACTGGTGGAAAGGCCTTAGGCTTCCTTTTTTAATTTTTCTTGGCAAATCTTCTACATTAGTATAATGCTTCTATAACTTGATTTGCTAATATTTGTTACAAAAAAACACAGTAGAATTAAAACCAGAGTAATTATGTCTTTCTGCTATTCAAAGGCATTCCAAAAGTTTAAATTCACATAACTTGAAAACAACTTTTGCTTGATAAGAGCTTTTGAAGGCCAGTTTCCTAAGCAGGATGTTCCATATCAGTATCTTCCACTAAGGAAGGATGCCCACAGCATTAGAGAGTAAAACACAGTAACTCCTCCAATTAGGATTTTAAGGAGAAGCTACTGCAATGTACCTGATAACAGGAAAAGCTATCTTTTACTATGCCACTTATCTAACTTTCAATGTGCTGAAAGGCAAAGTTAAAAAAGTATATAGCAGCCACATGCTAAAAAAAACTTAAAAGGGAAAAATATATTTTCACTACACAAGAGCTAGAAATCCATTACTTTTTTCACACTTTCATGAAAACACATTGCACTGCAGCAGGACCAGGCTAAAAACCACATATGCAAACTTGTAAATACTGCAGTTAAGAAGACTGGCTGATTTATGGGGAAAAAATGAAGTATTTGACCTGAGTACTGCAGAAGCACAGAAACATTCAGCAAGAAGGAGAGGAGAAACACATGTAAATCACCCTCATATGAAGCACAACTAACTACACAGCACCACAACAAAATCTGAAGCAAGGAAGACTGTATTTGGGAGCAAGGCTGTAGGAAAGCAAGAAGAATCCACCCCAGCACAGAGCCACCCATGGGCCCCACTACACATCTCCTTTCTGTTCCCTCAGCACTAAATGAAACACCCAAAAAAGGGCTACCACCCCCCAGACATTTTATACAACACCCCTCCTTGGTATTAGCAGCCCAGCTAAACTCTCACAACTGCTTTAATTATCACAGCTGAGCTGGATTTCCTCTTCCTGACCACAAGTGCTTGTGGTGGCCAACCGGGGCCTTGCCTCGCTGCATAAACAAGGAGTGATAGCAGCTGATGAGGATGCCAAGAAAGAAAGGGCAGGGGGAAGGATGTGAAAAAAACACAATGTAAGGGGATTCAAGGATTCTTACAGTGTCAGTTCTTCAGGCCTTATGCGCTCCCTAATTGTTATTCCTACAGAAAATTCCTTTCCCAGCCCTCACCTGCCTGAGCATGTTGATGGGTTGGCGAGTGTAGGTATTTATGTCTCCCGTCCTGCTCCTGGCCTCTAGCAAAGGGAACAGTTCACAGGGACAGTCACGCACCCTGGCCAGCCCAAAAGCCGCGTTTCCCTTTCAATATGAGGCTTGCAGTGAAGGTTAGTTCACAAATTGCCCCATGGCGAACAAACCGAACCATCCCTGCTTTGCCATCCAAGGCAGTGCCAGGCTAGCCCTGGTGAAGCCCTTTCCCGGTGTCCCGGTGGCCGCCGGCGTGGGCCGGGCCGGCCCGGCTGCGCTCGCCGCTTCCTCTTGGGCCTGCGGTTAGCGGGTGCGGAGGGTGGGGTTGAGCTCCGGGGTGACATTTCGGTGCTGCTTCCTCTTGGGTCACGCTCGCAAGCTCTGCCTCTTAGTCAGCAGGCCGAGGAACGTGTGCGTGCACGTGTGCAATGGAAGTTGTCCTTCTGGTGTCACTCCACCAGCACCAAAACCAGGGCATTGGACACGAGTCTGCAGAGAGTGTGTGACTCCAGCTAGCTCGGGTAAGAGCCTTGGTGTCCTCTCCGGACACCCGAGCAGCTCCAGGCCTGTCAGTAGACCCTTCGCATATATACCATGGTTGTCTCCATGCAGAGAGACAACCCCACACTCCTCCTCTCCAGGCAGAGAAGCTGCCTTCAAAAGCAGCATCAACATGCCTGGACAGCAACGTCTTTTTTCATTTGACCCTGTCCTGTTCTCAGCAATAGCACTCTCAGGATGAAGGAATGAGCAGTGATCCCACAACTCCGCATTTCATGCACTTCCCCCTGGAAAAGCTAAGCGTTTGGCTATACCGCTAACCTGTCGCTAGGTCTGCAGCCCGAAGGGAGCATGATGTTTATGTTGGAGTATGTAGAATAAGAAATTATGGGGCTAAGCCACAACAAGGGAAACAGGAGGTAGGAGGTTCTGTTCTACATGTACAGACACTGAAGCACAGGAACAGATTGCTGCAAGAGACTGGAATCACCATCAGTTCAATTTTTAAGAACAGTTTAGGTCTGTTTTGAGACAGAGATACAGAAAAAAATGGAGCAATACCTCTTCATGAGTTATCTTCTGGGCCATGAGCAGCCACACTCCTCTCAAATAAGAGGATACAGGCTGGGTGCTTTAAGGTTTAAGTGAACCCCAAAGTGCTAAATTACGGTGCTATGAAATGCTTTTAGAATAACTGTGAGAACACTGTTAATGGGTATCTAAGTACTCTAAAATAGGAATATAGATGTAATACAATTTAGACATTTGAAGCAAAATCAGAAACTGACACAAAGCATCTAGTTATCTTCCTTTTTTGTTTTACTTTTTCTGATAGATTATCACTAAATTAATATCCTGCTTTTATAGATTATAACTACATATTTCCAGTTCTTAAAGTATTAATGTTTTTCTTTTGTTTGTTTGTTGTTTTTAGTATGAGCTTCGGTAATAAAGCATCTTAAATCTCCCTGAGAATGAAGATATGCTTCCTCCTCCTGTATCTAGGCTACTTTGACAGTGTCCAGATGAGATAGTTAGCTTATAAACAAGTGTTTATAAGCCAATGTCTCCTCACTCCTTTTATTTGAATAGATGTTTGCGGGGCCTTTCTCATATCTTTCTCTGGTGGTTTAACTTACTCAAAACACACAGACAGATGAGTGTCCTTGCTCTATCATCATCTTCCCTCAGGATTACAAATCTTAGTAATACAGTTGAATGTTCAGCTTTCCCAGGGGGAACTGCATGAAATATGGAATCTTTGGATCTGCATCCACCTTGCATCTATCAGGGGAATCAGCCACTTTGTTTTGATGAAACACTTTGTTTTTCTACAGGTGGCGGTTCTCTCAACTTGCTCAAGGACAAAACTCCAGCCAACTTTTTCTAAGATGAGAACAATGAAAAAAATATTGCCAGTAAGACTTGCTTTTCTCTCAATGTGGGAGGTCGTAGATCTGGTCTAACCATTTGGCCGTTTTTTCTAGAATTTATAATGTGGATCACAGACTTATGCTTCACTCTCAAAGACCATTTTACAGAGGAGAAGTGGCCTATTAAGTTAATCGAACAAACTGCTTTCTTGCTATCTACTTTCCCAAAGCCTAACATTAACAAAAATCCTTATTATTATATAGGGCTTATGGGGGCTTATAGGGCCCTTATAGGGCTATTATGTAGAGAATATAAAAAGGACTTTCAAATTATGGACTTAGTATTTCCATACAGTTGCACCATTCATTCATTTTTAAGTCACTTGCATTTCACCTTAGCAGTCTTCTTCCTTCACATGGCTCAGCTTGTGCTCTATTCTGCTTGATCACATCCAACCATAATGCCACTTTACCTTAAGAACGTAGGTGTTGCACTAACTGTATATATCATACACAACTATCATATATCACATTTAATTTAATATTAAATTTCAATCAAAATTGTTGAGACTGCCAAAGTGGGGGGAAAGATTTACTCTTTTTTTTTTTTTTTTGGCTAAGCCAGAATGTCCTGGTGTTAAACACCATTGTGTGGGAAATTCAATTAGCATTTAACAATGACATCGATACCTCATTTCTCAAACTCCTTTGTAGGCAAGTACATTCCAACCTTGCACCCTTTGTGCACGGGAAAGCTGCCAGGATTGACTTGTCTCTTGCCTGGCTCTGGGAATTGTACTCCATTTGACAGACTAAAATTATACCTATTTATATTATAGGGTTGTGGCTTTACTCAGCACTAAATAACTCTTTTCAGACATGCTGCTCTCTCAAACATCTGTGAAGCTTAAAACTGACAGGATGAGCAGCATGTCAGGTGCTGTCAGGTGGGAAGAAATTCATTATTGGTAAAAATGAAGCAGGAAAAAAAAAAAGAAAAAAGAATGAGATTTGTTTTTCCTTTGGAGAAAGGAAATTTGAGGACTTGGAAAAAAAAAACCTAACAGAAAGCATGTGATGGCTTTGACAGAAAGGGGCCACCCAAACGAAGCTGACCACAGCAAGCAGTGGCCAAGTGGAGCTTTGCACACAGGTGTCTGCTCCTACGTCTCTCTGTTCAAAGACACTTCCACGGTGCAGAGACACCACTGCTCTGTGGGCCCCAACTAGTGACGGGATCTTCTAACACTCATCACGTTGCCACTGCATTATGGAAATGAAAGGCTCTCTATAGACACTAACCATGGAGAGGTGATCTTGTTTTGACAGCAAGTAGGTCTACCATAACAAAGCTGGCCCCAGCTTGGCGCATGAGGTTTGCTCACAAGTAGTCCCAGCAGGATTTTCCATTGCCGTGATGACATCTACTGGAGGGGACAGGATTGAACACAGATTTCTCTACCCAAGTGTTAATGCTTTTAACATGAGCAGGGCTGGTGCAAATTCACACACGGAGCACAGCTACTCCACTGAAATGTGTGCAAAGCAATGCAATGACCCCTCTATGCCATATATTTTAGATTGCAGCTGCCTCAAGAGACTAGATTAGAAAAAATGATTCACACTTTCTCTACAATGTGTAACTACGCATTATCTATGCATTAATAGATCTGACCGTGAATAGATTCATGGTCAGATGAAAAAAGACATAAGCTTATTTCTTTAAGTAGAATACAGATGAGCACTGACTTCAGAAAAATACATGTTATTATGGCACTTTAAAGTTATGTAACTAAAACATGGGTTTTGTTAAACAAATGAGATATTAGAAATTGCTTATGCAAAACAGCATAATATGTAAATGAATTATATTCAGTGCTTTGCAGATTAGGTTTTTATTTTGTCTACAATAAAAATACTGCATGTTTACTATGTTTTTAAATGAAAAAGGGTATATATTCTTGCTACATTTTCACTTCGTGATTGCAAATGCAAATACAACTTCGTATTAGCTGAAAATAAGAATCAAGAGTTACTGTTCTCTGAAGCATCTTTTGCTGGAAATTAGAATCTGCAATTTCTTCTAATAAAGCTGGAGTGGCCAACCATTTAAGATGCTTTCTCAAAATATAAAAATTGAAGGAATGTGCTTTTGTTTTCTTTTAAACCCACTCATCACCCCTAGACTACGACTGCTTCTTGGCAACCTCCCCCCAGCCTGAGGAGGTCCAGTGGCTGCATGGGGGATGACATGTGCCAAGTCCATCTATTGTCCTCTCCATCACTCTATTCAGTCCCTTTTCAATGGAGAAGAGCAGAGAGTTATTTGGGGGCAAATGATATACAGTAGCGAGGGATATCTGCATGCTCAGTCTGTGCCTGGGCTTCCGAGGGTGCATTCAGCTTCTGGCTAGAGCTACTAAGTATGTTTACAGAATAATTTCCTGAGAAAGAAGTGCACACACTGGGCCAGATTTTGTCACCAAGCACAAAAAAAAAATCGATCTAATAAAACTTGCACAAACCCTGGCTCATGGGAAAACCGAAAATAAGATTTTAGTTAAACAAAAGAAGGTTGGTTGTCTCCTGGAGTCTCTCTTTCTTTCTGCTGTAGCAATAAAAATAATAACAGGTGGCTGCATGTAAGTAGATGGTCTGAAATTAAAGAAATCTTCAGAGAAATCACAATATACAAGCTCAGGAAGTTTTTCCATAATGAGGAAACACACTGTAATAAGGCAGACGTGAGGATAGAAAAGGTACTGGAAGGAATTATTGCAGTTGTCATCGGTGATGAGAGGAAATGTGGTGGAAGGCAGGAGCAGAAGAAATGAGATAGCTGAGGCAGGCTTGGGTGGGTGTCAGAGCAGCTTTGATGGCAAGGCCATGGATTTCAGTCTTGGCAACTGGCAAAGAAGACACACAAGGATTCAAAGTGCAAAATTAGCTTTTGATACTGACAGCAATGCAAGATAACGTAGAACAAACTGGAAAGAAGCAAAGTAAGTGGCTGGTAGGCAAACAAAGAAGAACAATATATATGTGCTGAGCAGTTCTCAGACTACAAAGGCACAGAAGTCTGATATGCTGCTTTTCAAATTCCCTGTGTGCGCTTGTCCTGGATTTCAATGTGCCTACAAATCAGCAAAGCACTGGCAAAATAATCTGGCAGCAGATGGCTGCTGAAAGATGCTCTCCACTGCCCAAAGTATTAAGTTTGGCACCCTAGAAATGTGTGGCCATTTGTTGGCAGCTTAGAAATGCGCTGAAAGGTATTAGTTACACAGCTGAGAGTGCATCTCGCCCCAAGTATAAAGTCTATCTCCATTTAAAAAAAAAAAAAAAAAAAGATGCTTCAAAAGAATTTTACAAAAGCCTTCTTCAAACAACTCCACTTAATCAATAATTAAATTAAATCATGCTTTTAGGAAACACTAATGCATTTCTTTGAAGGCCATAAAAAAAAAAAAAAAAAAAGATGCTTCAAAAGAATTTTACAAAAGCCTTCTTCAAACAACTCCACTTAATCAATAATTAAATTAAATCATGCTTTTAGGAAACACTAATGCATTTCTTTGAAGGCCATCCCAAATGTCCCTGGAGTAGTAGCTACAACAACTAGCAGTACATGCAGAGCAAATATTTAGCACCTCCTTTCATAAATCTCCTCCCTAGGAGGAGTCTATGCATCAAAAATTGGAGGAGGAGACAGCAAAAGGTAAAGTCACAGATACAGATTAATGAGAAGGTACAAAGAGAAGCACATGCTCCAATAACTGGAATGAAGGAAAGGTGCCTATTACTACTGCTACACTTTAAAATACCTCTGACTTGTTTCTGGGCACAGCTCTTCCCACATCTGAAGTCCCTATCACTTCCTTCCTTCCTTCCTTCCTTCCTTCCTTCCTTCCTTCCTTCCTTCCTTCCTTCCTTCCTTCCTTCCTTCCTTCCTTCCTTCCTTCCTTCCTTC
>VZSG01000399.1:582401-605134 GCA_013398315.1 Nothoprocta pentlandii
GCGGCGCGGGGGCGGGCGGCGGGAGCATGGCCGCCTCCGGGGCGGAGAAGAGCAGCAAGAAGAAGACGGAGAAGAAGCTGGCGGCGCGCGAGGAGGCCAAGCTGCTCGCGAGCTTCATGGGCGTCATGAACGCCATGCGCAAGCAGGTACCGGCGGGCGGCGGGCCCGGGCGGCCTCCGAGATCCGGGCTGGAGCGTCTCTCCCGTGGGGAGAGGCTGCGGGAGCTGGGCCTGTGCGGCCTGCAGGAGACAGGGCCGCGAGGAGACCGTGTCCGTGTGTGTAAATACCCCAGGGGAGGGGGCAGGAGGATGGCCAGGCTCTTCAGTGGTGAGCGGCGATAGCGCAAGGGACTCTGGCCATGACCTGAAGCGCTGGGAGCTCTGCCAGAAGCTGAGGCAAAGCCCTCGGCGGCGCGGGTGGCGGAGCGCCGGAGCAGCCTGCCCGCGGAGCTGGGAGAGGCTCCTTCTCTGGAGATACTGGAACTGCCCGACCGTCATCTGTGCAACGTGCTCCAGGTGACCTCGCCTGTACCAGTCCAGGGGGCTCGACTGGATCCCCAAGGGTCCCTTCCAACCTTCACCATTCCGTGGTTATCAGTGTAGTGAATAGCAGCAGGAAGAGAGGGGGAGCAGGAGCTGTGGCTCATTTTTGCTGATAGTAGTTTGTTTCTTGAGCTTCATACCGAGGGTATCCAATTCTCTCACTAAAAAGCCCGTAGCTGTATAGAAGGGTGGGTAGTTGCTTCGTTTTTAGAAATTCTGTCCTTTGAGGCTGAATAGCTTCCAGGCTGACACCCAGTGATTATCCAAGATGACTCTCCTGTTTGCCAATAGAGCAGCAGTTGTAATGAGAGTCACAATTATGCAAGTAGATTTCCATTGAACTCTCCAAAATGAAAGAAGTGCCGAATGGTGGGTTTTTTTTTCTGTTAAAGAGTTCAAACTTCAAGGTGTGATACAAGAGCAGAAAAATGAAAAGGGGCCAAATCAAAGCTGACTCTAAAACCAGCTGCTCTAGAGAAGGTAGATGTTACCTGCATGACCCTGTGGCATGTTATGCCCTCTGTATTTTGACTGTTCATCTCCCAGTATTAGTGTAGCCAAAGGCTCGGTCTGGTTTCTGTTGGTATTTACGCTATCAGCAACGGATCCTGGTTAGCAAGTGATACTAGGATGATGACACTGCTTTTATCCCTCACCTTGTCCCTTTTCTCACCTGTTTGTGTACACAAAACATGCCATCTTTCTTAGCTCCTGTATGTGGAAGAACAGATTTGTGATGATTCCTGGTGATGGAGCACAAATTTCTATACAAGGACTTTTCTCTTTATTTGGGTAAACATAACCCAAGGTATAGCTGTGTTTGTAACTCAGCCCTTGACTGCCCATAGCTTAGCTTGTGCCACTGCCAGCAAGGGCTTGCTATGGCCTGTTAGGCTCTGAGCAGGTAGAGGAAACATGCACCTCTTCATGGAGCAGCCCCCAGCCCAAGGAAATCCCTAAATCCCCATTCTTGGCCATGTCTCTGCTCCAGTAACATGGCAGCACGTTGGTGTTAGGTGTCGTTCTGTATAGCAGGGCCAGCTCTCATGTAGTTAGGAGAGACTCAAGACAGAGAGAGGATCTAAATTAACCGCTGTGAAATCTGCGGGTGCTTTCGGTTGTCCTGAAAGCTGGTGACCCAGGGCAGCATCTGCTGTTTGAATTTCCTAGAAACTTGCAGTTGGACATTAAGTAGTGGCTTCAGCCCACCCAAGCTTAGACTACAGCACTGCAGAAATTCTCAACTAGTTCCTAGCACCCTCGATCCTTTCGGGAGTTGTATGTAGGAGAGGGTTAGTGGGAGGGAGAGCAGGAGATGATACAGGATAAAAATAGGAAGTCAGCTGGAGCCTGTGGAAAATGTACTAGTTCAGCAGAGTAGCTGTGCTGAAATTTAAGAGGATTTATAGACAGCTCTTTCTTCTTGTGCCTTGGTAAGTCGGGGACTGTGATGTGGTTATGAAAACCTAAGCATGCTATGAGTTAAAACTGTTTCCTTTAGTGGAAATACACAGTGCTACATATACACATTTCTTTATCTGCCTTTGCCGAATGCTCTGGGAAAATGGGCTGAAAGTACAAGAAAATGATTTGGAAAGTACAGCTAACTTGAAGGCAGCAGTGTAAACTGATCTACTGGCAGCCTCTCTGAAAGAGGAGGGTTTTAAAGTTAACTGTGAGTTTTCATGTGCTTTATACTGGTAAGACAGGTGAAATACTGCAGGTGAGTAGTTTACTTCACAAAGAACTTCTTGGTAATATCGATGATAGAATATCACATCCTTGTGGATTTTGCTGAGCTCTCTGGCAGCTTTTGCATGAATACTTGTAGCTGGGTGGAGACCTGCCAGGAGGGAAGCAGCTCTGCCCGTTTCTCTCTGTAATTACAAGGTGTCACTGACCAAGACGGAGCGCCCTGATGCAGGCTTGCCCTGTGGTCGCTGCAAGGCAGGGCACTTGTTGGCTCACTGCAGCTACTGGCTGATGCAAGTGGTCCTCCAAGAAAGGAGCACGGCAATTCTCAGCAAGAACAGTAACTGAGATAGGGCAGTTATATCCAAAGGCATCGCGGAGGACAAAATGGAAAAGATGAGGATAAAGTCTGTTTTGGTTGGCAAGTATTCTTCCGCACCCAGGAAGATCTTAGCGCGTCCTACATACTTAAAATACTGAGGTGTGTGATTTCAGAAGGCACTTTTTAGAAACACAGCATGGAACACAGCGGCAGTGTCAGGTCTTTAGTGAGGTTCACCCACGTAGTTTTGCAATATCTTGCACTGCTAGTTTTCAAAACTTGTTTCGCCTGACATGTGCTATGAATTTCAGCTTTTAAGACTGAATTAACATTTAAAAAAAAGTGGTTTAATGCCATGGATGTGTGAAGAACAGTGATTTTCTTCCTTCTGTCTCCCCTTGCAGAGTATAATTTTAAGTCAGGCTTGTAGAGAATGTTATTGTTGTGTATTTTGTCTAGCAAGTGTTTCTCGTGAGTGTCCTTTCCTTTTAGGGCCTAAAATTACAAAGTGAAAGTTTTTCTTCAGTTGTTTTTCTAAAGGACTCTTGGCTATTTACTTTGTCTCTGTTATGAGTTGTGCTTAAATAATATTGTCTGCATGAGGCAAAAAAATGTGGCATTGTTCTACTCAAGTTTCTTTTTCCATACTGCAGTAGAAATGCTGTTGTTCTGTGTTTAATTTAGGTATTGGTTTTGGTAGGTGTTTCCAAAGTAGTTCCACAATGTAGCGTGCTTTCTTGATGTGTTTTTCAGGGATGAAGTTTTAAAATATATTCAAATGATGTGTTTTTACTTTTCGTCCATTACTTTTGCCTACTGGTTCCCACTGTATCAGTTAGCTCTGTCCCTTTTTTCCTCTTGCTGCATGACTGTTAAGTGTGAGAAATTAATTGCATACAGATGGTAAGAGTGAAGAATGAAGCTTTGTTTTGTCCAAAAGCTATCTGGTTGCTGATTAGACGTAACCAGTTATAAATGTGCTATTTCTAGGATATCTTTAAAATCTATTGAATGCTTTGAATCTGTTCATCATTTCCATTTTGGTTGGGTAATATAATAGTAGTCCTGAGATCTTATGGAAATCAGCAGCTGAGCAGGGCTGAGAGCTCCTAATGCAAGCACAGCCGCTGTAGATGTTGTGGAGTGTAAGATAGAGGAGGAGGTTGGAACAATTGCCACAAGAAAAGCTTTAGTCAGAGCTGGTATCTTATTAGTGACCAGACTTAAGATGCAAGCTCACAAGAAAACAGAGATCCACTAGTTCTCCAGGTTACTGAGTGTGCTGCCTTGTTTTCTGTCTTCATTTTTATTGTGTGATAAGATCTTATGAGGTAATGTGGAGCAATAAAGCAGTGGATTTCTGTAACTATTTTTAGAAAAACATTATTGAAGGTTTCTGAATTGCTGATTTTTGTCTTTTTTTTTTTTTTCTCTGACTTAGAAAACTCTTTGTGATGTCATTCTGATGGTTCAAGAAAGAAAGATCCCAGCTCACCGCGTTGTGCTTGCTTCAGCCAGCCACTTCTTTAACTTGATGTTTACTAGTAAGTCTTTTCATAACTGATTGGCTTTTATAGGCTTTTATGTCCATGTCTTCTTAGATTGGCAGCTGACAAGCTGTTTGTTCTGTTTGTTCTATAAAATAGAGGCATTGAATATCAGTGAGGATTTCCTCAGTTTTTCTTCTCTTTGTCTCTGTTCACCCTTCCTTTCATTTTCTTTTTTTCTTTCTCATGACTAAATCAGTGAGTTTAATTTGTGTGCAAGTCCTTTTCTTACTTGTGGCCCATATGCTACATTAGTCTCCCTTTTCCAACCTGCTGTTTGGGAGCGTTTATTCCCATGACATAACTTACGTCTCACTATCACTTCTCCCACCCTTGGAAACTTCCACATCAAAGCCAGCTCTAACATTTCAGAAATGTAAACGTTCTTGGATTTGTACTGTCTTCGTAAATTCACGTGTGTAAAAAAAAAAAAAAGGTGTTTAAAAAAAAAAAAAAAAAAAAAAAAGAGAGAGATGATTCTGCCAGAGTAAAATAATCACATTTTCTGTTGGTCAACACAGAATTATCTGTGGGTGGCTTAGCAGTGTTATGACTGGGTGTTGAGAGCTCTGATCTGACTGTTTATTATCAGCTTGAATAAAGAAATAGTTCGTGACGGTGCAATGTGAGCTTTCTGTCTTTGATGATGGTAGCTTGGCAGCCTCTGCACTACAGTCAAGAGCATCTCTGACCTTTTAAATGCATTTTATAGAGTATTTTTCATACTGCAGCCTCCTTCACTAGTTATCCTGCCTGTCCCACTGCTTCCTGCCTTCCCTGTTAGTAATCCTGGGAAAGCAGAAATTGGCTGTGTGTAGTTTTTAGCAGCTCAATTTATTTTGTATTGTTTGTAAAATCTACAATAACTATAGTGGCTTGCTGATGTACCTTGCCTTTTGCTCTCTTTACAGCAAATATGCTGGAATCCAAGTCATTTGAAGTGGAGCTAAAGGATGCAGAACCTGACATTATTGAACAGCTTGTGGAGTTTGCTTATACTGCAAGGTAGGTTGTTGTTTAAAACTGCTTGATGCTTTGTTAGGAAGGCTGTCAAATGTAAATGATAAGCTTTAATGCTTTTATAGTTCTCTGTTGCGATACTATTTTTTCATAGGGCTTCTGTTGACTAAGGCTGAGTGGTAGTTGCTTGAGAAAGCAACTCAAAGCACTTTAGGCTTCTAACTGTGGTGTTGGAGTTGAAAGACATTCCCACTGCTCTGGAGGTCAGGCCCTAGTTGATACCAGCAGGGTTTCTCTTTATGGCTGTTAGCAGTTAGCACAGAGGAACATTTCCAGGAGTGTTATCTTCATCTCTCAACAGGCTAGACCTGGTCTGTGAACTGCACTTCCCTTCTCTCTGATGTTGTCCCATGTGTTTAGTTGCCTGCAGCGCTGTTTGAAAACAGTGTTTAGACGGAGCTTGGTCAGATGCCTAGAGTTGTGGACAGGCTTTTGCAACAAGCTGCTGTGCCTGGTGGATGGCAGACTGATCAGATTTAGACTGATCAGATAAATACTCTTCCTAAGGAGAATTACTCCCCTTTTTGGAGGGAAATACTACTTTATGCTCCCCTTGCGTTGAGGGACAGCTTATATCAGTGCCCTGGCTGCCCTCCTGCCTCTGCTGGAGCCCAAATGTGGGCTCTGCACCCTCTATTGATGCGCTTCCAAACTGGCTCTTCTGCTTGTGCACTGAAGGCAAATCATCCATAACTGACAACGAGTTTAGATAGATCTTGTCGAGGCTGATTTAGGAGTGGGAGACTGGCAGAAAAGGTTCTTTTTATGTGTATGATAATAGTTGATCGTACAAGTCATAATGCAAGTACTGTAATTGGACTGTGTGCAAATGGCTGGTGTTTAAAACTTAGTGTTTGGAATGTAGAACTGTTGGCTTCCTACCCTCCCTCACTAAAATACCTAAAGTTAAAACAATTTTGTAATTTAAAGCAATCTGGAAAGACCATGAAGGGAGACTACGTCTAAAGCTTATGTAGAGACGTTTATTGAGGAAATAGAGGGAATTTTGTCACTTATCTATGTTGGTTTAAGTGAGTTTTTTTATTAACACAAAATAGATATTTTTAATGATGCTAATTTTGTTTTCTGTTTTGCAGAATTTCTGTGAACAGCAATAATGTACAGTCTTTACTAGATGCAGCAAACCAATATCAAATTGAACCTGTGAAAAAAATGTGTGTGGATTTTTTAAAAGAGCAGGTTGATGCTTCAAATTGTCTTGGTAAGAGAAATGCAGATTTAAGCTGTTTCTTAAACTTGACTGTTCTTGAAAAGTGAGTAGTCTTTTAAAAAAGACAGTAAAATTTTCATAAGGGCAGGCACATAAAAATCATTATAATATAAATATACTTATATATTTAGCTATATATTATATTATAATAGCAGTTGTCACTTGCTATAAGCAAAACAGTCCAGCAGCTACCTACCAGTATTGGGGTCTGCTGATTTTAAGGCTCATCCCAGCCTGGCAGCACTGTCCAGGAGCTTCCTGCATCTTTGAGCTCCTTAGTGGGTTAGTACCGAGGAGCTTTCACTTGCTGTTGAACTGGGAGATGGAATTTGACACAGTTTAAGAATGTCTTTAATATTTGATTAAATAAATGTGTGTAATTTTTTTTCTGGCATTTACCATGTCGTTCTTCTGGTGATGTCTCAATCAGATACATTTTTAATATCAATAAGAGTGTTCTGCAAAGTGTCTGAATTATAGTGATTTAACTGGCACTTCAGTGCAGTACAGCTGTGGCCCTGAGACACTGCCAGCAGCAAGACATTGCCTCCTAAGGGAAGTGTCACTTAACGCTTGCTTTGAGGCATATTCAAACATCTTGTTAAATAGAACTTTAATTACATTCTAACACTTCCAGACTGTGTAGCTAATTTATGCCAAAAGGAGGAGATAAATTTTAAATGAAATCTTCTTCAAGATGTTGTTCAGAAATTGAAATCTGTTTTGGTTGCAGAATAATAGGCAAGAACACAGCTTGCTTAAAAACATATTTTAAATATTTTTTAAAATAATATTTTAAAGAAGTCATAGCTGGTTTTGAGTGTCTTTAGATTTTGTTAAGCTTTTCTAATTTTCTTTTCTGGAAAGGAGGTCATACACTTGTGTATTTTTACCATTGTAATTTGTCTTTAAGTGTTTGTGGCAGTTTGATCTAGTTGCGGACCCATGGGTTGCCTTTGGCCAGGGATTTGCTTCCATCCTGCCTGCCTCTTCCTCCCTGCAAGGAGGAGGCCTGTCGTGAACTGAGCAACAGTCACTGCTGAATAGTTCTGTGCTGACTTTCCTCTTCTCATACCTGATTACTAATGGAAAACTCAGAAACAATAGATCTGAGTAATAACTGTTAATTATATCCTTATACCAACTTGCAACAGCATCAACTTGACCTTGTTTTGGCCTTCAGCAGATTTTTGCCGCACAAAATCCTTGTCCACTGTGGCTGTTGCAGGAACTGGACTTGACTGGTGATGCTGCTTCATGAGCAGCGTAGGAGGGGTCAATAAAGCTTGGATCCAGTCTCGCAAGCTCCTGTGGTTGCTGCGCTGTTGTAGTGTGGCTCATACCTGGTTGATGTTCTGTTGTTGCCTGATATGGAATGGGGAAAGAAATTATGAGGAAGTAGTATAGACAAATAGTTAATACAGCAGGTGCTACAGGCTTGACTCTAGTTTGTCAGAAGTTTTTTGCAAGTCGAGACACAAGCAGATGAGTTGTAACATCATGAAACATACACACAAAACATGGTTAGAAATATTAAGTTAGGATTATAAGCCTCTGCCATTATGATTTTTTGGTTTTTTTTAAATGTATTCAGCAATGACAGTTCAAATTCTATAAAGCTTTTTCATTATGTCCCTTTCCTTCATTAGGTATAAGTGTGTTAGCAGAATGCCTAGACTGTCCAGAACTGAAAGCCACTGCAGATGACTTTATCCATCAGCATTTTACTGAAGTTTACAAGACAGATGAATTTCTTCAGCTTGATGTTAAACGTGTAACACATCTTCTGAACCAGGATACACTGACTGTGAGAGCAGAAGACCAGGTGAGACCACAGTTTCTTAGCAAGAGATCTGTCTTTCATCAGTTGAGAACATTGAATTTCCCCACCACCACTTTTTATCAAAAGCTGTTCCAGAGTATCCCACTTCTGAGGCTTCTGCAGTGCATGTGCAGCACATAATTTGTGCTAGGTTGTAGGATAAGAGGTGCACTATAGCTTTGTTAAAGCCCTACACTAATGAACATCCACATTCCAGGTGTGGCTATTACATGGAGAGTTTCAGCAAACCGGAAAGATATAATAAAGGGCCTAAGCAAAGCTGTTTCCTTTATGCAGACAGGTATAGTGCTTTCGATTCTGTAGTGCTTGAGCTGGATTAAGTTTCATGTGGAGCAGCTCCCAAACCAGTATTCATGCACTGTCTGTGGGAGTGAGCTACTTCAGAATGGTAAAGAAATTGCAGTACCAGCTATATGTCTTCTGAGTGTGGCCTTTGCCTTTCAGAGCAAGGAGCTGCTGCTGCTGAAGCGTGGGAAGCTGTAGGACTGAGCAAGAAAGTGAAGAAAACAGTTAAAGCTGAGTGTGTTGACAGTGGTGGATTGAAGCAAGCCCTTATTTAGGCAGTGGATACTCCCTAAGAAAAACGTTTATGTGACTGAAAGGAGCCTGAGATCTCTTTCATTAAGAGTTGTGACTTGTGGTAGAAGTTACTGTCCCATGGGAAGACTGTGTTCAGCAAGGTGCAGATCTGAATGCTGGCCTGCCAACTTGTTCTTCCCACTGCAGGGAACCAAGAGAATACAGGCAGCCTGCCCTGCAGTGGAGAAGTGATTGAGGTGGGGCTGGTTGCTGGATACTTCCTGAAAGCTCTCGGTCAAATCTGGAGAAGCCAGGCCGGAGTCCTGTCTTCCTGGCTCTGCTGCCCATGTGCTTGAGCTTCCCTTTGCTTGGTTATGTCATCATGAGTTGACTTGCACCTTTGAGGATCTCGTAGTCAAGTCCCTGTCAAGACGGTGTGTGTGCTTTGAAGCAGGTGGCTGACAAGCTTAGCAGGATGGATAGGCTCCAGAATTAATGTATTTTCTGTATCTCAAGTGATAAGAATGATGGTTATGACTAGCTGCTAAATATGAATAAGTTAAGTCACAGTTGAAGATTCTTGCCACATGCTGGGAAGAGTCCAGACCACAAAGTAGCATTCTCAAAACTGGAAAATTATCATGCTTTGTTAGCTTGTGGCCAGAGCTCCTCTTTGTAATTTAAGCTCCCTTGATAAGGTACATGACATGCTTCAGTGCAGCAGCAGTGGCTTAAAAAATACTTGTGCAGGTAGAACAGCATGATGAAAAATCCTGCATGAGAGTGGGAGTGTAGAATGTGAAACTGCTGAAGGCGGCTGCTGATAGCAAAGAAAACCTTATTTCTAAGCAATGCTGATAGAAAGTTGACATACATTATTTAGGTTTTTTCTGTTGATATAGTATATATTTAAGCTTAATTTAAAAAAAAAACACAGCTGGTTTTAGTTGATTCTTACTTTTTCATCTATACTGATAATGCTCCTGTTGACAAATGAAAACAGTGTTTCCGTTGCAGTCATTAATTTGCTGAATTTCAGTAGCTGATAGACTTTAGCCTTAAATCTTCCTCTCCCTCTCCTTTTTCTGTCTTTCTGTCTTAAGCTCTTCCTTAGTGGCTATTTTGCAGAATTCAAGCTGAGGTGGTTTAGCAGTCCATCTCAATAGCTATTTTTTGACACCGAACCCAGAGCACATTAGTCTTAACATGCTGCAGGAGTTACCCATATACATACAAATTGCTGGATCAGGCTTTCTATTTGAAAAGAGGTAAAATAACAGCAGAGTTTTTAATGAACGCATTTGTAAATAGGTTTTTGCTCACTGATAGTGTATTTATTTTACTTAATGTCCAAGTGTTGTCATATCTCTTGAGATATGTTTATGTTGATATTTCTAGTGGAGTCCTCACATCCTGAATTATGCAGCTTAATTTCCAAGAGGCTGAAGAATCATTTGGGACCATCAAGGTTTAATCTGTCTTAGTGCCTGGTGATTCATCCTTCCCTTTTCCTTCTCTTTTGCCTCAGGTTTATGACGCAGCAGTCAGGTGGCTGAAGTACGACGAGCCGAATCGCCAGCCCTACATGGTTGACATTCTTGCTAAAGTCCGATTCCCTCTCATATCAAAGAACTTCTTAAGTAAAACAGTTCAGGCTGAACCACTTATTCAGGATAACCCAGAATGCCTTAAAATGGTGATCAGTAAGTTGACCTCTAGTAGAAGTCTTTGTTCTAAGTAATTTTAAAATACTGTGGAACTCTCATTTATGAAAATTGCTTTAATATGCCATGACTGCGTCTTTACATTAAATTTGTCTATGATTCTGTTTCCTCTAGCATATTGCTTTTAATCAGAAATAGATTAGGAGCTTACCATGTAAACAGCAGCCGTTCTGATTTGATAGTGATAAGAAAGAAATGAAACGCATTAGAGAATGATTTCCACTTCATGATAAGAATTGGAATGGGGTTTTGTCATGACTTGTTGAATAATTTGAAGAGTTAGTGCCTATTTGGGACAGGATAGTCACTTCAATGTTCAGATACAAATCCATAAAAATGTTTTTTGTCAAAAAATTGATATTATAAAGTGCTGAAAAAACAATTTGAGATATATTAAGTGGAAAAAGGGAAGATGTTTCCCCTGCTTTTTCACCATTCTTGGAAATTTTACCATACATAAAAGAAATGCCCAAATATTGATAAATATTCCAGAAGAAAAAAAGAGTTGACAAGTCAGCTTTGTTTTAAGGAGGTTCTAGAAAGTGCATGCAACTGTTTCTCTTCAGTCGATGAGTAAGATTTAATTTATATGTTGGTAAGTATCTGCTAACCTTCCCCATCTCAGTCATACTTCTGGCATGACACAGAACTTGATGCAGGATGTAAGAAATAAATGTTTTGTGTGGTTTCAGTGTATGTTTTTTTGTGTTTGTGACTTGTGATGTCACTAGTATTTTTGCATGCTTTGGGATGTTTCCTAGGGAAAATGATTAAGTTTTCTTTTTTTACAGTAATTGTAGTGTTTTGCGTTGTCAAGGTAAGAGAAAAATGAGAGGCTTTAATGAGATGCAGTGTGCTAGAGATGCCTTCCAGATCAAACAGAAACTGCAAAGAGAAGTGGTGATTCCTCATTGCATTCAAATTCCTTTAAATTTATATTTTCCTGTTTAGACTTACCAATTGTATCATTTTTCCTTTTTTTTGGGGTGTACTATCTCCTGCTAGTTTTAGTCTATCAACTGTAACTGTGTAGTAACATTACATACTAATTATTGCCATTTAGCTGATGTTTAAGTCCATATCCTGTTTCCACGTAGAGTAGGAATTTTGAGGTGGGGTGTGAATCTGCAGGCTTGCTCCCATGCTTGTGTACAGTTAAAAAAAAAAAAAAAAAAAAAAAAGAAGTTTTAAAGCTGGTTTTCTCAAGAACCAGCTTTATTCCCCTTTCCCCATCCGTCCCTCTGAAACCTCCCTTTCTGTGTATGCATTACCCTGGATCTAGAGCAGTTGTTTTCCTGCTAGGTGGGATGCGATACCATCTGCTTTCCCCAGAAGACAGAGAAGAGCTGGTGGAAGGCACGCGGCCCAGAAGAAAAAAGCACGATTATCGCATTGCTTTGTTTGGAGGCTCACAGCCCCAGTCCTGCAGATACTTTAATCCAAAGGTAATCGTTACCTCGGAATGCTTTAAGATTCACTGTTTGTAACCTGCATGTGTTTCAATTTTGTGATTGATATCAACCAAGACTTACCAACTGGTACAGGGAAGGATGCGTATCATGTCTCTTGGGGGTGCAGTTAGGAGGGTGTAGTTAATTAGATGCTTTCAAATCTGTGTACCTAGATGTAATATTTCCTCTTGATTGGAATGATCACGTGTTTGTTCATTGGCAGTGTGAGATGTAGAGTTGTGGTGAATCCATTTGGGTCAGCATTGGATTGGGATGTGCATAATGGCTGGAAATGGCTGAATAAAAGATCACGTAACCATGCAGTGATCAGTCGGGAATATCTCAAAGTCTGTGTACATGTGCATGCATGTATGTGTTTGGAGAATAACTCAAGGCAGCTCTTCTGTTTTGATATCAATTAAAATACTGGATTGTATGACAGTGTAGGGACTGCTTTTTAGAATATAAAGGTTTTAATTTTTGTTTAGTTTGATGCATTTTGTATAAATATGTAGTTCCTTCTAAATCCCACTGGTTTGTGTCTTTGTTCTTAAAAAAATGTAAGGAGAGGAATCAGGAACAAAGTGTTTTAGAAGTAGAAAAGTGAGTTTCCACAATGAAAACCTTAGGCGATTTAGAGCAAGCAAGCGTAGGCTGATTTTTTTTTTTTCTGTTTTTCCTGAAAAATTAAGCCCAAATATACAGGAAGCCTCAGTTACTTGTAGAAAGATTTCTGTGCTCCCTTTTACCAGATAAGCACCTGCGAGAATACAGAAATAAGGTTACTGCCTACATATTAGGGGCCCCTATAAGGTATGGAATTACTTACCTGTAATATTTTGTTGCAGACGTTTTGGTTGTTTTAACTCAGCATATTAAATGCTTGTTACAATTTCAAACAGTTTTCTGTGTTATCTGTGTGAAACGTGCCATCTATGTGAGGCCATAAAATCCAAATCAAAATTAATGAGCCTGTAGGCTATGTTTTTGACCCATTTCTGGTATGAATTCAGTCCCTCATTCAGGACAAAATTGGAGCTACCTTTCTTTGAGGACCACTTAAGTCTGAAAAATATTGCCAGCTCTTCTGTCTTTGTTTGTATTTGTATTAGGAATTCTGTACAAATGTACAAATTTGTATTTGTAATAGGAATTCTGTTTTTAAGACCACTTGTACCTTCTTAACCTTCGCACAAAATACTCAAGTGAGACCTAGAAATATTGCTGTGGCTAGTGGTGGTGAACGGAGCAGGTAACTTCCCAAAGTGAAACAGAAAATTCTTTTGTTTTGATAGGTAAGCTCAGAATCGGAAGGTTTTTATCAGGGCATTCAGCTCATTCAAACAATTACTTGGTTTTGGAATTTTAGCAGGTTGTAATTTACTCCAGTATGGTCTGACCTTTTTCATGAGAAATAGACCAAAGTGCTCTTCTCCTGATCTGCAGTGAAGTGTGTTGGAACAAAGCTCTTCTCAGACAGGGAGCAGAGGAGCATGGAGAGTTGTTGTCCCAGCCTTTAGTTAGCAGTGATGTTATCTCAGCATAGAGCCCATGCAGTCCCACTGCCAGCCCAGCTGACACAAGGCTGGGGTCCCTGGCAAGTGCCTCATGTCAGTGATGGACAGAACTCAAGAGATGGGGGAATTGTTCCCTCCTTCATTATGAAATAATAAAAAGTACCTCAGCTATCACCATTTATATTTGAAGATTTGTTTAAAAAATAAACCCCCCCAAAGTAACCATAGATGAGCATTGTGTGAGGAGCCACAGGCCAAGAGAGCTCAAAGGAAAATTGTGTGCGATTAGATGCTCCTCAGTTAAACCTAAGCTATGATATTCCAGTGGAATCTGCTTTGTGCCTGGAAAGGCATGTCTGTATAAATCCACATAAAGCCTTACGGACTAGAATTACCCTTTCCTCCCTTGCACCATTTATCCTGGCAAACACCAGAGCGTGTTTTGGCATAACAACAACAACAAAAAACAGACTTCAGAAGGAGTTTTGCAGAACTGGCTCTTGAATGAGTTTTATGGCCTTGCATATGGAGTGATGGGGGGCAGTGGGTGGCAGGGAGAAGGAAAAGTGTTTAATTGGAGATCTAGATCATAATATTGTGCCTTTCATCAATATTTTGTTAGTTGAAAATATTCTATGCTTTTGTGCTTCCTTTCCATTTTTAGCTAGCGTGTCATGTGCTGATTAGCTTCTATTTGCTTTATCTCCTGCTCCAAGTTATTAAAAACTCCTTTTCAGGTTGTTTTCCTAGAGAATCTGACTTTGATCCTTAATAAGCTGCATCACTAGCTTCTAAATGCAACAAATAGCAGCTCCTGTGAGATTAGCATCCTGTGCATGTAAAATAAAGGTGGGATTTAAAGCTCTAGTTCTGAAGAGACTACAGCATGTTCAACTAACTTGAGTTTAGACTCCTTAAAAGATAATAGGGCTGTCACAGTGCATAAGATAAACCTTGTGTATAAACAATCGCAGGGTTTGGACCTTGGGGAAGAATGCAAGTTTTGTTTCCTGCTGAAACCCTGACATAATCTTGGGGTTCCCACACAATAAAACTAGCTCAAAACTCTTTCTAGTTCTTGCTGTGGTGGCATCACATGTTAAATCAGTTCCTGCTGTAATGCTGGTTTTCATTTCCTCACTTGTCAAAGTCAAGTAAGAATGCATTGGATTTGCTGGGTTGTTTGTTGAGACTGTAATGTTGTTTTAAGTCAGTATTTGTTCTCCTTGTCGCATTGTAACTGATACTTCTCTTGATGCAATTACTTTTGCAACAGAACAAAGTGATGCAGCAGGACAGATGCAGGCTGGGGTGCAAAGCCCCTGTGGAGCAAACTGGCACTGTTTGAGAGAGGCTTCTTCTCAGAAGTGTCCTAGAAAGTCCTGTTTGTGGTGGTGGGAAGTGTTATCCTTTTCATTCTTGCACAAAACATTGAAAGGATTTTTTTTCTAAGTTGGGAATAAGCTTTTTTCTTTCCTATTATTCTTGAAGAAAGTTTATATGTGAATGCAGGGGATTTTGAGGCAGCAGTGTGTGAGCTCTTGAAATTGGCCATCCCTAGTGGCAAATAGTGGGTAGCAGTTTTTATCTTTTCCAACATTGCAAAATCCAGGAGTACAGGACAGGATAGACAGGGAGCTCCTGCCACCAGGGTACTGTGGCTCCCAGCTACAAAGTTTAAATATGGGATTAAATAAATTTGTGCAGGAGAAAAAAAGCAAAAATGCAACCCCACCACTTTCAGGAACTGCTCCTTACAGGGATATGGTTTCTGGCTCTAATGCCTGCATCACAAATTATTGGAAACTGAGCTCAGCAGGGCAAACACCACTTGTATACTTACCTTGTTCTTTCTTTCCTCCCTCAACTGCCCCAAAATGAAACTTGTCCAGGCCTCTGTTGATCTTAATTCTGACCTGGAGCAACTGTTCTTAAATGCATAAAACTATTGAAATGAGTTCTGTGTGGTACAGAAAAACAATGAAGAGTATTGCAAGAAAATGGCTAAAACTGCTTCCTGCTGGAAGAGGAGGCTTCTGCTGAGTGTGCTCAGGCTGTGAGGGAGCCTCTGGCTTTTCATGTGGTAGAGGTATGAAAGAAACAGTAGCTCAGAGTTGCGAGAGTGGGTCAGATCGTAGCCCTTACAACAGTAAGGGGAAACAACAGGATTTTTCGTAAAAGCTGCCAGAAATTGAACCGAAAACATGATCTTGCACAAAGCAGTAAGACATTTTCTTAAGGTTTATGCAGCTAGTTATTTTGCCATGCTGTAGTATGGCTTTCCTTTCTAGGATGCCCCAGGACCTGTTTCTCACCATAAAGGGCCACATGCACCTGCCAGCTCTTCTTGATATGGGGGATGCTACAAGAAAAGATTGTAAGATGCTTTGGACTGTAACATGCTCCGTCTCTCTCTTTTCTTTGAACCCCCACGCAGGAGTTGCTGTTTTTCCTCATTGACCAAAGTGTGTGGAGTTTGTCCTTGCTAAGAAAATGTAAACCTGTAACGTGTTGTGTGAACCATTCTATGAAGGTGTCTCAGCAGCTTTAGCTAGACCATCCTAAGGTGACACAAACAACATTGAAGGCCCTATACTTCCCCTTTAGTATAGGAAACAAGCCGAGACAGCCCGAAACCTGCAAGATGAAATTGTTTGGGCAATGTTGCTTGTGCTGCACTCTGCCATGGTCTGCCATCGGCTGCTGAGCGGGCTCGTAAGGCTGCGCGTAGCGTCGCCGCCCGTCTCTGGGCGACGCGGCCGTCGGTGTTTGTGACGAAGCGCCCCGCTGTCCCTCGTGCCCGCAACCGTGCGTAGCTATAGCCCGCTTGTGTATTGTCAAATCCTGTAAATAAGCTTCTAGTTGTCATGGTAATAAAATTTATGTATTACAGAGCTTTTTATTTTAAGTGAGTTGCTTGTCAATTGGGATATTATCAGCTTCTCCCTGCTCCATTGCCTTTGATTGCTTTTGTTTCCTGTTTTTTTACTGGAAAGAAGGAATTTGTTGTTATATGTCATATCTTTTTACGTTCTCATAAAGGAAAATGCTATTGTATTTTATTGATGGCATGCGTTGTTTCTGACACAGCGGCAGCAGAAGGTCAATTTTGTTGGGAAAAACTGTTTCTCAGGAAAGCTGTACGGGGTGCATAGAGGGAATGAGGAAATAGAAATTGATAATGTCGTGGTTCATTTCAGCTAACTTTGTCTGTATCTAAGAATTTTTCAAGAGTACGCCCGAGGAGTGTTCTTCAATAAACAGTGTTCATGTTTGTTTTGAAAAGGAAATGTAAAACTGACCATGTCTAAATCTCTGAAAAGCTCTGTTTGAAAACACTCGCTGTGCAGGTAAGTTATATAATCTATTAGACATTACTTGTTCTTTGTAATGCAGGATTACAGCTGGACAGACATCCGATGTCCCTTTGAAAAGCGCAGGGATGCAGCTTGTGTCTTCTGGGACAACGTAGTTTATATTTTGGGTGGTTCCCAGCTCTTCCCTATAAAGCGAATGGACTGCTACAATGTGGTGAAGGATAGCTGGTATTCCAAGCTAGGACCTCCAACACCTCGAGATAGCCTTGCAGCCTGTGCTGCTGAGGGCAAAATTTATACATCTGGTGGTTCAGAAGTGGGTAAGACACTAAAAATCTTTAAAACAAACAAAAAGCACAAAGAAAGATACCTGGAAAGCTTTCTGGTTTTGCATGACTCTCTGTTGACAAGAAACTGCGTGCTGCCATAATGCTAGCCTCAAAATGCTAGAGTTATTTTTTCTGTATGTAGAGTTTTCTCTTCCCTGCAACCCAGTAATCTTTCTGTTGTGTATGTGTGTGCGCGTGCTTTTATTTTCACTTTATTTAAAAAAGAAAAAGCAGTTTCATTGAATATAATGATCTTTACGTTATTAAGTAGAGCATAGAATACATTGTGACTCTTGGGAGTAAACTGAGGACAAGCAAATATTTTTTGGTTCCCACTCTACTCTTAGTTCACCCCTCTAAATCCATAGGGCTCTCCCTGTGTGGTTGAAAACCATGAGTGAGGTAGGACCAGAACAGATTGTGCTGTTTGGGCTGGGCTAAAGGGCTTTTTGCCATTTGACAAAGAAAATGTTGAGGAAAAAAAATGACCAAAAAAAAAGGCAGGGACAAGCTCTTCCCTACCAGCTTACTGTTCTGCTGGTTTGTCTCTGTGGAGACCCGCTGCTTCCTTTAGAAGCCTCTGTTCATCAGACAGTCAAAAATACAGACCGCTGGTGGGGAAGAGCCTGTCCATCCCCAAACCCTTGGCTTTGATCTGCCTCGCTCATACTGCAGTTTTTTTTAATGTTTTGAGGGTTTTTTTTGCCTAAATTCATCTGATGTGATATCTCCAGCAAGCAAGAAGTAGGAATCTCTGTATGGCATATCCATAAAAACTGTTGCTTAGAGGAAAAGTTGTTGTGCCAATACTAGAGCCATGCAAGTACAGAACTGGAGCAAAACTGATGAGGATCCGCTTACAACAGAGGGAAGGGAGCAGGAAAACAGTGATCTTAATCGGTGATTAGCACTGAAAATAATCCCTTAATAGGAAGCCGTGGCCCTTGGGGAACCGTAGGTGCCTTGGGAAGCAGCTGGGCAGCGCTGAAGCGGCCGAGAGGCGCAGCTCCAAACTGCCACCTCGTGTGCGGAGCGCGAAAGAGCTTCCCCCGTTGAAACCAGCTTAGCCGGGGCTGCCTTGGAGGGCTGGAAATATGAGAAAAGCTGTTAAATTGTTCCCATTTCCCACATGCCAGCTGATGAAATATGATCTAAACTGACCGTATAGACTTGTACAGCCTTTTTGTGTCTAATATATGTTAGTTCATACATTAGTAGTAGAGAGTAAGTAGTCTTAAGTAATTAGTCTTACTTAAGTAGTCTTAAACTTTTCCTCCCTTGCATATATTCCCTTTTTCTTTCTATAAATATCGTTCAGCTATGATAACTAAAGTCAATAACTGACGTTTTCATTGCACTTTTTTCATTGCATTTTTGGAATCCATTGAACACTGATCATTTATTGGGAAAAATCTTTCCATCCCAGTTCACATAGGAAAGTACATGAAGCGACAATTATCTCAAACTATATTAAAGAAAACACTGCAGAGTGTTTAGCTGCAAGGAAATCTAAAGTAGCATAGTTTTGTTTTTCTAATTTGAAAGCTGCACTTGCTAAATTTTTCTGCCGTGTTTAAGTTCAGTGCAAATATTTGCTATAATCCTGACAACTTGGCAGCATATTGGAGATAGAATCTCTGTCCACCACTTCTTTTTCCTTCCACAACCTTGAAGCAAAAACTTACTTGCCACCAAGGAAGGATTATGGCGCACTGCTCTTCCATCTTTATGAGAAGAATTGCGTGGTAGAAAGACAAAAAGAAAATGTGGTTTATAGAAGTTTTAGACCTAGAAACACAGTGCCATAAGTTTTGAGGGTTCAGCTGGTAGTGAGGACGCTGAGTGCTACTTTGTGAAACATACTTAGTTTGAGAAGAAGAAAGCTGAAGAATAAGAAAGTCTGGTGAAGACACTTTTACCTGTTGTAGATTAACATGTCTGAAACAAAGCTCAAATATTCTTGCTCTTTTCCGTGAACAAGTCTGTAAGCTTCCCGTCTGGTGGAAAGATTGCTTTGGACTTCAGTAAGAGTTTTTTTTTTCTGCATCTTGAGGGAGAAGGGAACAGGCCTTATCCTTCCAGAAAATAAGGTTTGCCCGTCCCCAGGAAGAATGGTAAAGGGTAGCTGTTTTGTGGTTGCTAATAATCTGGAAATATGTTGCAACATAAGCTAGCCATTTGATTTCAAGTGCCACAAGTATTCTGGGAATTAGCCAAGTCACATTGTTTATATAGAGGGGGGAAAAAAAGCGATATGGGAATCCGTAGCAAGTTTGCAATACTTTGATTTCATCTTCATAGCTGAAAATTGAGTACATTTCAAGTACTAATGGATGCCACGAGGTGAAAATTTTTGTCAGTGACTGATACATTCTTGTTCATTTTTTGCCCCTCCTTTTTCCACCCCTGCCCCAGGAAGTCTGTCCAGATCACTTGTTTGTTTGTTTTGGTGGCTGTTTATAAATCTAGTTGCATATTTTGGAAGACAACAAAAGAGTCAAGAACAGAATTATAAGTACCTACTTCCAGAATAGTCCCTAGATTAGAGTTGATTAGCTTTGTTATTAGAAGTTGGAAAGCAACTTTACATATTCAACTAGTCAATAGAGCATCAGTTCGATATTACTGCTAGAATTTTTTGTTATACAAATTGTTTAAAGAAAAATTAATGCCACTTTGGTGGGTTTCTTACTTTTTAAGGAAATTCTGCACTCTATCTGTTTGAATGCTACGATACGAGGACAGAAAGCTGGCACACAAAGCCCAGCATGCTGACGCAGCGGTGCAGTCACGGCATGGTGGAGGCAAATGGCCTCATTTATGTGTGTGGAGGAAGCCTGGGGAACAATGTTTCTGGAAGGGTCCTAAATTCCTGTGAAGTTTATGATCCAGCCACAGAAACGTAAGTATCAATTCCACTGCTTATCATTATGGTTTTGTTCCCTCTTTAAATACCTGAAGTATCCAATTCTTTCCATTCATCTATACAATAAGGAAATTTCCTGAGTTAACTAGTAACAAACAGGATATTTGTAATTCTACTTAAAAGGCTCCTTTGAGCAGTTTTTTCAATACTGCACTTCCCCAGTTCTAGGATGAACTTTGTTTTTATTTTCTAAAAAATAAATTGTGGGTTATGTAGTTCTGGGATGAACTTAATTTTTTTCTAAGAAAAATGTGTGTCATCTTGTGCGTCGAGGGTTTTTGTTGTTGCTTTTGTTCTTTTTCTCCTAGGTGGACTGAGCTCTGTCCAATGATTGAAGCCAGGAAGAATCATGGACTGGTGTTCGTAAAAGACAAAATATTTGCTGTGGGTGGACAAAATGGCTTAGGTACTCCTAATTCTTAGAGTTTTGTAGCTGGTCTCCCAGAGTTTCTAATTGGGGCTTTTGGCTTTTGCTAAAAATTCATGGTAGTCTATTCAGCTGCAGCATTATGAGCAGTACCAGCATAAAACATCCTCTACTGCTGTCCTTGTATTGCTGCCTGCCTCGTTGCACCTTCCTGCCTTACTCTTAATTATCTTTCTAGCTCTTTTATTACTGGTAGTCCTAGCAAAATCAGAAATGTGTGTAACCCAGTTCTGCAGTAGTTTAATATAGGTAAGCCAGTTATATGAAAAAAAGGAATCCAATCATAGGAAAGTTGAATTTGAATTTTAATTACATAGGATTTCCAAAATGATTTCAAAAACTGAGAAAAAATCCAGCTTTATTAATCATTATTTGTGATACCATTGATCTAAAATCAGATATTTTACTACTTTTAGTGTGTAGCTTATAACTTATTTAACTACTACATCTTTTCCAATATGACTTATTCCCAATACAAAAAAAAAAAATCAGTAATACCACTCTTGATGCCCTTTCTGCAAAATTCTAGTCTATTGACTGAATACTTGGCTTAGAAGTGTGTATTATTGATCCAGTAATTTAATCTGTTCTGTTGTTTTTTGTATTTTGTGGCCTGATTGACTAAGAGATGTTATGGTGGTATCACGGGAAAAGGTTACATTTGGGATAAAATTTTAATGTGTCTTAGGATCATAGAGATTTCTTGATCTTTGAGACCTAATAATTCTGGTTTGGGAATAAACTCTTCTGTGTCTGAATCGCTATTGGCAAAAAGGGGTAACTGGGTATTGCAGATGCTGTGAAGCGTCGCTGTTAGCCTGCTTCCTAAAGAAAGAAGTCTTATACAGTCCCAGTATCTGCTTTACTCTAATAATTTCCAAGTCCATGGGCCAGTTTCTGTCCAAGAGGCTTAGGCCTCTAAGGTTAAATTCCTTGAAGTTTAATGAAGAGAAACACACACTGTTACTAAAATGGCCTGTTTGGTTAAGGGTACTGATGAGTGACATGTCTGGAATAAAATCTGTGCGTAATGCCCCTTGGACACTGTTAGTTGCTCTCTTTGCATGTTGATGAAACATGCTAAATCAGACTGTTATGTGAAATTTGTAGCAGTGCATGTTTCAGTCTGCTTTTTCTGCTTTGTTTATTTAAGAAAAGTGAGCAGCTAATTCAGAAACCTGTCGTACTTACCTTCCCTCTCCACACACACAAACAAGCAAAAACTTTAGCTTGCTTTTACTGTAATGATCTGCTTTAATCTAAACCTTTAAAATCATGACTTAGTTTTATGAAACGTATGCATGTTCAAGCTTAGCCTCGAGTGTATTATGTAATAAGCAGTTATCTATTCCATTGCTTTGTAGGTGGCCTTGATAATGTAGAATACTACGATATCAAGATGAATGAATGGAAGATGGTGTCTCCAATGCCGTGGAAGGGTGTGACAGTGAAGTGTGCTGCTGTGGGATCGATCGTCTATGTCCTGGCTGGTTTTCAGGGTGTTGGTCGATTAGGGCACATTCTCGAATACAATACAGAAACAGACAAGTGGATAGCCAACTCCAAAGTGCGCGCTTTCCCGGTGACAAGCTGTTTAATCTGTGTCGTTGACACTTGCGGCGCAAACGAGGAGACCTTGGAGACCTGAAGACCCACAAGAGATGCTGAGACATCCTTCAAGGACGTGAGGAGAGATGGCCATGGTGCTTTGCTTCCGTGTTCTATTGAATCTTGTTAAACTGAGTACTAGGAGAAACTGGGATGCAGTTTTGAATTTGTATATACAGCATATTGTATAACTTGGATTTTGTCATGCCCATCTTATTGTCTGTTTGAGAGATGGGGATGTGTTTTGAGGATCTACTTACCTAGAATCAAAACTGGTTTTGAGAATCCGCAACATATGACATGACTCTGTGGCCTTGTCAAAAGTAGACACAATCCAATTATTTAGAAGAATTCAAGGCCTTTGATGAAGATAAAGATTTCTGGCTGAATTATACTTTCCAGATCACACTTATGAAGAATCTTCCTTTAATAAAGGTGAGTAAACACAGCCTGGGTCGTGTGTAAATGAGAAATTTGCACATATTTCTCAAGATTCTCACAAATCTTACTCGAATGCAATGAAGATTTTTGCTCAGGAAAGACCAAGGACAGCATTATAATGGATTAAGATTCCCATGGAGGAGGAGAATAGATTATACAGCTCCTTTCTTATAATAGTTGCCCTGTTTCTGTGACTTTCTTCCCTCACTTGCATGACTGCATATCAATTTTGAAGTTGAATGGCCTATTTATATATATTTATATATATATATATATA
>VZSG01000399.1:605922-647482 GCA_013398315.1 Nothoprocta pentlandii
GCCGCGGCCCGGCCGGCGTGCGGGGGAGGCGCCGTTCACGGGGCCGCGGGAGCGGGGAAGGCCCCGGAGCGCCCCCGGGCCGCGCGGGGAGCCTCGGGCGGCGCGGCTGCGCCCGCTGAGGTGCTTTGGGCCCTGCTTTAACGGCGTTCCTGCAGCGCCTCGGGCGCGCAGGCGGCGTCCGGGGCAATGACGGCGAGAGCGGGAGCTGCGCCTGTGCCTGGCAAGGAGGGTCTGAGCTCGCCTGCAGCGTGCGCGGATCAAACAAGGGCTTAGGCGTGGGGGTCTCCGTGCCCCAGAGATACGGCCACACCTATGCCCGTGCCTGTGCTAGGAGGGGCCTCCCACGTCATTTTGTTTATTTTCTCCCACGGATGAGTTGCTTTGTGGAACACCACAAGCTGAGCTGAGACAAGCTGTTTTCTGCAACGTTTCCGACAAGTTTGTTGTTGTTGTTGACATAGTGATGGGAGTGCGTGTTTTGTGTTTTGCTCTTATTTGGGAACTGCCCTAATTAACACTCACTTTTTAGGCTTCCCTTTTAAACTTCTTAGGACTTTTTCAGCATAGCTGACTTACAACTATTGTCATTGTGAATGTTAAGAACTGAAGTGATTTGTTCAGGAAGGGAGAATGCAGGGAGGAAGGGGACAGGCTCTTTTCACTGGTGGCCAGCGATAGGACGAGGGGTAATGGCCACAAGCTGGAGCACAGGAAGTTCCGTCTCCAGGTGCGGAGGAACTTCTTTCCTGTGAGGGTGACAGAACCCTGGCACAGGCTGCCCAGGGAGGCTGTGGAGTCTCCTTCTCTGGAGGTCTTCAAAACCCACCTGGATGCCACCCTGTGCCACATGCTGTAGGTGTGCCTGCTTGAGCAGGAAGGTTGGACTAGATGATCTCTAGAGGTCCCTTCCAACCTTGAAGATTCTGTGATTCTGTGATTTAATTCCGTTTTCCTTTGGAAGGTACCACCAGAGGAGGAGGATGGGGTGCAGGTAACCAGAGATACACAAACGTTATCCAACCCTCTGCGTTTAAGTCCAATACGTGGGGTGGCAGCAAAGATCTTGGAAGAGGATTTTTTGGATCATCTGATTTTGGATCAGTGGGCAGTGGCGGTAGAAATGCAGACTTTTCACAGAACAGATTCTCTGCGTTAATGACCGGCCAAAATATTGACAATGGCTATAAGGACGAAGAGGAGAAACTTCTGTAAGTTACAATCTTGTCCCAGAAACTGGCTAATCAAGAGTGTTTAGAATGAGCATTTTAAAAGCTTGCTGGCTTGCTACAGATAGTGTAGAGGAGGTGATTGTGAAGACCCACATGTAGGGAAGCTTTAATATGAAGGGAAAAAACATTTAAAAACACCTGCTTTAGTCAGGTCTCTGAGTTAGGAGGGTGTGGGAAGAAAGAGGAACTTGTTTGGAACCAGAAAAGCTGGGCTGGGGAGATAGACAGCTGTGATAGTAGTAAGGCATTGTGGTGTTAAAGCTGCAGGAGAGCAGGAACAGAAATTCAGAGTTCAGTATTTGAAATTACAGGGAAATTAAATCAGCATTTCAACCATTTTAAAGAAGTTCTTGGGAAAAATAAACTATTTGGTTTAATTTTCCTGACTCTCCAGGTAACAAATTATTTTGTCAATAGCAGCAGTATTGAAACCTGCTTTCATGCCTGTGTGTATCAAGAGGTAGCTTAAGGTGTCCAGCAAACTTGGGGCTCTTTGCAGGGGAGGGGATGAGAAGCTAACAAGCAGTGTGATTTCCTAAAAAAACAGGTGCGTGGAAGCCAAGGAGATGGGCAGCCTTAGCCCCTTCCTTTTTGTTTTTTGTTTATATGTATATATATAACGTATATGTATGCATATATATTTTTTAAATGTACATTGATAAAGTTCTTAACTGAATAGTTATTCAGCTTTTCAAGTGTAAACGTGTATCATGTTAACAAACATCTATTTTTAGTAGATGTTTGAAATAACATTATCAAATAATATAATTTAAAATATTTGAATAAAACCAATAGTAAAAAATATTTATCTTTCTCCATTATACTTTTTTTTTTCTTTTTAACTGTTTAAATTTAATTTTACTTCTATTGATGTAGCTTCTGTGTTCTTGCTTCTGCTGTGTCAGGATTTTTTTTATGCCCTTGCTTCTTTCCAGACCCTTAGGTGGAACCCTTTTCTTCTTTTTCTTTTCTACACACATTCATGTGGGCAAAATCTCCTACCGAGAAAGTTTCAAAGTTGTGTTGTGATCTGCAGCTTCAGGGAAAATCAATGGCAGCATATGTCATGCAGGCATTTAAAAATACTGTTTGCTGATATTGTTTTAAGATCTAATTGACTTTGTAGTCAGATGATAAAATATTTTGAAGTGACATTTATGTATCTTGAAGACTGAATGCTTTTTTCACAAATAAACAAGTATTTACATTGTTCATCCTGAATACTGTTGCACTTCAGTATTTTTCATGGTTTCAGATATTTAAATCTGATCTTGGATTTGAACTAAGCAATTGCTTTTTGCATTTCCTTTTGATCATGTAACTCCTGCCACTTTTACTTTTTTCCTGGTTTCTAGTGAAGGCATAGTGAGAGACATGGAAATTTGGGAATCTTCAGGACAGTGGATGTTTTCATGTTACTCACCTATGAAAGAAAAGCCTAATATCTCAGGTAAAAATGCTCATAATGCCTAGTAAGGCTACGTGGAACTCTTTGCAAGCTGACCTATTGCCTTATGATGTGACAGGAAGGAATATTGAATTACAAGAACTTCATTATGGGGACTCGCATGTTTGAAGTTCTGAGTTGTTCTTGTGTCTCCACAAGATATTTACCTGCCTTACTACAAACAATGTATTAAGGCTCATTTCTTTGCAGCCTTGTAGAGGGCCATTGGAAGTACTTTGAGTTTTTTTTGATTATACATAAGTCTCTTTTCAGGTTTTCCAGATTTCTCACCAGAAGAGCTGCATCTGGAGTATTATAACAGCAGAGCAAACAATAATAATCAGAACTATGTAAGTATTTTAAAAATGCTGAATCTTTTATATGAACATTTCATTATAGGCTGGTCAATATCTTTTTTTGTGGCTGGTGACCAAGTCAAAGCAGTTGTGTGTTCTAGCTGCTTGTCTGAGCTTCAGACTCCATCTGCCAAATAACAGCACACTGCACACCAAGGTCACCCTGCTGCACAGGGTGACAGCTTGTCACACACATACAGCGTTAGAAGGGACGCTGCTCCCGTTAGGAGGCTTCCTTTGCTCTTTCAAAGATGCAGCCTTCTCTAGTTCTCTAGGTGTATTGGCTTGGAGCAAGTTGTAGCAGCCAAGTAATTTGCTCTATGGATTCTGACTAATTTCAAACCTGAAGTTTATTAATAGGTTAGCTGATGATTCCATTTGAAGTAATTTTTAGTTATTTCTTGAGTCCCGAATTTCACAAGATAAAAGTAAATCCAGGTTTTCCATCCATCTGTGTTACTATGACTGCCAGTATGAAGTACTTCAAGCTATATTGCACTCCTCCCTCCCCTCCTTGGTGTCCTGTGTTACAGAAAGAGTTGCTGCTGTCACTACTGTTATTTCATGTGTTTATAATCACCAGAATTGCTTTCTTTTTTTACTTTTTTTCTTGAGAAAGGAAATATAGTTGGAGAGCATAGAAACACTGCTAATAAAGTAGTCTGAAGCAAGTCAGCAAGAAAGTTGAATTGCCAGACTGTATCTTTCCTACTATTCTAAAATGAAAAATTCTTTTTTTTTTTTTTTTTGGAGGGAGGATTAGAATTTTAATGATTACTTCATTTTTTGAAGCAAATCAAATATTCAAAATGTCCTTAAATTGGTAAATATTTTAATGTAAGATTTTTTTTCAGCAGTCACATTCATTGGCAAGCATATTATGCTAACAGCTGAACGCATGGTATGCTGCCCTTGGCTATTAGAAAGGACTTATGGCATCAATGAACACTTACATGCAAATTCATTAAAGTTTAGGTGTAGAGATGGTAATTATAAGTACAGCATATCTTACCCAAAGAACATGGTTTATTTATAAGGTTTCCATAATTGTAAATATATAAAATTCTAGTTTTAAACTATTGAAAAAATCAAGTATTTAGTTACTTTCCAATCTCCCATCTAATTTTAATCACAGTTATCAGACACTGATGCTATTTATTGCTGAATATGTTCTGTACAGTAGTCTATTGAATTGTATCCAAGGGACTGATTAAAATTATATTTTTCCAAAGCTAAATATTTTGGGATGACAGTTTAAATTGTACTTGATTATTAGAAGTGAGTGTTACGAAAATGTGAGAGAAACTAAAGAAAGTTGTAGGATTTCAGCCTGAGTGATGGCATAACTACACAGGCCAGAAACAAAACAAGGACTGGTGAGTTTCTTGCCTATATACTTAGAGCCTAAATTTCCCTCCTTGATTTTATTAATTAATTAATTAATTTATTTATTTTGCAAGGACCACATTCAGATAGAGCTTGTGGTAGAGCTTGTATTTAGAAAACCCCAGGACTAGTTTTTTACACTTTCTGTTGTGTAAAGTAATAATGTTGTTTTAAGAGTCTCAGTAAAAGAATTGAAAGAATCCTGGGTTAATAACAAAAATTACAAATCCTTAGCTAGAAATTCAATCAAAGCTACAGATCAAGTCTTTGTAGCTTAACAATGATTTATTTTCTAATGCTAAAACTCTTATTCTAATTTATTTGCTAGATGACTCTAATTTTTAAGTCTTTACCAATCATAAGAGCATGCATGTCTGTCTCCCTTTTTAGATGAATTCTGTCCAGCAGTTAGTGACACAGTGGAGAAACAGACTGCTTGAGTTAAAAACTTTAAATGCATCAACAAGAGCAGCATTGGTAAGTGTTAGTGAAAGGTAAAAGTTTCTGATGTATTTTTTTCCTTAATCTTGGAAGAATGTTTCCCTTTGCTCCATGTTTTGTTGCAAATGTCAATGTTATTTTCTTTTATTAGAAGAGTTAATGAAATGATTTCTAAGACATGATAGTTGTAATGTGCTACCTTGCTCCTAGCGTGGAGGTCTTGTAAAGTTCCACAGGAACTTCAGGCACTTTCAAAAGCTTTAGCTACACTTTACTAACTTTCTACTAACTTTATAAAAATAAATTATCAGTATTGTTTTGAAGATCTCAGGATATTCGTTTTTAGCAACCAAATACACACCATACTTTTAGGGCATCCTTTTTTTTGCATCTAACTAGCTGAGACCTGAAAATGTTTGATTCCTAGATGCAGTGGCAATTTTAACGGGACGTGTTCTGAAACTCTTATGAAAATCTCTACTGTGATGGCACAATCTCTACTGGCACTATTGCCGTAAGAACAGTGGGCATGGCTGCCAGCATGAAGAACACTTGATACTAATCTTAAAACACACCTGGAACATTATTGAAATCCAAAAGGGTGGAAGGAGTAATTACAGGATAGATTGATGCCTGTGGTTTGAAAACTAAGCCATCTGAATACCTCAGCAGTACCTGAGTCAGATGAACATGGAAGTCAGACCTTTCGGTCTGTGATTTTAAAAAAAAATCCATATTTTGCAGGCAAATTGTATTAGAAAACTCTCTTAGTTAGCTAAGGAAGGTAGTGAGTCGGGATGGATCCATGTTAGCAAGGCAGAAGCTCAGTCCCAGTCCAAACCACATGGAAGTAGAATAGCTTAAGGTTGGGACCTGGTTATGTGCATGTCTGTTAAGATGGACATCTTGAGTCCAGCGACTTCTCTGAGGTAGAATCAGGAGATCAGGCCAGAATTGTCCTCAGATAAATAGGATCACCTGGATCTTCTCTGTAGTGCCATAAAGAGCAATTGTTATATAGCTGAGAGAGGAACAGTGCATTTAGATAAAAACCAGACATGAAGGGTACGTGGTCCTGGGAAAGCACACACACATTTTCTGAGTCTAGGTATCAGAAAGAGAATACTCAAGAACAGTTAGAAGGCACTATCAAATAAACGGAGACAGACTAAACTGATTTAAGCAGAGTCTGCACAAAGTAATTTGATCATGGGTATGTTCATGGCTGAAGATGGAAAAAGTGGGATTTCCACAGAAAATGAGTTGTGCTAAGCTGAAAGAAAAGAAGAAACCAAATTAATGGCATAAGCAGAATCATAAAATACAGATTAAAATAGAAAAAATAAGAAACAGAGTTCTAAGAGGTATTCGGGTACTAGTGAAAATACTTTTGTTTCAAGTATTTATTGAAAGACACTTCCCTATTTCAGAACCTTAGTTTTCATTTATATATTGGAATTAGTTTTCATTAATATATATTCATTTTTTTTTAAGCTATCTGATCTGAAGAATGCAGTCAGTCAATCACTGCCTTCATTTGGATTTGGAGGACAGCAAACATCAAGCTTTGGGTTGTCAAGTAAGTTTTTGCATTGAGAACCAATGTGTTAGTTAGATGTGGTTGCTGAGGTCTTTTTTTCTCTTCTCTTTTTTTTCCTTCGTGTTTTACTATTGCAGGTGTGCCCTTTCTAAAAGTTTTTCTAAACTCTATACTTGTAGGCTTTCCTGTGAACAGCAGCAGTAACAGTGCTAGCAATTTCTCCTTCAAAACAAGTTCCAGTCTTGTCAGTGCATCATCTGGAAGCAGCCCTGCTTTTGGGAGCCGTGATCCTCCTGCGTTTGGAGGGACGTCCTCTCCCAGCGCCCCCCGTTCTGTTGGGTTTGGGGCTCAGCCAGCTCCATCTGCAGCCTCTTTCTCATTCAAAACTTCGGAAACATCCAGCGGGTTTGGATCTTCGGGGTTTTCGGGGTTTGGCAACCCCCCGGCTGCGAACCCCTCCAGCAGCGCCCCGCTTACGGCCTTCGGAGCGTTTAGTGGGGCGGGAGCAGCTTCCCCGTCGCGGCCGGGCGGCGCTTTGTTTGGACAGCCCGTGAGCGCTCCTGGCCCCGGAGCAGCAGCGGCGCCGGCTGCGGCCACCAGCAGCCTGCCCTTGGAGAAGTTATTTACGCCAAAGACAGAGCTGTCAGCTGAAGAGCTGAAACAATTTGAAGCAAAGAAGTTCACAATGGGCAAGATTCCTCTCAAGCCACCACCACTAGAACTTTTAAATGTTTAGGATTTGTATATTTATTCTGAAATTAGCAAATTATTTTTTTACAGTTGTTCTGTGACATTCAATACAACAATTTTGAGGCTAAGTAATAAATTAAAATGCTTCCCTGTGAATTAAATTTTAATTTCCTCTCAGTTTTCTGCGGTAATAAATGCAGAGATATAAGTGTTTCAACTTTGTATCTATTTCTTGTTTTGGAATAGACCATTTAAATACAAGAAATGCACTATTGAAAATAAATTTTATAGTAAAAGTTTCCTTTTATACTCTGTGCTGTGAAGTCATGGGCAAAAAAATCTTCAAAATCTTCTGTCAAAAATAGGAGTACTTCGGTGATCTTCTCACAGCCTGCTGATCTCGAAAGAGAGGGATACAGTGTGAAACGTGGGGTTTGTGCTGTGTTGTCTCCTACAGGGTGGTTCTGTGCGTGCTGTGTCACGCAGGGCCTGCGTGGTCTGCACTCTGCTTTGGGCTTCTGCGGGTCTGGGATCACCTTTCCCACCTGATTCAGTCCAGCTTTGGTTTGCTCAGCTGGAGGCTGTAATGGATACATCAATACATATGTCCCCGTTTCAGGGGAGAGGCTTGAAAGCATTCACCTAACACAAAACTCACTATTTGCGGTTTTGATACCTGGTAGTTAAGTAGCTTTGCACTTCATTGCTTCTGAAGTTTTATTACACTTTATATTAATGAATACTGTTTTGTTGTCTCGTTCTCAAATGTGATGGCTGTGTATGCTAGCAGTAGCTTTATTGAATTAATGCTATTAAGGTGTAGAATTTGCCACGATGGCTACTTACAACTTATTTGCTGTAAGTAGCATCAGAAAATTTCCAGAAGGAGGTACTGGGGTCAGTGTGATGGCTGCCCTCCAGGAAGTCAAAAAGGAATGTTCTGACATATGAAAAAACGTATAGATGAGCACGAGATGCCTTTTATTCCGTCTCATTTTAGAACAGGAAACACGAGCTGAAGAAGCCAGCGAAGAGCTGTAACGCGTCACGATGAGCACGAGAACTCAGGGAACAAAACGGACCAGAACAGTCAAGCCATAGCCCGGCTCCACGTGATATTTTCAAGTACTTCCCTTTCTTTGAAATAACAGGATTTGTGAGTCACTGAAATTCCTGTGCTGTGGTACAAACAACTAATTTGAAGAACGATTTGAAGTTGAGTTTCTGAGAGATCGTGGATTAGTTCTCAGACCACAGCACTAGAGCCCGGCCATGCGCATGAGGGAAAATACTCCGCTGCCAAACAGAGGAACAACCCTAATTGGTAACAAAGGGGATTTTCTCTGCCCTTTTCCACCCCTTGCTGCTAGCAGCCATGACAGACCTCAGGATGTGAAGGAGAGCAGAGAAGGACAAACAAGAGCCTTGGAGATCATTGCAATTTTGTATTACAAGTTAAGCACTGGGTTAGCAACGTGCTGTGTAGTTTTACTACATGCAGCTGGAAGCCAAGGATGCGGGAGCCTTACAGCAAAAGAAGGAAGATGGACTGCAAATGACTACATTTAGCCTCAGAATTAAGTGAAGGGTATCAGGAAGAAGGAATTAACAGCCGGAAGGATAAGGGAAATTAGAGCTTTCACAAACACATCTAGGGAAAAAGAATGCAAGAGGGCTGTTAATAAAGCAGCGCTGAATAAGTTTGATAACTCCTGAAATAGAGGGAATCAGATTAAAACAAGAAGTTGAAATGAGATGTGGTCGAAAAAGACAACAAGCATATAATGCAGTTGTTGAAAAAAGGCAAATAAAATGCTTTTGAAATGTGAGCCTAGTGAAGCACAGTGGGAGCCCATATAGTTTGCTTTATGAATCAGTAAGACAGCTAATGGATTTGCCGTACAACTCACAATTCATATAGTGATAGAGTGTAGTAATATACAGAGAAATAATATACCTTAGCAAACAAAGATGTTATTTGAGACAGCTAAAAATAATCTGAGGGAATTCCAGAGCCTGGCTTTTACTAAGGCTGTCCATACAGATATTTAAGCTATTTATTTAACTGTGGTTAGGACAGAGATTAGTTAAAAGTGTTGACAAGTGAATGCTGTTTGTTTGTAGTTTACATCCTATATACAGGGGCCACAGAGAACTGTAACTTGGCATTTTCCTGGGCAAGAGCTGAGGAGAAGAGTTCCAGGTTATACTGGGCCATTATAGGTAACTTTCTAATTGTATTTGACCTAGTGCAAGCCAGGAGCTAAAGGGAAAGTGTAATACTACTAGTGTGCAAAGAGACCGAGAAAACTGCAGTTGAAAGATATTGCCAGTAAATTATACGAACCCACTGAGGTTTTGGTCAGCAAAATGTAGTGTGAAACGGGGGAGTCTCATTCAGTGTCTGACTCAGCAGCGCTGAATCTCTGCTGCCTGAGAGCTGCTCAACAAGCAGAAGGAAATTCAGAGAGCAACCAAAGTGACTAAGGGTTGGAAACAAGGGATGAGGAGGATATTTACAAGCTGAATACCATTTCAGTAACCAGAGTGTTGGAGGATTTCCTCACAGATTTCTTGGCCAGGAATAATTTCCACGTGGGAAAAGCCCTGTTCTTCCTCTTTCACAGTTTGCCTCAGCAGAAAACAAAACAGGAGCTTAGAAACAAATCCAGACCTGTCTGGTACATGTCCTCAAAGACACACCAGTCAAGATTATATTTTTTGTCATCTTGAAAAGGAAATACGTTAGTGTTTGTGATGAGGGTGAGCAAGTTGAGCACTTGCAGCAGCTTCCTTTGGGCACCTCACACCCCTGCCGAGGAGGCCCTGGAGCACTGGTCACGCGGTGGTGTGGAGGGAGCCGCTCTCCACCGAGCTGCCAGGCCCTGGATGTGAATATACATCTTGGTCCTGAAATTCTCGCTGACAATTACCTGGTTTTCTCATTAAGAGCAACCAAGTAGAAAAACAAAGAGCAGTTCTCATTAGCACCTCGGCCCTAGGCAATGTTCTTACTTAATCTGCAGCGCGGGTCCAAGCTGTCGGTTTGCTCTGCACACTGGGGCTGGGCGCATTCTTCAAACTGCAGCGTGTGATGGGCTCGTTGGTGGGACTTATCCTCTTGCAAACCACCAGAAGCAGAGCTGAAACTGCAGGAAAGAGGAGCAAAAGAAATGGCAAGACTTAAATGTCAACAGGCTGATGAACATTCCTGCGGGTGTGACTTGGGCTGCGCAGCCTCGTGCGCTTGCCTCCCCAGACAGCGGGATTTGTTCTGGGGGTGTCACATGAGAGACACGAGAAACAAGTTTTGCATCTTGCTCCTTCCAGCAGGCAGTTGTGTGACATTGCCAGGTGCCTCAGAAAAGAGATTGGGTGGTTTTCAAGCACCTGCAGCAACTATATCCTGTTCCACCTGTATTTCTGTTTTAAAGGCAGTGTTTTCCACAGCAGCATCAACAAATGAAATGCTTTCTAGTTAGCATCTAGTTATGCTGCTGTAAGTCTTCCCTGAGTCTTGTCTTAGCAAATGGCATGAAAACCATCCCTTACATATGCCCTAAATATATTAGGTGATTAGATTAGTTCTAATTGTACCGAATAAGCCCATCCTCCCCGAAGAATCAGACAAGAAACATTTGTGCATGTGTGAGATCACATATCACATTACCTTTAAAAGGAGACTCAGGAGGTAGAGTTTGTGACCACTTACCTTTTCTGCCTAACCAGTGCAGCTGCATTTTCCTCAGCCTGACAAGCATCTGGCATACTCTGGCTTTTAAAGCACTTCAGTATTAAAGCACTCCTTGCAATCACATGAGCTTTTGTTATTGTAGCCTACTCTACCTCTGCAAATATCCAGGCCTCCTTTGGAGTAGCACAGATAAACAATCCTGAAGTCATGCAAACCTGAAATAGCCATTTATAGCAAGGGGTTAGCTGTTTTTAATGCTTTGGGTCACTTACTGTGTCTGTACAACAGAGGGATAGCAGATGAGCTCTGTAGAGGAACCAGATTAGATATGTGTATGCAAAGGGCAGCAGAGCTGCTCTTTCATCACACCTCCATGCCCTGGGAGATGCCTCCAGTGACGACAGGAAGACAAGGGGAGAGCAGAAACCGTCTACCATACAAAGCTTTTATAAAAGCTTAGAACAAAAGCTGACTCTTAAGTTACAGAGTAGTAATAGCTGCTTTTGCCAGTATCCTGCTTATCAGTCCCTATCTACTGTATCCCCAGCTAAGACTCTTCTGTCCTAGAAATATTAGAATTTGAGATTTTTTTTATCCCACAAGTACTAGGCTCTTTATGGCCTTACACTTTTGCCCAAAGCTCATGCCATGCTTCCAGGGAGGCATAAAAACTCTTCCAGAACCGCTCCCCTTGGCAGTTTCCTGCAGATTCCTGCGGATTTGGCCGCAGCTTCTGTCTGGGCTCCTGCAGGACTCGGGACCAAGAGGCTGCAGCTCTGCCCAGTGCTGGAGGAGGAGGCTGCATGTTACCTTTGGAGAGCAAAGCATTGCTTGAACTCCCCCGTAGGAACTTGGCACAGCAAAAAAGACAGATACACCAGCCCATCCCGCAGGCAGACCTGCCTCACCTGAGATGGATAGCATCATCTAAAATTTCACTGCAGCTCCTTGGCCTTGAGCCTATATCAGACATCTCTGTATCTAACTTAAAGGATTTCCCAGAGACGACACCTTTCCGCAGGCCTGGCGTGTCTGTGTGCCTCAGCCCCTTAGTCCTCTGCTTATGCAGTGTGATTCCTGTGGGACACAGGATACCCTTGGCATTCCCACAGGTTTTGCAGAGTGGGAAATCCTCCCCTCCCAGTGTTGTGCCACTTCCCAGCCAAGTCTGTGTGGGAACTCACATGTGTCCAGCAAACACTGTGATGAGCTTTGGGACACTCACGAGTTAGAGCCCCCTCCAGGCCAGCCCTGGAGGAGATGCAGCGCTGAGCAGGGCTAGCTGTAGGCAGGTGGGGATGCGGCTTCAGCACAACTTGTCTTTCCAGACGGTGCAGTTTAAAGCTTCTCTCCCATTAGTGCGCTTTACTCTCATATTCAAAACCCACGTCACATGACATTTTTAGCAAATCTAATCCCCTTAATCATCTTGTACAACCAACAACCAAATCCTCTTGCTCCTGGAGTTTTCCCTGTAGTTCTCCAGACCACATTTGATGTGATCGAATGAAAGCCAGGGGCACAAACACATCCCCCGTGCACCAAGCACCTCCTTCTGCTTCCCCTGGCATTTGATGAGAACAGCTCAGGCAGTTTCTGTTTTCTCAAAACACACGGATGTAGTTAGTGATGTGTCTGTCTATTTATCCTCTGCTTCCCAGCTCTTCAGCAGATCACACGCTACAGGCAGAGTCTCTCCCTGAGCTGCAAGGCCGTGGACTACACCAGAATTTGTCACTGAGCAGGTATCAGCCCAGAGAAAGGACAAATATCTCTGCTTGCTAGCAGATGCACACTGCAGTCATTACTGCGTGGAGGCCCTGGGTGCCTTTCTCCTATTTGCACCTTTGGGGCAATATTTTACAGTGGCGTGGGAGCGGAAATCACAACCCTCTGCCAACTTCACTGCAAGGAGACTGGAAATTCACAGTGCAGGTAGGGAAAAACCCTGCATCCCCTCACTTTGGGTGTCGTGGTTAAGATACAGATCCACCCTTCCTCTCACAGTGAACGTACAGAGCAATACTCCTGCTCTGTCCAGGGCACACTTCATAGAAAAAAAATGTAGCATATGCACTATACATTGATCCCTGCATCAGGAATCGCGTCTGGCTGCTGGTACTGAGGTAGCAAGCGGAGGTGACACTGTTGACGGGGCTCTACTACCCGTGCTGAAGAAAGCAGGCTGCTCTTCCTGACCTTCTCTTTGTCTGCTTTCAGTTGACAAAATAGTGGGTTACATTAAAAGAGATTAGCAGAGCATCTCTTAACGTTAAATGCAGTCCTGGAGAACAAAAAGCAAATGCACCCAAGGCACTTCTTGATCACAGCTGCTATTAAATGATTCTGGCAGCAAAGAGAAAATTCCTCCTACTTGTACGGCCGTTGGATACATTCCATTGTTATGATGATCCACTCTGAGAAGGTTTATTCTTCCAATAATAACAACATAAAGTGAACATTAATAAAAGGAGGGAGACCTATAAAATAACTGGAGAAATACACAAAAGCAACATTAAAAACATTAAAAAATATTATTGTGCGGCCATAATCTATGCATAATCTATAAGCTGTGCATCCTAGATTTTTTTAAGGAATATGTACATTATGGTACTTGGAGTACAAGAGGAAATAAATTATGGCACTTTTGCCTCAGATACAGGGTCTGTAATGATTCATGCTACCCTTTAAGTCACCGAAAGCGCTCGGAGAGCCAAGAATCCCTTGTGTGCTCTCTGCACCTTGCGTGTCCTCCTTGGTTCTTGCAGATCCTGTGATGGACCCGTCCCTGGAGAAGATGCCACAGACCTGCAGCACTGGGTCTTAGCCATCTAAAAATTTCTCTATGGAGATGGCACTTACAAGTGGCAATTTAAGATGCAGTGTCCAGGAGCAAAAGCACTACTGAGATCTAATTCATGACATTTTGTGTTTTATTTTCAAATTGCTCAATCATTTTAGCAGGTTTCAGAAGAAAGTAACATGTTTTTGATCACACTGTCTGATTGTCTGTCATTCCCTTTGCCTCAGTCACTTTCTTTAACTCTTTGGCCAGTTTCCAGGAAGATAAGTCTTGAAGATGTTTACATTCTCATTGCTGTTTTAAAGAAGCTAGCAGCTGGATGTGGAAAGAGACCAAAGTTAGTGTTACAACTGAAAGAAAAAGAGCCAGAACTCAGTTGCCGTGAGTACTGCTGGCAGCTGGCTGGCTGGTCAGCACTCATGTTAATCTAAAGCAGCTTGCTAGGTTTTTGTCCCACTGAGGGGTTACAGAGGACAAAAGACATAAGTCTATAGGAAACCCGTTTTCATATACACGTTCTGTGGTTCAAAACCCATTTATTTTAACTATGAAAACAAAATTCTTTCACTTTCAGATGTAAAATGAGCCTAGAAATCACTGCTAAATGTAAGCTAACCAAGAAATGAGGAAGAATATACTATAATATTATACTTAGAAGTTCAGAAACAAGCAAGTATTGAGTGTCCTACCTTCCTGTTGGGTCACTAACTACCTGCTGATTTAGTGCAGATTTGAAATACTTGTCCAAAGGTTGGGCTGGTGGGGCCTAAGCCCCATCCTTCCCAGTTTAAGTTTCCAGGCCCTGGAAACTTTAAGAGGAAAACAGGATTACTGCAGAAGAGCTTCTACAGTGAAACAGAAACTGTGAATGATATTTCAATTAAATTAAACTGGAAATAACAGCCTTACTAAAATAAGACAACTGTTTTTATTATCTTTGCATTTCATATAGCCTCACATAATGTTGAGGAAAATGTTGGCTGCAGAGAGCAGCTGAGGAGACTGACAAAATATTCATTTATCTTCTAATCATCTAATCATCTCACATCTAACAAAATCTGCTGTGCAAGGCTCAAGGAACAAAGAACCCCAAATGTGAACAAACTTAGACAGCTTCAGGAATCTTTCTGTCACAAGTGTCAAACTGAAGAAGCCCAGACAGCCACCAGCTACCTCTGGTCAAACTGGAGGGAGCTGATTGCACAACACGAGATGTAGCCTCCTTACCTTGCAGGGGGACTGCTGTCCCATGAAAAGGTTCAAAGATTCCAAACAACATAGGTCTAAGCAAGAATATTCAGACTCACCTAGAAAACAAGGCTCATGCAGACTCCAGAGCACTAATGTAATGAGTTCTCAGCGGGAAATACCATTAAGCAGGAAACCACACTTTCTCTAGCTTGATATAACTTCTGCTTGCTCAAATATCATCTCTCCAGATGGTTACCTCTTACATAGTCATGATACAAGGTTGGATAAAGCTTTTTGAAGCAGTTAAGAAAGGCTTCAACTCTAAGGTGTAAAACAGGAGAGCAAAAAACACTAAACCAAACCTCCAGTCCCCTTTGCTTCCAGAACACCTGCACTGCCTGAGGGACAGGACCTCCTTCCCACTTGATGCAACTGTAGCCCATTGAAGCTTAACCAGGGGAAAGCAAGGAAACAGATGCAGAAAAGACCCCTAAAATGATAAAGAGAAGAGGAAAATGATAAAGAGAAGAGCATAATGTAAAAATGTGTCCTGGTGCTTAGCAGAGGAGGGTGTCTTTATGTGCCTTCTTTTCCCTGCAGGTGCACAGGTTCCACCAAGGTTTGAGTCCCGGATCATCAAAGCATTACCCTGAGAATAAACAAAAAAGATTTAACTATGATGTTTAGTGTCATTCTCTGCTGCCTCAGTCTCCTTTGACTCCCACGTTTTGTTACTTATATTGGCCAAATCAGAAACTACCAAAGGTTATCTGTTTGTGGCTGGCTACCACAAGAGCTTGAGCTAATACAAGAGCAAATATAATTACTCTCAAAATATATCCTAGGTAATAGGTAAGTATGAGGTAGGGTTACGTTTTTTCCAGGGTACCAAAGCTTGTGCAGCAGAAGAGTGTCCATGTGGTAGAACCACAACAGCACTTGTGCAGTACTGGTGTCTGTCTGCCTGGGTTGTCATTATATGGTCATGAAGTGCCTAGCACAAGGCAGTGATAGCTGGTTGTGCCCACTAACTACTGCTGTGGGACTAATGCTGCCTGGTCCTATTAGCAGGTTCACCTTCCTAGTACTTAATTACAGAGAAACTTGGGAAGATGTAAACATCAAAGGAACCCTTTCCTCTAACAAGATAAGTCTTGACTTTAGTCCTACGACATTTAAAATTTCCCACCCTGTTCAGTTTGGAAACCTGCTGTGGGCTGCCAGGATTTAAATCAATAAATGCTTATTTGGAGACTTCAAAGGTAAATGAAAGGTTACATTGGCTGGTGCAAAATTTTTTCCTTTCAGTGGTTTTCAGGTACACAAGAAATAGAATTAAAATCTCTCCTGCTCCAACAAACTGCCAAACTGCCCAGAACAGTCATTTTTTGTTTGAATTTAAAAACTCTTCCTAAAGGTTAGGAGGTATCTTGAAGCACAGAGCTGTCTCCTCACAGCATTATATCTATAAGTTATTAGAAAAGGTCTTCTGCCCATCAGCTCTTTCTCCACACAACCTCCTCCAGAAGAACCATTTTAAACAGCTAGGGAGCCAGGATTCGGGAAGAAACTTAACAAAAATGACTACTGGGAAAGAAACATTGCAGGCTTACTACAACACTAATAGCCACTGAAATGGTCCTGTACTTAGGCTCAGCGAAAGGAAAGGACTTGTCCAGCAAGAAGCTAATGAGCAGGGGCAGATTTTCTGGGGATGCTTGTTTTAAGGAGAAGCCATCTCAAAGCTCTGAATGATTTGGTGGTGTCCACCTAAGGAGAAATAACCTTTCTTCAGCTGCAAAACCCTGAAGCTTTATCATTTTTTATTATTTAAAGTTAATATCTATTAAAATATGTTATGAGGTACAACAGTAGATAATCCCGGAGTAGATGAAAAGCATTCAAATACTATAGGAATGGGAATTGTAGAACATCTCATAGATAAATGATCACAGAGTTTGCCTGGAACTTCCATTACAGAGTTTTGATTAAAAAACAAGATCTGTAATTTCAACAAAAACATTTCAAAAAGATTCTGCTTTCTGAGGCTTTTGATTCCTATCTGTATGAGCACCTTGTCCTGAAGCTTTCCATCAAGCGTCAGCTGATCCGCAGAGCATGTGAATACACAAGAGTAAAGGTGCTGCCCTGTTCCTTTCAAGCTATTCAAATAGCTAGCTTAAGGCTTGCTACATTTGACTTTAAAACTTTTCACATAATGTTCGTTCATTACTTGTTTTATTTCTAGTTGCTTTTATTTTAAGAGCCTTGAAGAACTGGAACAAAATTCTTTGTAAAATACTTTGTGATTGTCATGCAGTTTTTCACTGAATTTAGATATGCTGAAACTGTTGCCTCCCGCAGAGAAGCAATTGCCACTGCAGTAACTGTCTAAGGAAAGACTGTGTAGCCCGTGGTAGGATCTAGCTGTGTTATTCGGGAGGAAGGAGAGCTGCTTTTATGACATTTTAGTGAGATGCTCTGCAGAACAAAAATGTCATCTTTGGTCGCTCTTGCTCAGCACCTTCCCATTTCAGATGAACTGATGAAAGAAATCAAAGTTACCTTTCAATGTGGTGAATCACTGACCACATTCTTAACAGAAGGTTGTAGGAGCACGTACGGGTTGGAGAACACACCGTCTTTCCTCAGCACACCGCACAGGATGCTGACCAGAGTTATTAACAGCTTCATGTAAATGCACACAGTGCCTGTGATATGCTTGTCACCGCAGTTTTGTTTATAATATCACCAATCCCTCCTTCCCCTAAATTTTTCTCCCTTACTGTATAGGAAGTCAGATCCTATATTTAGGATCTTATTTATGCAAAGAGGAGAGCAGCAGAGGAGGCTCCTGCTTGACAGTCGCCACTGCTTTTGCTAGCTCAGGAAAGGCTGCCTGCAGAGAGGTTTTAACCTCCCCACCACATCGGGCTTTCCCTGTGTTTGGAGCACTGAAGTCGGGGGGATGCTAAAGCCCCCATCCTACAGATCCTCTGCCATGCACCCCCATCCAGCAGGGATGTTTATAGCATTTCCCTTCTGCAAAATCTCTCTACTCCATCTCCTAAATCCCATGGCCCTGTGCATTTGCTAGGCAGTTTCTTATCTTGTTTCAGTTTCACAAAGATTGGCATCCTAAGTCCATCCTGTGCTGCTAGTGGTAAGCCACAAGCACAACATTAAAGCAAACAACTTGATCTCGCCTGTTCTGACGGTTGAGCTGTGGTCCAGCTAAGACACTTCTGAGATATCTTACAGCTAAATACGTCTGCCAGGAGTAAGAGCTGGAATTCCTCTGAGGCAGGTGATAAAGGGCATTTCCACTCAAAATACAAATAGTGGCTGCAGCTGCGAGCACCCCAGTCATGGGCTGGACTTATGCGACACAATTCCCCAGTGATCCCGCTCACACCGCTCATCTGGCCGTCAAGCAGCCGTGTCACTGCGGCTGGTGACGGAGCTTCGAGGGTCCATGACCATGGTCTCACTGCCACGGCCATCTGTTGCTTTCCGCTGATCGCTGACCTCCACATGGGGAGTTCACCGCTGAAAAGGGTCATTTCGGCGTGAAAAATGAAAGCAGCCACAGGTGCCCTAGACCTGGACTATTTCACCAAGAAAAGCAGAGGGAATAGGAGGGGAAAAGGTTTCACACAGCCCCATGTGAAACCCAGGAACTGCCACTGAAGTTGCTCTCCTGGCTTCCTGCTTTTGAACTTCACCCTTGGTAACAAATACCACTGCAAGACAAAACAGCTCTGAAGTCCTTTCATATTTTAAATTAAATAAATAGAGCAACTGGATCTGGACACTGCATTTCTACACATTGCAAGCTTGACTAGCAATAAAAGTGAAGTCCATACAAATGCACTAGTCTGTCCTCAGCACCTACCTGATGTAGTTTATTATCAGAACATCATCCACTGGAGTCCAACTGTTGGGTAAATTGCTCAGCAAAAAAAAATATATATATATTAAAATTGGATTTCCTTGTTTTGGCAAGTACTGATTTTCTTATGCCTTTTCTTTTTTTTTTCATCCTACAAAATACCCCTGAATTACGCTTTTTTCTTGTTGAAAGATCTTTTGTATCTCACAATAATACAAGAAGTATGTACATTAGGAAATGTAGCAAAGAATAGGCAACTAAGTGGTCAAATAACCTCTATTTTCATTTTATAATGTTGTTCTTATTTTATAAAAAGCATCTTTTTTTTGCTTTCGTCTAAACAATACTCACCACAAGTGAGTATTGCAGAGTCAAAGTAAATTTATAGAGGCCTGAGTGTAAAATCCATTTTTCTTCTCTATGCTTCTTACACTTCTATCTTTCTTTTTCTTTACAGCAATTCCATTATACTTTGACATTAGATAGTAACAATTTCAGGATTAAATTCAGACTGCTAAAAATTGATATAATCTCTTTCACTGGGAAGAACTGCAAATATTTTACATTATATCTGTATTTTTAATAACTGCTAAGCATCTCCACTCCAAGTACAACATAATTAATCACGTAACCACTTCTTCTTTTGGCATGGGAGCACTCTCCCTTCCTTTCAGGCCATGGGCACGCAGCAGGGCTCAGAGGAAGCAACTGCAACTAAGGATATCTGAGAGCAGATTTGTTATGTTCTTTTGCTTTTTTAGGGGTGACAGTTTACACTATGGATCTATGACAGTTTACACTATGGATCTAAGCATGAGATTTTGCTGTTACATGACACACATACATTTTCTGTAATGACTGTTTTCAGGCTATATGACTGTTATCAAGAGGCCAGACGCAGAGGCGTCTGGCCTCTAAGGAGACAATCAGAACCTGATTTAACAACATGAATCAGTGAAGATACAAGTTTTTATTTTACTTAATTTTGTTTTGCTTTTTAAAGCAGGCTTTTGCCATAGGACGCTGTGCTAAATGCTCTGCTGCCCACGTCTTCATTGCTCTCACTGCCCTTTCAGAGAAGTGCTCAGGTTATTCCTTGAATAGTCAGGGCAATCCAACCAGCCCACAGAACAACCCAGCTTCAGTGCTGAACTCAGCATAATAAGCAAAACTGAGGTAATGGCATAGACAGGGAATAAGGGCACAGTTTAGTGCATTCAGTTTATACCGATCCTTAGAAAAACTTTATAGGAGCAGACTTTGGCTGAGCGGCAACTTCTGCCACGTCCTGCCACCAAAATGTCTACACAGCAGATGTTCTTGTTAAATACATTCGCTATGACACAATGCCTTCTTAGCTGGGGTTTTATTGGTTTGATTGTACCTTTTTTTTCTTAAAAAAAAAAAATCTCTTTTTCCTAGCCAAAATATCAATAAATACCTTTAGAGAAAACAGAATTTTTTAGTAATTTGTTTACTCTCTCTTATCTAAAGGATACAAAATCTTTCTTTTTCAATCTCCCCAAGCAACAGAGAGGTCCGAATGGACTGCATTATAAAGCGTAGTAGAGCATGTAAAAGATTAATATCCACCATCACAACCATGCACTTTCATGGTAATTAGATGGCCGTTTTGGAGAGAATTGGGCTTTCCCGAATCACTGAGAATACAAACCATGCAACTAGCTGTTCATTAAATCAGTATGGGAAACGCAGTACAGTGAGGCCCATGTTCAGACGATGCCTGAACTGCGCTTGGTGGCTTTCAGACTCTAGAGCTGGGTTAGCTGCGGTGCACGTAGAGGGAACAACAAGGCTGCAGGGGCCGTCAGAGGACCACCAGATACCGAAGCTGAGCCCTGTGATTTCCAAGGCAGCTGCTCCTCCTTGCATTGAAATCACAGCTAGATCTGCTGAGGGACCCTGCAGAAGCCCACTGGCTTCACTGAGACACGTATGGAATATCTCTATGTGCAGTTTGGCTTCATTTCTGATACCACACTTAATCTTTAGCTGCTGGTCAGTCACCCTCGTTAATGACCACACGGAGGAAGAGGGAAGACACCCATGTGAGGAGATCAGGGTGCTCTGTAGATCTGCACCTCAAGGCTGAGCTCCCAGGAAGATTTTTCTGATGTCAGAGTACTGAAACCTTTCCCAAATGGATCAGTTTCTTAGCTTTCCACACCTTCCCACAACATTTTTGGAGCACTCTGCCACTCATGATTGCAACCTAGCAGTGAGTTTAATGTTAGTATAATAGGACTAACTACCAGAGGCACCCTAAAAAGGTGGAGAGAAGGCACAATCATTTAAGCCTTGGCTCCCGAGGCATCAGGGCAAAGTTGATTATTATTGCAAACATGATTATTTCTCCAGAATAATTCATGGTGGTCAAGTGCAAAACTTGGAAAATATCAACCCCAACGTGCAACTTGGGAGAAAAGTGTGATCAGATGGAGATGCCTTCCCACAATAAAATGACATAACCTTAGCTTTAGCTGTCACAAAAGCAATAAATGAAAACACTGAAAAACAGGATTATTAAAATCTCTTTCCTCTAGCTGCAAGGATTTCTTCATTTTTCATTGAGAATCTGATTTTACAACATAAACTGATCAGGAGCCTTTGCTTTGCACATAACAAGAAAGGCTGTGGACTGCTACAGTAGCTGCATTTAGTCAGCTGATGGCCTACTGTCACATGTGAAGTGTAACAATTTTTTTTTCCCAAAAAGGGAATTTGCATGGCATTAAGCAGAGTCCCCTCAAAACCTTAAATGTATCTGGTTGCTCAAAATGAGATTGTGCCATCTTAGTTTGCTTTCTTGGCAAAGAAATCAAGTTCATTCTTCAAACCTGTGTTTTTTTTTCTCTATGAGAAGTGATTAACAATTCCTGTGCTCGCACTGGGCAGATGGAAGGGTGACAGGAGTGAGAACGTGCCAGCTCAGTCGCAATCTAGACATGCAGGTACCCATGAGGTGATCACACCCTGTCATCTGACAGGCCTTCAGGTAGCAGAGATGCATATCTCTTGGATGACTTTAATACCTGGGAACTAAAGCTGTGAAGTACTGAACACCTCCTACTCACTTCTTCGTAAGAGTAAGCCCTAAATCTCCCTGGATGTGCGCTTCTTTGCTAGCAGCATATTTAAGATAAATTTTAAATTATTTCTCTTTTATAATTCACTTCTTTTTAACAGTGGAACTATTGTATGTTCAGTATTACTATGTAAAACCTATGAAGTTAAGATTTGGTGATGATCAACCAGTTTCATGCAAGTCTTCATTTCCAAACATCACTTGAGAAGTCAGCTAAGCCTGGACAATCAAATCCTGCTCTGATAAGTCAGCTCAGTTTTCAGATGGTCCCTTCAAGTCTTGACTCCTAAAGCATTTCACTTGTTTTTCAGTCTTCTCTCTGCTCCTTTTACAACTCTGTTTTTCTTAGCTTCCTCTCCCCACTTTATGGCTTACTCTTCTTTTCTCTTGCTCACGCTGCTGGCTGCAGGCACAGGATAAACAGATCCAAACATTTTCTGCTTCGAGCCTTCTGGAATGTTTAGTCTAAGGCCTGAGAGCCGAGGAGGAAGAATGCGAGCGAGCAGATCTTTACAGCAAAGCCACCTTTTAGTGATTACCCCAGTCATGGTGGTTTTGGATTCCTCTAACCACAGGTCTGATCCTCAGTGCCCCTGAAGTCTATTTACAACATGTTTAATAATTTCCACCAGCTGGCCTTTATTGAGAGTGTCATTCAATATTTATGCAACATTTTCATGTATCAAGTAACATGGCAAAAAAAGCTCTTTCTTAACCGACCTTATTGTTTTTAAGCTGATAATGTTTTGTTTTTCATTACCAGACATTTATTGTCATCAGTTTTTCCCTGGAGGTTCCCAAAAACCCTGTTGGGAAGGAGTGTTCAAACCCCCTTCCTCCCAGAAAACTTTGGATCTGGCCCACAGTGCTGAAACTCCGTGTTTGAAGGTCACTTTTCGCTCCTAGGATCAGCAGCATGGAAGCAAAGGAGTGCAGGTAGAATGAACGTCCCACATGGTTCAAAAAATACTTGTGAATGGTTTCTAAACCTCACATTTCAACTGCGAAGGCAGCTGATTTTATAACAACCACAAAAAAAAAGCAACAATCACATGAGGATACTGCCGTCATATGATTTTTTTTTTTTGCATAGTCAGTCATGGCTTTGGCACTGACTTTGATTTATGCTCCTTCTCCTTTCTGCCAGATAATGAGGGCTTAGTTTAAACAAGCCTGGTGTCCTACGGCTATTGCCTTAGCCCTCTGCCTGGCTGGTGTCAGAGGGGAAGTAGTGAGGCTGGCTGCAGAGCAGGGTGCTGGAGCACGGAGCATGCACAGGCAGGAGGCACCTTTCACACAGGCAGGAGGCACCTTTCGTCTGCTCTGGGATGATGGAGCTGCTGGGGGAAAGGACCGCGCTGCAGCTCCCCGAGCTCTCCTGCCCCTGCCTCTGTCTCGGTGTTGGGAAAAGAATAGCTCAGGAACCAGGAGAAAATAATAACTAAAAAAAACCAAAACCAAATAATAAAAATAATACATATCCATAGTTGCAAAATATCCTCCCATTAGACAATCTTTTAATTTTGCTGACAGTGCCTTGGGCTTACAGACTTCCCCCTGCCCTGCCCCAAACGAAAGTGGTTTGGTGTTGCCTGGCTTGCTTGCTCTGTCTCAGCAGTGTCTCCCTTCTGCCACTGCTGTCCTTTGGGACCAGTGACCCCAGTCCTTTCAATTGCTCTCTTGAAGACCCAGAGGGCAGTACATTCAAAGGTCCGGGCTATTTCTCATATTACAGCTCCACTTTGGTAGGACTTCGGTCTTCCCTCAGAAGTACTCACCACGCTTTGGTCAAGTTTGTTTTTCTGGTCTTTGTTCACCACTCACCACTTTTAGCTGGACTCCTGCAATTCAGCTCAGAGACCTCTCCCAAACCTGGGCAGTCCTTACCTGTGTTATCTTGTGAGCAGTTCCACCAGCCTAATTTGGTTCAATAGGTTTTTCTCAGGAGCTTTCGTATTTGCTTTTATGTTGTGTTTCAGCAAAGCTTGTGCTTTTGCTGCAAAAAAAAAAAAAAAGCAATAAACTTTATGAGGCTGCCAGGGCTGCAGAGACACAGGAGCTGCATTGCCTAAGGAAGATCCCTTGTGGAAGCTCCCTGGGTTGGTGAAGGACGTTGAATCTAAACTTGAGCTGCCAAGCGCAGTGGTTGCCTGGGTTCCGTTTTCCACCAACTTCACCTGTTTTTCTGTTATCTCTGTACATCATGGACTACAATGAAGCACTTGCTTGTTCATTGATCATGGCAACTCATGAGCTAAATACGGACAGGACATCACTACATAGAGCCTGTGACCACACTTAGAACTGTGGGCAGCATCTAACTTCACCTTAAAGTGGGCCTGCAACAACCTCCAACCTCAGTTACAGCCTCTGTGTGTCTGTGTCATGCACTGAACTCTCACTCAGAGCAGACTGACCTAAAGGACATTTGCAAATGTCCTGCAGGTTGATGTTGCTGTCTTCCCAGTGTCACATAGTGCTGCAAGGAGACCTTGCATCATGATGTCATATCACACAACTGTGTAGGGTAGATGTGTGTGCTCTTCTACACAAACTTTTAAAGAACATTTTCCTTAAGAATCAACTCAGGAGCCAACTGCAAGGATGTGTTAGAATTAGCCCATCTTTACTTAGTTTATAGCTGTTGCCCAGCATTTTAAATATTGACAGATTTCCCTCAAGATTCTCTTCTCCAGACTAAACAGTCCCAACTCTCAACCTCTCCTCACAAGACAGGTACTCCAGTCCTCTCTATGGCTCTTTGATGGACTCACTCCAGTAGCACCATCCCTGTCTCGTACTGGAGGGCCCAGACTTGGACTCAGCACTCCGACTGTGGCCTCACCAGGGCTGAGCAGAGGGCATCACCTCCCTCAGCTGTCTGGAGATGCCTAATGCAGCCCAGGGTACCACTGGACTCATAGTCAGCCTGTTGTCTGCCGTGCCCCCTGGTCCTTCTCTGCAGAGCTTCTCTCCAGTCCATCATCCCATCATGGATCCATCATGGATCCACTGCTCTCCAGGGGCAGGACCTTGCATTGCCCATGAGGTTCCTCATGGTTTCTCCAGGATGTGGAGGTCGCTCTGAAAGGCAGCTCAGCCTTCTGGTTTATCAGCCACTCCTCCCAGTTTTATACCATCTGCAAACTTGCTGAGGGTGCAGTCAGTCCCATGATCCAGGTCATTAAGAATATTTTAATGAAGTGGTGCTGGGTGAATCAAATGCTGTTGAAGTAACAGTTGCAAATCAGTCTGAGGTGAGAGTTAATTTGGATTTCTGGAAAGAAATGGCTTTAATTTAAAAACAAATAAGAGCAAAAATTGATCGCAGTGCAAAGCTAGTATTAAAATCCCTTCAAGGTAAATGGTGTGGCTCTAAACAGGTCTCTCAGAAATCCCAGGGAATGCTGAAAGCAAGGGAGGTGAGTCATAAGCACATGAGCTGAAAGAAGCTGAAGACAAAATCATGCATCTCTGCTTAATTCCATCACATGATGACTCCTGGAGCCCTTCATTTAATCGGAGAGCAGAGCAGCAGAGAAACTTTATTCTCACTTCTCGGCAGAGCCTGAAGGAGTTACTGCGTGGAGGAACTGGGCGCACTCCACTCCTCTGCACGGGCTGAGTGGACGCACCGTCTCTCACACCATGAGCAAGGTTTGCCACCACCTCGGACTCCTGCTGCTGGCTCAAGCTCTGCTGGCTCTGGGCACCGCTGCCATACGTGAGTGCTTTACCCTTTCCTTTACCCTGCAGCTGCAAATTCAACATCCTGAGATGTAAAAACTTTTTTTTTGCTACTGCAAAGCGTAGCAGTTGCTGTAGGTAGGCTTGGGAACTGGTAGGTAGCAGGAAGCTGCTGCATCTCGAGGTTACCTGGGTCTGGATAGAAATGTCAGAAATTTGCTCAGCTAAGCCTGGACTAAAGAAGCCGGATTAGAAGGGTTAAAGGTGTTGCTCCCAGCTGGGACACCCATGCCTTTGGATTCCAAATCTCAAAGAGTCCAGTCAAGGAACTAGACCCACAAACTGTGTTAGATAGGCACAGAGCTGGTCCTCATCTTCAAAGACTCTCCGCTTGACTCAGTCTATGTTGACTCTCTGACCTCAGAGTTAGGTACCAAGATTTGAGAATTTAAGAGGGAACTGAAAACCTTATAAGCTGAGGTCAGCCTTGTACCTGTCACCAATGGGGAATAGTAATGAATGTAAAACTGCACAAGCTCACAGCAGCATTTACCCAGAATTTTAACTGTACCTTACATACATAGTAATTAGTAGTTTTATGTTTTTGCAAGTTGTTCCTTGAAGTCTCTTTTTTCCTGCTTTATTATGTTTTTACATTGAACTTTTCAGAGTTTACACTTAGAATGTAAATGACTTCTTAGCTTGGCTAAGAAGCCAACTTACCTCAGCTTAGCTGAATATATGTGACTTCTTATATGTGATTCCATAGTATCATCCTTTTTATTTCTAATATCTTCTTCTTTGTTATGTCTTTTTTATTGCTGTTCTAATATCTTTCTCTCTCATGGCTAATGGTAGCCATGTGTGGCTAGAAATGCTGAACTTCCTTTCTGTTCCTTTTTCACCAAAAACAAAACCAGATGAGAAAGAAAAAGATCAATCCAGGAATAAGATATTTTCCCCTATGATTACTTCACCAAAACTATTACAATGACCATTTCCCCAGATTCTATTATTATTCTACTCTGAACCAAATTGCCCCAATTTTGGTTATGACCAACATCTGTTCTTGAATATTTTCGATTGTTAAAGAGGTCCTTTATTCCTTTAAATTCAGCAACTGAAAGCCTTCAGTTCATGTGCTAGAGAAGCCGGAGCTGAAATATTTTATTGACTGAAAAAAATGCCTTTGTCTTTCTTGAATCTTGTGAAATGTTTTATATTTGATTGAGACAAAAAAAGCACACCAGAGAGGAAGACAAACGCCTTAGGAACTTGTGATTTAGAAGCAGTGACCACAGTTATTACCAAAGCTGGACAAGAAAATGACTTTTGAATTCAAAGATTGTTACTCCAGATTTTAAGCTTTTAAAAAATTAAGTGTTTTCCAGTTCTTTTTGATGCATGTTTGAAGAGTGGGGGATACATTGACTGAATCCATTGTTTTGATCTCACAAAGTCAAAATATTTTCATTCATTAAATTAAAGTAAAGTAAAATCAAAGATAATGGTAAAACTAGGAAAAAATCACAACATTTTTAAGAAGATTGCATATTAATTGCTAGATATAAACTGTAATCGAACTTGATAAGCTTTTGTGAAATATTTTTATAATCTCTAACCTGTTTTTCTTTTCTGGGAAACATTTTGTTACCCAACTCTACTTAAGACCAAGACTGCAAATGATAGAATATGTGACATAGACGATGTCCATTGTAATGTTGTGTTTTTCTCACACCAGTGTAGAACATCTTCAGGAAAGGCTTGATTTAATTGATTTAAGTTAGAGTGTGAGAAGTATCTCTAGGGCCACAGGACATGGTAAAAAGAATATATTTCCAATTGTAAAATCTGTTCTTCTGTTCAGACCATCAAGCCCCAAGATACTTGGGAGAGGACTTACAGCTTCAGTTTGGCCTGATCATGAGAGATGGGCATTGGCCTCTCTGAAGGCACGTCCTGTCTGGCAGCTCAAACCAGCTATACTTGCTACTTACTTTTTTCCAAAATCTGGAAAAATTCCAACATAGCTGGTAATCTAACACCACCCAGGGACATTCCTGCCTTTCTTACAGAACTCTACATTCTCCCTGAAATCATCTAGCAATGGTTGCACTTGCATACACACCACAGAAGTGTCCAACACCAGGTGACTTTAAAATAAAGGCATGGAAAGCAGAAGAAACCCCAACTCCCTTGATGTGAGGGCACACCCAGCGGTTACCTGATTAACATCACAGGGCTGTTTAAAGCCTCCAGGCTTTAATGGAGCTCTGCCCAGGAGCTTACTTACAAACATATTTTGATGGCAGCCTACAATGTTAAACATGTTCCCACAGGTTACCTGGTTATTTATTTTGCTTTTCATAATGCATCTGCTTTGTTACAGAAGCCTTTCAAATGCCTGGGAAAAACATGAGTCCATCCCTTGTGCTAAAATGAGAAGAAGTTATTAAAATTATTTAATCTGAACCATTTTAAAGTAATAGACATGAAGCTAGTGTCTTTGTTGTTATGTTAATTTAATGTTGTTGCATTAAATCTACGATTCAGCCCTACATTTCCTTTTCTGGAACTACCAGCTAAAGTTGGCTCAACCACTCCCATTCAAACCACCAGCCAATTCATAAATGAAGCTTCCGTGGGTCAAAACTAATTCCTAGCACAGCTTCTACTAAAGTGCAACCGAGACCCAGAGTGAACTTAGTCTATTGATCTTTCAATCATAGATTACCACTCAGGCATTAAAGACTTAGCAAGGAAACAACCTCTTCACAACTACAGACTACAATGGACATGGTTATGTCCATTCCATAAGAACACTTGTTCTGACATGGAAAAAATCTTGTAAAAATCTATTATTTCTCTGGAAAGATTGGATTAGTGCAACTACAAATCATCGACAGAATTTTATTTACGATAGCTTTGGTGGTTTAAGTGTCTATAGTTGTAAAGATAAAGTTCAATAACTTTGCACTGCTGAAGAGTTTTCTAATTAGTACAAGAAACATAAGTAGATTGTTCAGCACAATTATGTCCTGACAGAGTAACAGGGAATATGTTAGGGCATTATATGTTCTTTCCTTTTCTATCTAGGGTTCCAAGATGTGCTGAGCCAGGAACAAACTTCTGCAGCCATATCCTATAGGAAGATACAAGGCTGGTCCAGTGATCAAAATGAATGGAATGAAAACCTTTACCCTTTCTGGAAAGAAGGAGATCCCAGGTGGAAGGACTGCTGGAAAGGTAGTTGCACACACAGAGTTCAAAAACATTTTTGAATTAAAATAAAGAAAAGAAAAAGAAAAAAAAAAGTCAAAAAAACCCACCTTATGAAAGGGTGTAGGAGCTATAATTCTATTTCCTACATGCTGCTGCATACAATAATAAATTGGAGACCATTGGCTTGGTTAGTGCTATCAGTAGACTGCTTGAGGAAGCGTACGAGTGAGTTGTGACAGCATCAGAAATTCCTACAGGTTAAGAGGTATTGAGGAGCTGTGAAGGCCTGTGAAGGCCCAGTTTATCATCACCCTTGCCTGAGCTGAGGTCTAAAGACTACATCCCTGGAGAGAAATAAAAGTGTTCTCCTTTGGAACATATCGACCCAATAGATAAAAATCCGATTCTCAGCTTTAAGAAGGAAATAAATTGGGGATCAGTGAGTGATTTTGGCAGAGATGATAAATCCCTCTGCTTCTTGTAAACTGGGATTTCGATATGGGTGCAAGCAGTTTTCGGAGCACAAATACCATTGGAAATAAGAGAGATGTCAGTAAAGGATTTCAAACGTGAACAGTGCACAGCTGAAGGTAACTGCTGCTCCGTGTGTCCTTTACTGCAGTGAAGTCTCAGTTGTATTTTCTGCAGGAGGAAGGGTGAGAGCCAAGCTGGTCACTGACAGCCCAGCACTGGTAGGATCCAACGTGACCTTCGTAGTGACTCTCCAGTTTCCCAAGTGCCAGAGAGAAGATAACGATGGCAACATAATATACGAGAGAAACTGTACCCAGGGTAGGTATGGGGGTCTCCATCTGCTACCCATGTGTCTCAACGTTGTTCTGGTGGGAGTGCCATAGGCCTTTGAAATCTTCAGAAGCACAACCTGCAATTCTAAGTTTTGTTGCTTTAGCTGATACCCACACTAGTGTCTAGCCTCTGTCTTGCCATTTTTCTTCTTCAGAATACCACTGTATTATTTTTACACTTCTGCATCTGTCATATATAATGGCCAAGTACTTTAAAGAGATTTGTTTTCACTATAAAATCATTTTTCCAAAGTAATGACTTTAATTTGGCTTCCTATATATACCTTTATTGCTTGTCAGCTCACTCACAAGGTTGCCTAATCGAACCCCCAAGGGAGAGTAAATTTCACATTCCCCTATTTCAAGAACAAAAAGTAACTAGGAAAACTTTATCATTTAAAAACAGGTAGTCTTTTCACCAGGGCATTAGCTTTTTTTGATTGTCATTAAGAGCTACAAGGAGTAAAAACATCACAATTTGTTTTTTTTTTTCAAGTTACTAGTTCTTGAGTGAAACAGGCTGTTGTGCTGATCTTCCCCAGAACTCATAAACGTTCAGCAAATGTTTCTACCAATCAAAGTAATTTCCATTTCAAAGACGGATTTTTTGTTCAGCACATGTTCTGCTTCTTCCACCATCTCATGTCTCATTAACTGCTGATATCCATGCTTCTACTTAAATGTGCATTTTACTTTCTGGGGAGAGACTGTCTTTTTACTATTCAGAATGGTGCTGTAGTTGATGTAACAGTGCCATAGAAATATTTTCTGGCAAAACAAATCGCTTCCACTGCTTGAACAGATGTTCTTATAATTAAATATTTAATTTTCTTGCTGAATATCAGGGCAGCTGCACTGGCTCCAGTGAAATAGCACCCTCTGTAGTTGACAGCAGGTTTGGGGCAAGCGACTTTAAACTATGCCTTAAAAAAGCAAACAAAACATCTCAGAAGAATTAATTGTCAGTCTAAAAATAAAAAATAGCCTGCTTACCCCATTGCTCGTGCTGCTGTGACCTGGGATGTCTGCATGCTCTTTCCTGGTTTACCATGCACTTCACAGCTGACCAGGAACATGTCCTATTTCTAGACTTAGGTCCTCCAGCCCTGCAGGATCAGTATGTCTACAACTGGACAAAGTGGATCGACAACTGTGGCTGGGGGAACTGCACAGGCAACCATAGCCATAACGTATTCCCAGATGGGAGACCTTTCCCTCACCATGCTGACTGGAGGAGGAGGAACTTTGTCTACCTGTTTCATACATTTGGTTAGTACTGCAAAACATATCTTGGTTTGGTTGCTGCTGCAAAACTTACGTTCTGTTTGCATATTAGCTTATTTTTCTAATATCTTGCATTTAAAGTTCTTAAAAGGTAGTCCATAATTCCTGAATGAGAATCCCGAATCCATTCAGTGCTTCTCAGAGTAGATATCAGCTGCTCTCTTATCTTCTGCCAGATTTTAAAATCATTTATCACCAGGAGATTTTCCTGAAGGCTAAGCATACAGAGAACTAAAACCATAGAAAATTAGTTTCCTTTCAGTAATATGCAAGATAACTTTCTAGGAAAACAGAAGGCCTGAGCAGGTCAGACGGAGGATTTGTTGACCAGTTGCTACTACTTCGGATTCATGAACTTAAGAGAGACCACAGAGCTGCATATCCATAGATCAGACTAATGGTATAGCACGTCTTGGCTCTGAAATTTGTCAGTGACTGTGTGGTTCTGTTCTAGTCACAGATGGGGACAACCCATTCTGTGCAAGTCCAGCCATTGCACAGAATGCAATGGTTGGGCTATTTCAAACACTGGCTACATACTAACTCTTAATATCCTAATTTAGCTTCACAATATCAATATAAGCATCAGAGATAATAATAGAAATGCTTTCAATTCTAAATAAAGTTGCTAATATTTACCTACCTCAATCAGCTGTTACAAATATAAATAAGTAAATGTATACAAAGAGTTCTGGTAAACAAAGCAAGAAGTATTATACCTTTTTGCTACCTGAAGATATACAGTTAATTTAAAATGCCTAAGAGGAAACATTGTTCACTACCTAATACTGATAATATAACGAAATTCCTTTGGAGAGATGTGGATGCCTTGTGAATGGCTTTTCTTGAATCAACGAAATTTGGAAGATCTTTCTGATATCTTTGAAAAAAATCACATATATAATGTGAGTAACCATGTTGTGTCAGTATTTAATGCTCCATAAGAACCTGTTTTTCAGATAATTGATAATTTTGAACTTGTATTATGGTTTATACAATCACAAATCCGTGGAGACATTGCTTATCTTGAACAGTTTACTGTAGCTAGTCTTAAGGGTAAAACATTTTATAAGTGTATGCTCTTTTTCAGGTCAGTACTATGAAAAAAAAGGCCGCTTTTCAACAATAATTTCACTCAACACAGCAAATATCACTCTTGGCAAACACGTGATGGAGGTTTCCATTTACAGGAGAGGGCACTCAACTTACGTTCCAATTGCAAGAGCAAGTAGCACTTATGTTGTAACAGGTGAGTGTCCTGAAATAAACTGTAATAAAACCCTGGAGATATTTGTTGTGTGGGTGTTACAAGAATTCAACATGAGCAATATCTGGGATGAAAGGAAGGCATTGGCCCAAGACAAGTTTTAATATGGATGTGAAATCTCTGGCAAATTGCCTCAAATAACATAATTTACCTTTGCATCTACCTCCATATTAACACCTCTACTTTGTGATGAAAATTGATTTACTAGAGGAAATGTCATCTTCAACAGGTGCTTTTGATTCCTTATATGTTCCCATACTTCTCTGTGTAACTGTTTCCTATTGACATCACTCACTAAACTGAATTAAAGTAGAAAGCCACATTAAAGATATTGTCTTACATTCTGACTATTCAGGAACTTTGGAGGTGTTTGCAGACAGATAGACTTGTTTTAATTGTTTTCTTCCTTTTTTTTCCTTGCAGACAAAATTCCATTATTTGTGAACATGTCCCAGAAAAATGACCGCAACATCTCAGACTCTATCTTTATCAAAGACTCACCAATCACATTTGACGTGAAGATCCACGACCCCAGTCACTATCTTAACAATTCTGTCATCTCCTACAAGTGGGACTTTGGAGACGGAAGCGGCTTATTTGTAGCAAGCAGCTCCGTTACACCTCACACTTACACTCTACAAGGAAACTTCACTCTGAATTTAACTGTCCAGGCCATCATACCTGTACCTTGCAAGCCAGTAACACCCACTGCAGCACTGCCCACCTCAGCAGGTAAGAGTTCATCTGTCTGATCAGCACTAACGATAAAGAACACCTAGAATTTTAATTATATATCTTTAGAAGTTGTATGCCGCCAAAGTAAGACCCCCAAAACTCTGCAAATCCGTCTATGAATACAGTCTTAAGTCAGAATCAATAAACACACGGGCATCAGTTACACGTTTAGAACCCGAGTCTCATTTACCTCATCACCTGCTACCACAACAATACCTAGCACAATGTGAGGACATTAGGTGGACACATTCCTTTTTAGACCGTTTAGCATGTACAATCAAATGGTTTTAATCTTGCCTATTTAGGGACATTTCCAAAGGTAAGATTTAAATTTAAACTGACAAATAGGTATTTCATAGTTGCCTTCAATCTGCATCAAGACTCTTAGAACTGCTTCCTTCCTAGTCTTTTCTAACCTCCATCCAAAATTTAATGAAGTTGGATTGAGCTAGAAAAAAAAAAAGTTACTCTTATCCCAAAATAGGGGATTTTCACATGGCATGAACCCAAAATTCCTTTTCTACTTTAAATTTACGTGCTATCATGTTTCAGAATAATTTTCATTATGTTCAGCACTATTTCATCAACTGTGTAGTTATAATACTACTACTACTATTACATTGAAAATACTAATTTTAATATATGCTTTTAGCAATTCAAAATGAGAAAGAAAAAAGAAAGATATAATTTCCATCACCTTCCATCACCTCTTAATTTTTTATCTAACACTAATGTAGAGCAATAGAAGAACACAAATTTTTAAAGAGAGAATTTTAAAGCGTTGGCATTTGGATTTATTCTATAATTGATCTGGGAATTTGATTTAAAGTTTTTAATTATACCAAAACTTGTAGATTCACTTATTTCTTAGAGACAAGTGACTAGTACAGTGACTTCTGGAGTTAAGCTATGGAAGCAAACAGTTCTGACATCCCAGCCTTACAGAACAGCAGGGCACATATGTCTTCTTTAAGCTTCTACCACGATCACAGAGTCACAGAATCACAGAACGGTTGAGGTTGGAAGGGACCTCTAGAGATCATCTGGTCCAGTCCCCGATCTTATATGAATAAGTGCATTACTGCATAGCTGTAGAGCAGAACAACTAATAGCAAATGCAGTGAATGGAGTTGAAAGACATGGCCATGTTCAGAATTCCCTAAGTAGAACTTGTTCTAGTCTGTGTATCTATTTTTCCTACCTAAAACAACAGTAACCATTGAACTATCTTCTAATCCAGACTCCTCCTTTGCTGTCGAGACAACGGAAGACAATCCGGATGAAGGCTGTCATATTTACAGATACGGATATTACAGAACTGATATCTCTATTGTAGGTAAGGAACCTAACTCAGTATCTCAAGAGAAGAGTGGAGCCAATAACATTATACATGCATGGCCGAGAAAATATTTAGCTTCTCTTTTATCTAATGCGTGACCTCCAATCGGATCCTTCTCTCTCAGTTGTAGCTTTTCTAGATCTAGACATTTCTAAAGGTTGAGGCACAGCTACGACACACGCTCCCAGGACCCAGCAGCAGAGCTTACGGTGCCTTGGTTCCAGATGTGGGTCTCTGCACTGCTGCCAGTGGCTGCCCCTGTGCTCAAATGTTTCTGGTCATTTGCACTGGGCAATATCTGACAAAATGTGGGCTGTATCATTCTTTTCTATACCATTAGCTTCAGAAACTGGCACACCTGAGACATACTGGCCTTGAGAGGTTGCATAAGGTTGAGCTGACCTTAGTATGCACAGGGGTCCTGGTTAGCAGGAGGCAGAGGCAATCGGGTGGAGGCAGAAGAGGAGGGAATGGCCTCATGAGGAATGCACTGGAAGCCTCCTGCTTTCAAGCCTTCAAGAAGGGTGCTAAGGGAGAAAGAAGGTTACAGAAAACAAAACCTGAGCTGTGCATCAGCTAAAGTACAGAAACACTTCAGAGCTTTTCATATGTCCTACCCTTGACATCTGTTTCCTCTTCCAGAGGGAATCCTTGAGGTAAATATCATTCAGATGACAAACATCCAGATGACAGAAAGTCAAGCTGAAAACCCCCTTGTTGACTTTGTTGTTACCTGCCAAGGGAGGTAAGTATATAAATGAAACTGCTAATTGCTTTAAAACTGCAGATGCAGCTGCACAAATAAGAGCTGGGACCAAAGGCATTTCATTTCTTTTCTGAAACCAAAGATAGTGAAAGTCTCACTTGTTAACTACATCAGCAGAGGTTGCTGCAAAGCTCTTCAGATTCAGAGCAAATGTCATGCCCAAGAAAAATAAGAGAACTAGATAAATAGGTAGAATCAATTTTATATTGTTTTTTGTAAAGACAGGATTTCAGGAAATAGGAAGCGGTCAATTGAAATCGGAAGAAAAATCCTTCCTTCTAGCCATGATTTTTGATATTTCAGGTAAATAAAATATTTCAGGGTGTGTCCAAGCAATTCGTCAGGTAGGAAAATATTGCATTAAAATTCCTACCTCCCAGAATGGGATTTAAGAGGACTGAGAGGTACAATTATTCTGAGAATGAATCTTGAAAATCATGAATCCTTCCAAAATCAGCATAACAATTTACTGCACATAATACTGCACCTAAGAATCTGTGTTCCTTCAATGGCAAGAAATTTTAAAGGCAACAGGCTTTATAAACAGATTTAAGGTGGCGTTACCACCATGAAGGGTTAAATTATAAATGAAACAAGATTATGGAAGTGTTTATTATACAAACCAGGCAAATGGGACTCCACGCATACAGTGTACTCTCTCTTCCCAACCCAGTCTTCCCACAGATGTGTGCACAGTAGTTTCCGACCCCACGTGCCGGGTGTCTCGGAGCGTGGTGTGCGACCCCATCGTCACTGACAAATGCCACCTCACCGTACGGAGGGCTTTCGACGAGCCTGGCACCTACTGTATAAACATCACCTTGGGAGATGACACAAGTCAAGCCCTTGCGAGCGCGCTCATATCTGTAAGCGGAGGTGAGTTTGCCCTGAGCAGGGGTGCGTGGTCTCCTGTGATCACCTCCCTGGGGATGGGGGAGCTCACAGAGCATCCATGTGGGTTCAGGGGTGCTTACAGGCCTCAGCTGAGGCCACCACGCTTTATGAGCCCTCACAAAAACAACAGATGATCCTTCCCCTATGGGAATTTCTGATGTCAGAACTCGGTTTGGTTTATGTGTATGACCTAGTGAGTATGGTAATTATACAAACCCTTCCGTATCAAAGAACACAAACAGTAGTTCAGCTGTAATGTATTTTTCCACAGAACAACTCTGTTTGGCACTAAGGTAGGTGGGGAAATGCCAGCCAGCCCACTTCACACACACAGAGCCCAAATGCAGAGAAACTGAGAGAGGAATTGGGCTCACCAGAGACAGAATCAAAGCCTACAGCTGAGTTGTCTGTAGGGCCCTCTTTTTAACCCACTGATCTTGAACTGGTCTCTACTGCATCAGCATAAGGTAGAATCACCTTCTGGAAAGGCCTGTACCTTGAACACTGACTGCCAAGAGTGCATGGAGTTCCTGCTTTAGGTTAGTTGAATGGTTAGAACAGAAAGGTCTACCTCTGGTGAGATGATTCTCACCGCATCTTGCCCATGATTATCCAAGCAGCCCTCGACAGACCCAGCTGTTCCCCAAATTCAGTGAGAGGCCCACCCCATCTCCATGCCTCTCCATGTCCTCCCACTCAAGTACCCTGGTGAATCTACTGGGTTTTCAATTAGCATCACCAAGGAACTGTAGCCATTTGCTGCATCATTTTCAGGTGATTTTATTTAATCTAGATATAAACTTGGCTACACCTAAATCAGTCCATCACAACTAAGACACTTCCAATCTGCATATGTGAATTAGAACCTGAGAGGTCGCTGGTATGAATTCCACTGAAACCTTTGTAAACCTCTCCCATGTATCATTATTCTCCATTCAAGGGAAAGCAATAATCTAAGATCTTCTGAAAATAACATAATTTGGTGTCTGAGTATACTTAAACATCTCTCCTTCAGAGCTGGGCAGTCTGTGCCTGGGCTATGTGGGCACTGTACAAAACATCAACTCCTAACTCATTTAAACTGCCATTGAAGGGGTTGTAGCCCTATGATTCATATTTGTTGCATAGACGAGTGGTGTTTTGCAAACTAGTGCAAAGGCCTACGTGATTCATAAAATAATGTGAACCCTTACAGTATCAACAAAAATACTGGGCAAACTAGGACTCATGTCAAACTTTTACCAAAAAATAAAGCAACAAGCTGAAGAATGCATGAGGCACACATCCCAAGTAAATGGTAAGCCCAAAGGTGGTATTTTTATTTTAATATATAGCAACTATAAATTAATACACTGGATAGGTAAATCAACATGCGTTTCTAGGTCAGTTCATTGTATACATAAGATTAACGTGAGCACCAAGGATGTGTGTCAGTGTCAATTAACACCAGTAGATGACAGCCTGTGAACTAGAAAATGAAGGTTTAACATAAATCAAGAAAACACTTGTATTGATGTGGCCTCTTTTTCCCCTCAGATTCAATGGGATTAGGAGTAAAGCTGAGTGCAGTGGTCTCTGACACACCAGAAGGAAGATTTCAATGACAGGCAGAGTCCAGAGTTGATTTTATCCCCATGAGAATGTTACCAAAGCAGAGCCCTGAGCTCTTTAAAGGAATCAGGCAAACAACACCCGGCTCCGTCAGGAACTTGGCCCCAAGTAACCATGTTTGGCTGTGGATTGAGAGAGCCAGTAATATACTGGAGATTTCTTTTTTTTCACCCCTTCTTCCCTATCATCCCTTAGGTAGCAAAATAATGAAAATTCTTACATTATACATTAAGGAGATTATGTATGTTCTGCACCCCATATAAGTGGTCCCGTAGCGTAGCAATTAGGCAAAGAGTGAATTAGCCCCATCTTGTGGGGACCAGCAAGTCCCTCTGTTTCCTTCCCCACTGAAAAGGCAATTGTGGTTTCGCTGTAAAACTGAAAGCGATCTTCTAATCAAACCTGCTTCCTGAAATCTAGGACCGTCCTCAAGAACAACAGAAGGTGTCTTCATCTTCCTTGGTCTGCTGGCGGTATTTGTCGTCATTGCGGCTGTTGTCCTTTACAAGTAAGTTGCTGTCTAGTAGGATTAATAATAGTTCAAGGAAGTGACAAAAATATTAATTTAAATTAACAAAACCAACAAGCTGAATTTGCTTTAGGTATATTTTTATTTCTGTTGTATTGCTGCTCACAAATATTCTGGTAAACAGTCACAAAAATGAGTTTACTGCTTTAAGCCATAAAAACATCAAAAATATGCTAACATTAAAGAATTTCATAGAAGCTTATATTTTGTATTCATAAATACAAACAATAATACTGTAAAGTCTGGGAACTGCAGTAGGTGATTTATGTATCCAGCCAAAGCTAACCAACAAAAACTAAATTTAGCTTTTGAACACTTACGAGCAGTGTTTGAGAATGAGTGACAGACCAAGTATTAACCATCAAAGTTCTTCACTAAAAAACTAACAAATAAATCGGGGAAAGGGCACCAAGCATGCAGAAGAAGTAGATAACCAGAGCATTTGTTACTGCAATATTCGTTTTGGAGTTTCTCACCAGGTTGTGAGAGGACCCCGAGGCTCCTGAGTTAAAGGAGCGCTCACTCCTCAGTCAGCGGTGAGAAAGCAAGCTCCTCCATGGAGCAACAGTAAGAGCAGAACTAAGCAGCAGAGCCTCCTCCTTAACCTAGCCACAACTAATCTGAGGCAGCTGCTCCTGTGTGGGGTTGTATGGGACTGAAGGGGCAAGGGGAAGCAAGAACAGGTATCACGAATTCATAACCGATTCTCATGAGTACTGGTTACGTGTTGAGCACGAGCCTTCATTTAACTGTCTTTTGGCAACGAACTAACTACACACGTTCCTTGCAGGAGATACAAACAATACAAACCTATCGAGAGAAGCCCAGGACAAGCAGAGAACCAGGAGGGACGCAGCACTTACTTCAACCATTTCAAAACCATTTTCTTCTCCAAGAGCAATGAGAAAGATCCCCTGCTGAAAAGCAAGCCAGGCATTGTTTAAATCTCTAGTCTAATACTGACTGTTAGATTAGGTACAGGACTCAAATCTGTACTCTACTATTTTATTCTTATAAAAACAAGGGGCTAAGGTGAAAACATATAGATTGTTTTATATCTTCTGGGGGCTTGGTGCAATTAGAAATTTTCATGAAATAGTCTTTCTTAGGAAAGACTGAGGTAGCTTTGAGTGCCTGTTGTTCTTGCTTGTGATATAGGATACCCTCTACTGTATAAATGAATCTTACCTGTTTTCTCACTTTGCTTATTACTTGCAAAATTCATCAGATTGTTAATCCAGAGGAAAAAAATAGTTTTTTTTTTTTTTTTTAATTTGTAGATAACAAATCTTAAATACATAGTACAGTGCAGTTGTTTACCACATTGCTATGGGGAGCAATGCATAAATCTCACTGTAATCCAGAGCACGGACACCCAAATAACAGACTGACAAGGTCCACCTGCGGGGCTTTGCTGGGCTGAAACTTCTCGTCTGTGTCCCATGTAAAATCCTTGGATGTGACTGCTGGTAGTGGCTTTGCTTCCTGCTGTTTCCACTGCCCTGGAGACACTGGATTAGCACCACCACTCCTCACAGGGCAAACGTGTCTTTTGAGAACAAAAACAGGAGAGCCTCTTACTTGTGCAGGGGAAGAGCTTTATTTATACCTACATACAACTGTTCATCCCATTATCTAAACATAACTGGGTGTCTAAAACAATTATCTGTCTTAAACATAAAACACATTTCCCTGCAGAAATTATTACCTGCATTTTATGGCCTAAGTTAGCGGGCAGGCTGAGGATGGGGGGGACTGTTTTTTGTATAATACTGATGATAGGAGGGCAGTGTAAATGTTGTGGTGCAGGAATTTAGTTAAAAGCTTAAGAAGACTTTTAATGAAGCATGAGAAAAAAAGAAGTAGATCTACTGCAGCTTAGGATTCGTGATGATGCAGGCTATCACTAAGCTGTACACAGAAAGCAGCTTCTTTCAGCACGAACACTGACATCTCATGCTATTGCAGAGAAATTACCTTTCATCCATACTTACATCCATAATTGTTTTGTTTTCTCATCCTAAGAATGCAGAATAGCTTGAATTATCATCCTTTAAATGTCATGTTAGAATAATTACAATTTGATTATGCTTTTTGAGGTGTGACTTCCAATTCACACATTTTTGGTTTTACAATATGGAATCTGACTGCTGTATTGATAAATAAACTGTATAATGGTTTTAAAGAGTCTGTTCCCTTTTTCTTGGAATGACATATAGTTAAATGAGCACTCTAATTAGTGCTCTGAACAGCATCTACCTCCAGACTAAACACACAGATAATAGTTTCAGTTCCCTTTAGTTCACCTATTTTCTGTTTTTCTGTTAACCGTCTCCCAGTTCAGCGGCCTCCTCTGAAACGTATGTAGAACAACGGCACCACCAACCTGAGAAGCAAGACCTGATGGTAGCTGTGGAACCCGATTCCTGAGTGGGATAAATATGAACTTCCCAACCCTCAAAGGGAATAGCAGCTGGTGCACAACAGATTTGTGAACATATGTCAGCAAATGTTACAAGACAGACAGGTTTCAGCCAGCCTCTTTGGAAAATAAAAAAAAAAAATCAAAGAATGTCATCAAGTACAAATGCACATCCTATTTAGAGACAACATCTGTTGAAACACAGGACTGAGAGAAACAGAAACGTGAATTTGCTAACCATTCTGCTGACAAACGTCCCACAAAACCTAAGTATTAGTTCAAACAGTTTGCTCTGCTCCATGCCCTTTTTGAACATTCACTTTTTCATAGCACAAGTTTCTTCAGATGTCACTAACATTTTTTATTACAAAAAGTGCTTTGAAGTTGAAACTACAGCTGAAACACACCACACTAAAGAAACTATGAGGGAATCAAACTGAACGTTGTTGCAGACAACCATTGTGGCCTGCCAGCATAACTAAACATTCCAGCCTTGCACAGCAGTTGAAATTTGCTTATTTAAAAAAAAAATCTCTGCTGCTCTTAAAGGGAATAATTGTTAATACCGTGATTGCATCATCCTCAGAATCATTCAGCACAATGAGAGAGGAAAAAGCAGTCAGAATGCTTTTTTTTTTACTGTGTAAATTCCACCATTTTCAAAGGAGGTAGTGGTGAAGGGAAACACATTTTTCTTCATAGTAAATACAAAGAAGTGAACTTCTGTGATTGCTTTTTAATGCCTGATAAAATTCTTCATAGCAAAACACAGTTAAGACTGCAAATTAACTCTGTTGGCACATTATGCAAATGTGAAATACACCTTCCCAAGTCTTGAGCCAAAGGCAGGTTTTTATACAGAAGTATAGCCCTTGAAAGCAGGAACAGGGTTTGAACTTGGATACATGACTACGGCTCCCATGGCACTACTGGCCTTTTGTATCTGCTCCTTGCCTGGGTTCCGAACAAGGGAGCGTTGCAGAGCGTCGTTATGCTGTGTGGGCTCCTTCCTTCCTGGCGGTGTCCTCCCTCCTGGCACAAAACAGCCCTCAGGAGACACCGCGGACAGGGACGCGCCGCAGAGTCACGCAGGCTACCTATAAATGCTCCCGCCGGGGCTCGGACGGCGAGCGGAGGGGCCCGCGCTCCCAACGGCCGCGCCTTACAGAGCGGAGACGCGCGCAGCGCTCCGCCTCCAACCACCAACGGCCACCAACGGCCAC
>VZSG01000399.1:647913-690769 GCA_013398315.1 Nothoprocta pentlandii
CTTTCTGCCCGCTCGCCGCCTTCCCGCTCGGGTCCTTGGTTTTAAGCTTGTTCTCGTGGGTTTTGTTTTTTATTGTTGTTTTTATTTTTTCCCGAGCAGTTTCAGGCGGCGCTCTCAGGCCTGCGGCTTCATAGCTTTAAAGGGAGCGCTTGAAGCTAGGGGGTTCCTCCCTTGGGGAGGCGGTGGCCGGTTGAATGCCCGCAAGCCGGCGGTTCTGCCGGCTGTGGGGCTCGCCCCAGCAGGAGGCAAGCGGTTCTGCTGGCTGCTTCCCCGGTAACTGCGGGCCGGGGCGTCTAGACAAGGCAGCTGAGCTGAGAGCTGGATGTCCCCCAGCCTAGTGAAATAGTGTCATGATATACAATCGTGCCTCAAAATAAAAAAGCTATCCTCTGCATGTAGACATTGATTTTCCAGCCCCCAAGGAGCCATGTAGGTGCTTCATAGCAAAAGCAACTGTGTTGTGTGGCTGGGCCCTGGAGTTTGGGGTTGCAGTGCTGCTGCTGAGGCAGCGTTGCCTCCCAAACTCCCAACACGGTCTGCCTGAAGGTGACAGGCCGTGGCTGCTGCCTGGGGTGACTCTTGTCATTGAGCTGCAGGTGTTTCTGCCATGTGTGTCCAAAGCAGCTGCTCTGTATGGGGAGCGGGGTCAGGTTTAGCAGCGCGGGGGCTGCTGCAGGCTTTGCTTGCCCTGTGATGGGTGCCTGTGGTAGCTGCTCCTCGCCTAGGCCTGGCTGTGCCAGCGCGAGCCGGGGCTGCCTGATCCTTCCTCCAGAGCGGCCGCTAGAGGCTTCACATGTGGCTCCCAGGCAAATATTTAACTTTGGTAACCGCTGTGTCAGGAGGAGCCGTGGCCACTGCTAATTTTCTGCATGTGTGACCACAGCAGAAGTTAAGAGCGTGCCTGAGTCCCTGAGCTCAAGGGCTGTGTTTTACAGACATCTGATCCAGTTTCATATCCCTGTTCATGCATATGATTGTATGTAGCTGTCGTGTGTTTGCCTTTCCTTTGCATTGGTAAGTGTGAGCTTGGCTGTGCTTCACACTGGTGCTCACTTCATAGAGGCAGGCGTGTGTTGCGGGCAGATCCAAATTAGCTTTCAGTGTGTGCACAAGTTGTACTAACCTCATTAGGCCCCATGGGAAACAATCTGATTTCACTGTGTGAACAGAAGTAGTTGCACTAACTGAATATCAGTTCTATTTTCTGTATTGATTTCATCTACTTAAGATTTTAGAGCACTTTCACCGCCACATATCACCTGTTGAGAAGCATTGCTCTGAAGGGCTTTTAATATGCTTGAAACCTGTGGCTGTTGAAGTATTTAAGGCTCATTCATCTTGGTTATAAATATCTGATTATAGTATTGACTCTAATAAATACTAACAGCAAGAAATAGTTTCCTAAAGGAATCCTGAATGCTTGCTAACTACTGAGAAACTGTGTAGCATAGCATGGGTGCTGTATACATAAACAGTATCTAATGATAGAATATTATTTACCAAAAGACTGCTGTGTTCTCAACTTTGAATAGACTTTAAACATCTGCAGCTCATGTTTTGTTATCAGCATCTAACCAAACTCCTTAATGACTGGCCTAACTCAAGCTATAATTTAGTCTGTGCTGTTTTGCTTCTTTAGTAGCTTCTAAGTCATTGATCTGTAGTAATTTCTAAGTTGTTGATTTGGGGGATTTAAAAAGAAAATTTGCAACTGTTGTTTTTTGTTTTGTTTTTCTGTTTCAGATGATGCTCTTTCCAGGTTCAACATTGACTTTGTTGTATCTCTGCTGAGGCAAGAAAACGCTAAAGACATTTGTGTCATCCAGGTGCCTCCAGAACTGAGATACTGTGATTATTTTATAATTGTGAGTGGATCTTCAACAAGACATCTCCATGCAATGGCAGACTACATGCTGAAAATGGTAAGACAGTTCTCTCGATATCCTTTAGATTTTGGGAAGCAATTTCAGTTGGAGACTGAAGTTATGAAGTAAATTTCACAAGACTGGCTTGTATAGTGATGTACCAGGCAAGATAGGCCCTGCCATTGGTAGCCATGTGCCACGTAGTCCAGAATACATCTAGCAACTAACTGTGTGTTTTTCCCTTAGCTGTACTATACAAAATGCAGAAAACGTGTTTTAAAAATGGGCCTCTCTGTGTTTAAAACAGTGATGACAGTAACAGAGTTTGGTGGCAGGACTGAGAAGCTCTAGTAGCAGTGATGGGCTTCGCAGTATTCCTGCTCGGCTCGGGCTATCTTCATCCGACCGCTCACAGACCTTGGTCCCTTAAACATCCAGCTGCTCACAGATTTTTAAGGCTAGAAGAAGGGTGGCACGTTGCAAGGCAAAGGATCCCCTCGCTGGTTTACTAAAGCAAACTGCCATTTAAACAACAGTCACCACAAAAACTGCTTGTAAAGGTGCCTCCGAGGATTGAGTTCTGTGCACATCTAGAAAGAAGGGGAAAGCAGCAGCTGTCCTTGCACTGAAGTGCTGCGCTGTGTAAGCTTTTCGTTACAGGAGTAGAGTCCAGGACAAAAGCACAGGTGGTGCTTAGCTATAAGGACTTGACACCAGACTGGCAGAAACTGTGGCCAGGAAGGAGCCAGCTGGCTGCTTGTAAGTGCAATATGGAGACTGCTACCGTTAAATCAACAGCCCTCGGTATTCCCCAAGAGAACAAGAGAGACCAGTGAATACCTACTTTTCTACAGCCACCCCGCAAAAACATGCGTGTGCTGCAACTGGCTGCTCCCTCTGCTGGCTCTGAGAGCTCTTCCTTTGTGTGAACTCAGCCCTGGGGCACTGGATTTTCCCTCCTGAACGTCCTGAGAAGCTGGCAAACCCAGGGCCCCAGCAGTTTAGGGCTGAAGTAGATGATGCAGGCTAGGGGAGGGATAGCACAGCTTAGAAGGCTCTGGAAGTAACACAGCTTTAAAAGCTTTCCATAGTTTTTTGATAGACTGTTTAATTTAGAAGTAAGGTGTTTGGATAAGGAGCAGTGTGACAACTCAGCTGACATGAGGGTTTTTTGACTGACCATCCCTTGGTGCTTGTCCTGGTGAAACAAGTAGTCTAAGGGCAGATCCACAAGGGACAGGACTTCAGCCTCGAGCCGTACAAGTTCTCCAGCCGTGGTGAGCACCTGTGTTCTTTAAGCACCAGGGAGGAGAGCTGGGCATCTCTAACTGGCATCCCAGAAGCCAGCATGTTATGTTGGAGGCTACCTTACCTCAGCTTAGCTTTTCCAGTCCAGCTTTCAGCTGTTCTTGCCCCTTTCTCGCAAAGGTTGGGAGCTTAACAACCTTCATGCCTGTTGTGCTTCCTCTGTAAAAAATGGAGCTAGTGTTCCTGTCTTGCAGGTGTTCAGCGTGGGCTTTCAAAAGATGGAAGGCCCCTTTGAAGGTCTTCCTCGCTTTGTAGGTCCAGATTCGTTTCCCTTCCATTTCAGGAAGCTGGGCATTGCAATTCCTGCCTCCTAACTAGCCCATGTAGAACAGCTAAAGCTGCCTGAGAGGAAACTTGGTGATGCAGGTGATCGTGGGGATCCTATGCCTGTAAGACTGCTTTATTGCTGAGCAGCTGTGCCCAAAATTGATTAAAAAAAAAAAAAAAAACCTCACCCTTATGCATAACTGTAGAAATTCTGAGTGTTGCAATGTCAGATTTGATACTAACTCTCATTAATACAACCTTTTTTTCTTGTACAGACTACAGAATTAGCATTACATAATCACTTAGTAATAGTAATATAATATATAATAGTAATAATAGTAGTTAGCATTACTATTTCAGACTTGCAACAACTCTAGATGACCTGACAACGTCCAGCTTATCTGCTAAGTTTGAGCACTTTTAAGCAAGTGTGAAGTAATGTTATGCTGTTTTTTCTCAGTATAAGCATCAGAAAGAAGGAAGTGATCCTCATGCTGTCATTGAAGGGAAAGAGACAGACGACTGGCTGTGCATTGATTTTGGTAAATATTTGTGAATCCGACAAACAACCGAGTTCTGCATGAGCTCTGTGCTGAAGGAAGTGTCTCAGTGTGAGCCCTGGTTGCTGTGGAGAGTCGACAAGACTCTGCTGTTCCAGAATTCCAGTTGTTCCTGTTGCTTGAATTTACTGAGATAACTGAATTCATCTCTGCTAAAGATCGTTGGCATTGAGAAGAAAGCAGCAGTAGTTACTCTTCAGGGCCTGAAACAGGTCTTAATACATTGAAAATACAGTAATTTAGGAAAGAGGAAACAACTCAGTCAATTTTTTGAAATTTATATAATTGCATGGTGTGTATCTGTGTGCCTCGTGCTTGCCTGGTAATGACATGAAACTCCTCACTGTTCCAGTCCTGTTACCCAAGACAGGACAATGGGTGAATCCACACTTCTAAAGAAGCTCAGTTTATTTTTTTGTTGTTGTTCCAAAAGTGTGAAACACTGCACACAAACAGAAGGGGATTTGCTTCCAACAAGGAATTTCTCCTTCGTTGCCACCTCTAGAACCTCACCCTCTGGATTTGTGCTTGGGGTTAGGGATAAGCAAGTGACCACAGGTGGGTGAGGAGGCAGCACAGCCAGTGCTGTGAAGCCTCAGCCACTTCACTTGCCATGATTTTGACAGTTCTAACTGAAATCAATTGAAATTTAAGGCATTCCTAGAAAAAAAAAGTGTGCTGTGAGAGTACACTGAGGTTAGCTTTCTTATCACTTATTCTGTATAAGCAGTAGTGAGCATACAAGAAAAACCTAATTGCAGTGGGAAGGTGAGGCTAAGGTGGAGTTCAGACCTATATCTTTATGAAAACTGTGAATGTCTGTGCAAAATGGAAAAATTACTGGATATAGCTGAATAATACTACAGGAAAACTGGAAGTTTGTCCTAAGGAACTTTAGGGAAAGTGCTCCTTCAGGTAAAATTTCTCTCTGTTCTTCTTTACCTGCCTTGGAAGTGGCAACTTTACTTTGGTCTAGAGTCTGGTGATACAGTTTCAGTTTACACTAGAATATTGCCCTTTTCTCCTGGCTGCGCCCTGGGAGTTTTCCACAGGAATGTCTGATTCCTAGCTCTGTTTAGGACCTGGAACCAGCAACTTAAAGAGGAGGCCTCCCACAGCTTATCTGTCACACCTGGCCAGAATCAGCATGAGGCACTTGGACTATTTGTGCAGCTTGAAATGTGGTAGTTTTACAACTCATTTAGTGCAGCAGGCAAAGTTTCACTGCTGGCTAAAATAAGTCTACTTATCACCCGATTAAGTTAAGCTTGTAGCTGCTTGTTTTTGACATGTTGGATTCATTGCCCAGACATGTGCTGTAAAGGACTCGCAGGCCGTCTGCGACTGCTTATTTATTGTGACTTTCTCTTCTGTGCAGGTGACATAGTGATGCATTTCATGCTCCCAGAGACGAGAGAGAGGTACGAATTGGAGAAGCTCTGGACTCTCCATTCCTATGACGACCAGTTAGCTCAGATGACTCCGCAGGTGCTGCCAGAAGACTTCATATTGGGACTGGATCCCCAGCAGCAGTGACTGTCACCTTGCAGCGAGCTGCAGCAAGAGCTTAGTAGAGCTACTGAGCTGCCCGTGTGGAAAGTGAAGAGCGTGTCCTCACAGGGCTCCCGCTTGGGGTGGCATCGCTGACTTAACACTGGCTGCAGGTGATTAGCAGAGAGCAGTGTGTTTGACTGGACGTGCCTGTGTACACTTCTGAACAAGCTATTAAACTGGTCAGGCTTTATCCTAAGGAAGGAACTGAATCATAAGGAAACTTCATGGTGGAGTTGCTGTCTTGAGGGTGGTTGTGGTGAGAAGAGTGGGGAACCAACAGCTACTGAAGCTGCTTATCTGAAACTCTCTGACCCCCTGGCTTTTATTTTATTGGTGAAAGGTCTTACTGTAACAATAAAGCACACGAGGTATCATTCCTGCAAAAAGTGAGTGCTGGAAGACTGAGACCTGCCTGGAGCAGTATGCCTTAAGTGAAACCTTTTGGTGAGGTGGTCAGAAGGTCAGGTGCTTCTGCTTGTGAAGAAGCAAATCATGCTGCTTTGGGAGTTGAAGGAAGAGTGAGAATGGCCTGGTACTGAGCACCTAGTCAAGAGGAGTGACACATGCACCTTGAGTTCACAGAAATTCAGTTCTTCAGCCAAGACAAATGTGTTTTTAATTCAAAACCACTGAAGAGCATCAACTCCTCCTGCATGTTAAAAGAGGCAGTTCACTCTGCGTGTAGCTGGCCTCTCCTTTTCCTCTCGCCTAGTTTCTGGCAGGGGACAGAGGCGAGAGGCTGTGGCAGCGTAAACGGCCGGGCGCCCCGCTTTGCAGGGAGGGCGGGCGAGAGGCAGCCCTGGCCCCTGCCTGGGGCCGAGGGCCAGCTCAGGCAGCCGGGAGGCCGTGTCTGCTGTGCACACGCGCTCGCTGCTGCTCCTCCTCACATCTGTGCAGAAGAGCTTTAGTAACAACAATTCCCTACGTGTAAAACATACACCTTAGGTTAGGATCCCTTCCCCTCGTGCCCCACCAGGCTAAGTCTGGAGGCTGGGGACCTTTTCCCTCCATAGTTGCACAAGCTGTTGAAATGTTAATATCTTGCAGAGATAAGGACTGCCCACAGCTGTTTTCTTTCAAAAGCACTGAGTAGCAGTCCCAACAATGCCAGGTCTCTGAATCACTTGAAATGTGCCCAACTATATCCCAAGTAACTTGCTTCCCTTTCACAAATCAGATTTTATTCTGTCTCCCAACACTACACCTTGAGTGTAGAGCCATTTCTTGGCAACTTCTTGGTGGCACCATCCTGCATTAAGGGTCTGGACCACACTTATTTTTTGTTAAACAAAAAGCTCTCAGGCTGATCCCGGTGTGCCTGGCCTCTGTTCTTTCAGGAGTAACTGCCGTGAATTAATCTTCTCTTTGCTAAAAGGCAGCAGATAGTTCTGCAACTTAAACAAGGACCCTTTGTTGATATAGTTACACACTGCAGATATAGTATCTTTGCCCTTGTAAGAAAGGCACTAGTGATGCTTGCAAAAAAATAAAATGATGTGCAAGATTCTATCGTGGCACTTGGCAATAAGTAATCCACAGGGGTAAAGATAACCTTGAGTCTTTATGTGGAGGGATAGCTTCTAAATCAGACATTTCCTCTGAGGAATGATATTTCCAAGTAACTTTGCAGGCTTCCCTGAGACTCTTGCTTCTGTTTGCCTTGTGCTGCTGCGAGTGGTGGCTGCACCGCAGCAGGTTAAGGGAAAGCATCGTGCCAGTGTAGGAACCCACAGCTGGTAACCAGAGCTGCGTGCAGGAGCCTCTCAAAGACAGCAGTAACAAGAGGAAAGGGCCAGAGAACACAAAGATAGGGAACAGCTTCCACGTGAACCAACTAGACCCCTTAAAGCGGGAAAGGGATGATAGTCTTGAAGCTGAGACAAGACAAAAAGCAGCAGCAAGTGGACAAAAAGCAATAAAACATAAGGAAAAATACAACTGAATTTATTGCTAAAGCACATTGTGAAAAGGAGTTAAGTGAAAGCATGAGGAAAGATGCAGTGGTTGCTGTTAAATATGAGGATTTCTAGCTCAGAAAAGAACTTCACTCCCCCTTCTACAGAAACTGTCACATTCTGCACCAAGTTACTGCTCCAGCCAGATGTGCTGGGTAAGAGCTGGGTTACAGCCAGCAGTTACTGCTGGTCTCTGCCCTGCCACCGCCTCTACAGCTGCACAGGTGAGTCCCTGCAGAAGCTATTCATGATGGGGTGAATGGAGGAAAAAGGTGCAAGTCCAGGTCCTTGTATCCCCAGTGTCCTGCACTGTGTTTGAGTAGTTTGAGCCAGGCAGTCGTGGCTGTGCCGAGCGCCGCTCCGACGCGCTCTCCCCTTGGCTCGCTGCTGGAAAGGCGCCTGCCCCGGCAGCAGCCCGTGCTGCCCCCGGCAGGCACGCGCGCAGGCTGTGGAAGGGCCGCTTAGGAACAAGGGCTTTGCAAGGTCAGGAGCAACTAAAAGCACCACTATGGAGCAAAGGCTCAGACAAGGGGAGGATTCAGCTACCACCATGCTCCAGCGATGCCGAGGAAGGTTTAACTGAGGTTGCTCAAGTGACAGGGGTGCCAGGTCGTGGAAGGCAGCCCACCAGGGGCATGGGAGGAGGTCTCTGAACTGCAGTGCTGAACGCAAGTGAGACGCTGCAGAAACTGCTTCTACAATTCAATTCAAGCACAAATATTTGTGCCTACTTCATCCCAGCAGCTGCCCTCAGAGGTGGAAGGCTGCAATGATTCAGAAGCTAACAGTAACCTGGCTTTTCACTCCTCTTTCAAAGATACAGAATGGTTCTACTCATGATCACTTCCTTCTTCACTCCCTCTCCTCCACTCTAAAATACTCACCTTTAAACATCTATTCTCATTTCACTTCCCAGTGACAGGAAGCAAAAGGGACCTAAGTCAAGAAACTCCGTGGCTGGGGGTGTGCGCAGGCTGATGGGGTAGAGGCGAGATGGGGGTTGCTGCAGGGCTCAGATTTAGTGTGGCAAGCTCAGCCTAGCCAGGTGTCTATAGAGCACCAGGGCCAGGTGAAAAGCAGGCAGAAAGGTTCACAGGTACCCGCTGAGCTCACACAGGGCTGTAGCAGACCCCACGTTTGCCCTGGGTCACAGCCCTGCCAGAGCAAACGCACCCAGGACATCTCAGCAAAACGGAGACCATGAACTAGGGTCGTACTGTGGGCTTGGGGGTGGCGTTACGTGAAAGCGGGGAGATGAGTTAGAGGCCACAAACGTTATTGCTCTTCAACAGCACTGGCTGCTGGGCACCCGGGCGCTGCTGGAAGCCCGGGGTGGCCCTTGGCCCTCACATGGTCACTAGTCTGGACAGACAACCCTGAGCATCTTCATTCATCAAGTCACAGAGCTTGCACCTTGAGCAGAAAGCAGCAGGGCTGCTCCAAGCCAGCAGCCCCAGGACCTCACGAGGTTCTCAAGAAGACACCACACGACCGTATCTGATGATAGGAGTTAAACTCTTTATTCCATTCAGAGGCATCTGGCAAGTGGAGCTGCATTGGGGGGCACATTACAGATGAAAAATGATCCATACTTTGTGGATACTGAAATCATTTACAGTATTTACTTTCTAGCTATTCCCAAATACTCCAAATTACCAAGTCTCAATTGAAAATAAGAAAACAAACATGATTTACCATACTAAGTCTAGAAATTTAAGAGAGATGACAGTATTTAAATCAGCAGATGTAAATGCAGCGCATATTCGTAAAGTAACTTTTATGGAAAATAATGAAGTCAAATCCTTCTCAAATGTTAAGAAAGGAACGTCAGTCTGACTTAAGCCTCAACAAAAATTAAATGCTATGACTTTTCATACTTCAGTAATTTTAAATTCATTGTAAGAAAAAAAAATAGTAGTTATCCTAAAGGCTAGATGAAGGTCACTGTCAAAAAAAGGAAAAAGAAACTCATTTTTCTCTGCTAAAACTACAACATAAGTTTGTGGTTTTTAAACCAATTAGTAAAGAAGAGATGCAGGAAAAAAACACTTCAGACCATTTTCAAAATTATCTAATCTGTACAACAATGATCTTTGGGAAAATTATCTAGTCTATGTAGTAATGCCTCTATTTCAACATGAACCTAAGAGGTAGATAACAAAATGATGAAACAAATGTTTTTGCTCGTTGTGCCCCTCAAGTCAGTGCAGCATGGTGATTCTGATCATCTCATGCACAAAAACATCACAAAAAAAGGTTCAGAGGTAATAGCATGGCTCTGTCGACCACACGCATACAGGCGCGCACGCGCTCACTCACACACACAGCAGTCTTTATGCACCATGTGTTGCCACATTTTTTTTTTTTTTTAAACTGAGGTAGACTGAAGTTTATTGTAGAAACTTGAATGTGTCACTATTACCACAATCATCATTCAAATTACATTCGGAAACTAAAAAATTTGGTAACTTTCCTGTTATCCCTGCCTTTTGACATTTTTTTTTCTTCTTCTCCTCTAATGGTTGGTTGCAGAACGTGCATAAATCCTGCTGCATCTATTATAAGCCAGGCTAGAGAGGTGGTGGTTTTCTTTTCTTGTAATAGGTTTTTTCTTTTTTCTTAAAAAAAAAAAAAGAAAAAGCCCTTCAAAGTGGCTTAGTGTGGCCCATAACAGCGGCTGGATATGTAAACTTAGCCTTTCCTTGTCTTTCAGTGTGATCACTGGGTTTGACCTTCCCCTGTTGTGGTAACTGAAAGCAGTGCGAGGGGCCCGCGGCTCCCCCCAACTCAACATGAAGCTTGCTCTTTGAACAAAATGGCAAAGTCCAAATGGGCTGCAAATGGTTACATGGAGCATCATTAGGTAGTGATGGTCAAAGGCACAAAGGGTTCATGCATTCGATCAAGTAGCACAAAAAAATAAAAAGAAAAAAAACAAACAAAAAAAAATCAGCCTCTTGCAGCCTTCTAATTTTTTTCCCCCAACCCCAGCCTCTTGCCATCACTTCCTTGTCCTGTTCCCCAAAAAGTACCGTCACAAACTTTTTCATCCCATCTTAAAAGAAAACTAAACGGCATTGCTGCTATCAGAATGTTGGCATCATTCACTAGCTTTTGAACATTCACTGAATTTCTTTAAGCAAACGATGGTGTTGAAGCCCTCAGGAAGTCTGAGGCTGTGTTTTATATCCACCTTACTCCCGTCAGCCAGCAGCTAGGAGTGCTCTACTATAGTTTTTCCCCGATAAGCCTGTAGTGCTCCTGGCTGGTGGCTGATCAAATTTTAATTTTTTTTAAAAAAATAAAATGCTCAAGAACTATTAGCTTTATAAAGTATACAAAATACCAAAAAAAAAAAAAAAAAAAAAAAAAAAAAAAAAAAAAAAAAATAAAAAAAAAAAAAAAAAAAAAAAAAAAAAAAAAAAAAGAAAAAAGAAAAAAAAAAGAAAAAAAGGAACAATTTCTCATTGAGGTACTAAATGCCTGAGGTAGTTTAGTAAAATGCATATTTATCTTTTTATGCCCTGGCCAACACCATTCAACACTTCCCTTAGGTTATTCATGGCAGTGTTATGTAAAAATGCAACCAAATTCTTTTTAAAAAATGCCACTTGTTTCAACACTGGGACTAACACTTAAACTCTTGTCAATACCCTTGCTCTATCCCCAGCCCACCCACAATCCCACCCTCCAAATGTTTCTTTTTTTCTTATAACTGGGCCTAGAAGAGCAATGCCTTTTTTGTTTTTTTTTTTCCTTAAACCAGTGAACTCAGAAGAGAAAGCTTCATTAAACCAAGTTCTAAAATTGTTGGGGAATAATAAGAACAATAAAAAAGACTAACAAGTTTATGTTAAATTGTGAGAATAGAACAAAAGGGAAGTGAAGGGGTCCTTATTTTAAAGCTGGGTTTCAAAAGTTTGAGAGAGCCTACAACAGAATACATTCTCAGAGACAGCGTTCAGCGGTTGCCTGGTCCTCGAACAGGTGATTGGCTTGGTGGATCTTCTGCATATGACTCCAACGGGTGCTCGCCACCCGTCGCTCGGTTGCACAGTCTGTCTTTGGTCTGGCATCTGTCTCTGATGGGCCATTTCCTAAACCTTTATTTCCGTCTTGGCTGAGGCTGTCCACTTTGCAATGTTTTTTGCTGTTGCTGCTGCCTTCTTACCTGAGCCAGAATTTCCTGAATTTTCCTCTGAGCAAGCTGAAGGACACAAAGGAAAAGAAACAGTCATCGCTCTGCCTCGCTGCAGCCACTGCTCCTCACAGAAGAGTTTACAGATGCTCCTGGTACAGGAGATCTGGAGTGACTGACTTCCCACTATCAACAAATAGTAGGGACAGATGATCCAACATCCTGGTTTGGTGTAATACACAACTAAATTTGAACTCTTCTTCTTTTTCCACCTGTTTTAACTACCTGCATGGTCAGTTCTCAGACATCCTGAACTCAGGGAGATGACTACTAACAATGAGACTACCTGGAGGCTCACAGACATTTCAAGCTAACTCCATTTTATGTCTCCAGAGACACTAATGTTTTGTAAGAACCACTCTCACTGGGCAGCAAACACGCCGCAGCATCCAGAAGATTCAGCCTTGCAGGACTTATCTGCCTTCCCACCTCATTTCTGAGCTTATGTCACCCGTAACAAAACGGCAAAGGAATCGATCTGAACCAAGAGGCAGGAGAAGGAATCCTGTGACCCTTTCCTTTGTGGAATGAAATCAGCAGTTGGGCACCGTTGCAACTTTCAAAGAATAAAACCCCAGTTGTGACCAGACTGAAACTGAGATGAAAGCCAGGTGAGATGCATCTCTCAGGATTTGAAGATAAGCACGGATATATGCAACCTCTCCACATCTCCCAAATCCTAAACACGCTGGCATTAGACATGCCAAAAAAGCTTGTTTTCCTTATGTGAGTGCAATATTGCTACAAGTCTCTCCCATTAGCATGGGGAAGGTTTCCTTCAGGAAGACAGTTACAGAGCCCTGGCAAGCAGCGCTTTCCTTATCCTGAGTACGGCCCTTGCATCCCTTGCTGCTCTAGGTAGATATAAAGGACAGGTCATGGCAACATCCAGGTAATACAAAAAAAAAGGAAAAAAATAATTCCAAGCCCTCCTACCTGGCATGCATAGAAGTGACCAGTTATTTTCACAACCACCTGATCATTTTCATCAGGTGTCTGGTCACGAGGGACTACAACTTCCGCACTTGTCAAGTTTTGAAGCTCATTTACCTATAAATAGATAGGAGTCAGAAAAAAAGGAAGCAATTCAAACAAAAATCCTACAACAACCAAGCCTCAAAGATGAAGAACTGGCGAGCACGGAAACAGCATCCTCTAAATTAAAAGCATTAAGCAAAAGCATATGCACACGCCCGGGAGCATCCTCATCCAGCAGTGAGCACTGCAAGATGAGCTGCTTGTCTCGCTAACATAAATTAGCACCAAGCTCCCCTGGTTGTAAAAGGGCTTCAAAGACTCTAAATGCAACACACAGAAGGTGTTAAATACCTCACTTAAAAACAGAGAGATGCCACAGTTTGACAGTGTTTACAGTTGAGTTTACAAGTTTAAGGTCAGAACGCTCGTGTCATGTATAACATAAGGAAAAAAAATGCCAAATATTTTCCTTGAAAAGCCTCCATAAAACAGAGAACTCTGAAAACTTACAATTAAGAAAATAGCATTAGCTTTAATGTAACTTCATGGGGTTAGCTATTAATTAGCTAACTGTTTAATCTCTGTAGGTGCATGCACGCTTAAACTGGAAGCCTAACTGAACAGCACCGAAGTTTTGCTTCAGGTACTTACCGTTTTGCCTCCTTTACCAATAACTCTACCAGCAGCATAGGATGGCACTTTTATATGAGCCTCAAGTTTCACTTCTTCTTTAGGTCCAAAGAAATTTTCTTCTTTAAGTTTTCCATAGATTCTCCCTTGAGCCTGCAAAAACATTTTCAGTTAAACAGTGCCTACTGAAATCCAGTTAACTTTCAAGATTTCCACAGAAAGGAGAACTCACAACACATGACCCTGATAAAATGTTTCCCTCAATAAATACAGAAGCTAAGTTTCCAAAAGTCTTTGTACCACCTGCAAAACCTGGTTATCAAGGAAGGACTTGGAGATCATTATATCATTCTATTTGCAGTGAAATATTGCTTTTAAAATAAATGGTTACATTCCAGCAGAGGTAAAGAGTAGCGAAGGAGAGTCATGTGGCTGAATTGTGTTTTTATTACTGTTAATTGGTTCATATATTAAGGAAGCTAAAATCAGCCATGGGCTGAAGGCATCTTTTACCACAAACTGCTTATTCTTATGTTCAGTTACACAACATTTCGGTAAAAAAAAAAAAAAGAAAAAAAAAAAAAAAAAAAAAAAAAAAAAAAAAAAAAAAAAAAAAAAAAAAAAGACTTGCTCAGTTTTCCAGTGTCAAAACATTAATTCTGGCACAAATGGGCAGCTCCCTGTTGAACCTCGCTGCTATCGCTCCTGCCCTGTTCCCCTCGCCCATTTTTAAGATATTGACTTTTTCCCTTTTTCCTTCCTGCCATTCACCAATAGATTCTTAAGCAATACCTCTCTTTGCAGTGTCAAAAGAGCAATTCAGCTGTGACGCTGAAGATAGAGGCTGTGCAAAGAGGATAAAGCTCTGACCCCGGAGCTTCCCGGTTCAGCCTTTATCACCTGGGCTAACTGGCACAGCCTCCCACAGGGCACCCCGGCAGAGGGGCATGCGCTGCCCAGAAGGATAACACCCCACAGCCGGCAGCAGCTGATTTCACCTGAGCTTTTCCCCATTCCCTCCCGCCCACACAAGCTTACACCACCCTAAATTGGCCAGCCCAAAGACATTTTGTAACCTTGGAGCTGGCAGTGCTCAGGTAAGTCCCAGCACAGTATGGGAAAAATTAATGTGAAGTGCACGGCCCTGACCCAGCTGGTGGGAAGCTGCCCCCCTGCCGCACGGGAAAGCGGGAATCTCTTTCCAGGGAGGCGAAGGTCCATCCATGAGCCCTGTAGGAGTTCAGCACCGCGTGGCGGCAGCATCAGCCACCCAGCGGGCTGGTCGCATCCTGCTCCAGGAGGCGGCTCAGGAGGGTTTGCCAGGAGCAGGTTGGACACTGCTCCAAGCCATGCACCCGAGCTGCTCGCTCTGGAGCTGCTTCCAGGTTCGCCACAAGAGAAAGGCCGGAGTGCAGCCATTTTCCCTCAAAGTTTCCCGCCCGCAGGACCTCGGGAAGCTGCTCAGCCGGTGGCGCCCAGCGGGAGAGGTTCCATAGGGAAAGGGTGTCGTGTCATTGCTGCGTCACAACGCGAGCTCTGCTCTGGGCTTGGAAAGGCTCGGGATGCTGGAAACAGCTCTGTGATTTCAGCTCTCAAGGAAGCTGTGAAGCACAGAGAGACACAGCTCAGGCGGGCTGGGGTTGGGGCTCCTTTAGGGTCAAGCAGGGGCCGACTAGAGAGTCTCCCTCTTGCCCCGCACAGGCCCCACCTCTGAGGCGGCGCCATCCGGGAAGGGCTGGATCCTGCCCCTGGCGCTCTCCGGGGAGCGGCAGGCTCCAAGAGCGGGGAAAGGCGGCTGAAGGGAGCGCCGGGCGGCTGAAGGGAGCGCCGGGAGGCTGAAGGGAGCGCAGGGCGGCTGCCGGGCCGCAGGCCGGGCGCCCTCAGGAGATGGGTTGTGCCGGCGTCGGCCCCGCTCGGCCAACACGGAGCTGCGCAGAAGTGACCGACCGATGTGACTATAGCCCAAGTAAGGGCTGGAAAACAGGGAGACCTTCTTCCTCGCACGATCTGGGCTTGGGAGAAGCAGCTGGCAGAGCACTGGGCTGGGCGAGTCCAGGGCTACCTCAGGTTAGAAGCTTGAAAACTGGCTTGGACTAGAAGAAAATTAGAGTAAGGAGCATCCAAATCTGGTCAGAGGATCAAGCCCCTGATATCTGGTGGAAGGAAAAAGGTAACCAAACCAAAAGACGTCCATGTGCTTCTCCCAGAGTACGAGTGCCCCATACACGGGCAGCGCATGGTCAAGCCCTGAGGCCACAGACCCTTGGGCAAGCAGCACTTCTAAATTAGTCTCACACTCAGGAGCTTTTCAGATCAATATGCTAAGACTCCAAAATGAGCAATAATCCTGAACTCATCCAGGATTGTCATTACCACCTCAGAATACCCAGCCCCGACACGTCTCTAAAACTCCTCAAGGCATTCGTGAAACCCATGCTAGATAGGCCTGAAGTTTCTACACCTGCTTCTTGCAAGATGCCCTGAAGCAAAAAATACAAAGCTATAAAAATTGGGAACAGGCAAGAAGGCAGTGCCAGGACATGAACTCTCGAGTGACTTACTACCTGCTCTGGGCCTCATCCATGAGGAAGGTTGCCTGCTGCACAGAACTATTGGCACTACCCCGAACACAACCAGCTCTTTTGCACTAACTACATTTATCCCTTAGCAGGGAGAGCAGAAGGCCACCCCACTACTTTATTTGAGAAAGAGAAAAAGAGAAAAAAAAAAGAAAAAAAAAGTTGGAGCATCTCCATGCAGCTGGGACATAAAGACAATTAGGAACCTGAAACCTCACACTTATCTGTAGAGCTGCAGCAAGGATCTTCCATCTGGCACACAACAGTAACCTGGAGAGACTCAGTCTCTCATCTTATCAATTAAGTGGACTCATTTTTTCATACGTTAAAATAGACTGCAAAGACTGAACTATTACATTCATACACTAGAGGGGAAAATAGGAATGCAATATGGTTATATTTTCATGCTAGACTTGATTCAACCTTATGTAAAACTCCCACTAACTGAAGGTAACCAGAACATGGCCTCTGATGATACTGTATTACTCATATAGTCACATGTGATTCCTTTTGGCAGAAGGAAAGCAAAAATCAAGTACATACTAAAATTCTGAATAAAACAGCACTGAGAACCAAATAGTTTGTTTTCACTATAGCCCCTTATAGCCCAAAGGCCACTATAGATTGACAAGTTTTTATACATTGTACCTTGAACTGAGCTTCTGGAGGTCCAGTGATGATAACCATTCTCAACTTGGCATCTGGTCCTTCAGCAGGGGCAATCTGGAACAGATAAACATAGCTGCTGGTAGCTTTTTTTGGAGGAATCCTTTAAAGCCACCTCCTCCCAATTCAGTCTCACATTCTGCTCAAGGGTGAGAAATTATTCGCTGCAGTGCTTCAGTCAGGATGAGTTTGTTCTCCTTAAAGTGCATTAATTAGCTATAATGAAACGTGTAGAAAGAAGTTGGCTAAATCATAAGCAAGTTTATTTCTGAAAATTAAAGGCATAGCTACTCATCTGCAGATGGCAAAATCCCACAGCAATTTTCATGTGGCCAGGAATGATGCAAGACATGCAGCTTTCAGAAAACAAGACTAGTTAATAGACAGATTTTTATCCTCCCGTTAGCTTAAATAGTCTTTCTAACAAGCTGTGCCCGTGAGCCCAAGTTTGTGCCCATCTCCCTGAAAGCAGAAGGTCACTTTACTGTTGTAACTCACTGTATCTGCAACACTCGTCCATACTGGATGACAAGTTTGCAGTTTCCAGTGGTTTTGCACCCAGAGACATTTGTGTGTCTCAAAAATCAAGCTCCACCACAGCTGAGACGGAGATGCCTGTAGGGTCTCTAGCAGTTCATGTCACCACAAAAGTAAGATTACTGTGTGTGTTGTTCTCGGACTCCAATGGCATTAAATAATTCAAAGTAGCCTCTGACATTCTGTATGAATCTTTTGTTTATCACAACTGACATTTCCATTGTTGCATCTAGTATTACAGAGCCACTGTTGAATGGGCAATATATTAAACACTACAGGATTTCATCGTGGCTGTTGGCATGGGGATGTTTTTCATATTTAACAGCTGTAGTTTATTTCAGACAAATTACCAGTCACCATGTATCATTGTCACTAAGGAATTTTGCTAACCAAAGTTCATATAATTATTCCTGCTGTATCCTAAGATGGAGAACACACTACGTACACTACTTGGTTGGCATATTTATTTTTTCTATAATTCCTGCTTTCTACTTAGCTTTATATAGAGAGACATTCATTTTACAGCAGTACATATACCAAAATAACAAAATACAAGGTTGTGGTAAGAGCAAGAAAAGACTAAATCCGTTCATTATTTGGAGCACACAAGTACTTGAGAGGTGCAAAGCTTCAAGCAGCTCCTGCAGTCAGCTGAGCAGAGCTCAGCCTGAGAACTTCCATTCAGGTATAATGAACCCTGCGATTTGTCTCTCCATCTCCTCACCTTTTTCTTAGTGAACACCTGCTTCCTTATTGAAATTTTAGGATAAACATTTTCCGTCAAGTCTGCACCGCATCTCTGTTTCTTACACAAATAGGTGTTCTGAGCCATTTCTCGCTTGGCTTTTATCTCGGCACACCGTGTTCTTTTCTCAGCAGCTGGAGCTCGCCGTAGCCGAGGGCTATGAGCAACACGCCCGCCCAGCAGCAGGCAGCCTTTCCAGGTCGGCAGGGGCAATCGGAGAAACCTCAGTGCTAATTTGGCCTCTCTGCGAGGGGCGCGTGCACCTCCCCTTCCCCACCACCAGCAAAGCGGGGCATTTGGAGCTCACAAGAGGAACTCATTTACCTTGCTAGCTGGAAAACAGCTTGTCTCCCGCTCTGAGTCACAACCCAGCTGTTCAGTGCTGCCCAGCCCAGGCGCACACACCAGCCCCGGGGTGGCAAGAGCAGCTCCAGATGTCCCAGGCCAGCGGGACCGGGCAGGGGCTCCCCGGCCCTGGTGCGAGGTGGGTGCACGAGCCCAGCTCCTCAGCCTCCCCCGGGCCCCTTCCCCAGCTCATCCCAGCCCTGCAGCCCCTGCCAACCTGCGCCATGGGCAGGGAGGCCGGCACAGGAGCGTCTCGGAACGAGCCGGACACCGCGGCCGTGCACGGAGCCCCTGCCCAGCTGCCGTGCATTCGGTCTCATTTGATGACTAACCTTGTTGCATGTGATCTGCAGAGCTCAGCACGAGCACAGAGAAGAAAGCAGATGGGCACAGAATGCTTTCATATGCAGCCATCATGTACACACCTCAAAGCAAGCCTAGAAGGCCAAGCATGGGCTTAATTCTTCCACCACAGAGAGGGAAGCAGGCTTACAAGCGTGGCAAAGTGGAAGCTATTCTAGCAACGCTCCAACTTTTAGCTACCATGCTGACTCCTTATTAATTCTTTAATATTTTGCTCAAAAGTTACAGTAAAGATCACTTGAATGACAGGTGGTCACCATCAAGGACATTTAGCATGGGTGGAACCCATTGCCACTTGAAACACTTCTCCCACAAAAGCAAGGGTGCTGCTCCATGCTGTTGGACCAGAGTTAGAAAGAAAATGAAATTTCAATTGATACCTGCCCAAATCTGCAGCCTCACTGTTTAGCAAGCATGCCCTCTACCCGTACACTTCTGGGGAGATTTGGCTCCGCTTCCATGAGCCTCTATTACTTTATTCCTAGTGGAGGAGCAGAAGGCGAGAGCTCTGGCAAACCTTTAACTGGCTTTCAGTTACCACTGATATGTTAAACATGTTGGGTAGAGGGGTGCCAGCCTCTAGAGGAGGCCTGAGGCCACTGTTAGCCCGACGCGTGAGAAACTTGGGCAACTCCCTTTCCACTAAACTGTCTTCCAAGGCCCAAATACAGAACTAGTTTGGGCTGGTTCTCAGAGGTCCAGGTTGCTTCATGTTTCTCTCTCCACCATAGCAGTACCTTCCACATGCTGCCTAGCCTATAGATAACACCTATGGAATGCTCACCCCAGCACGAGGACAATTTGATAAAAGCAAAACCACCACCACTCACACCCCCCCAGACCAACACCCAGCGCTTCCTACCCTTCCCTCCACTGGGTTTCTCACCCCAGCGCTCTACCAACGCAAGCCGTGCGTGTTGGGCAGCGCGGGGACTTAAGGCTGTGCGTATAAAGGACGGAGGTGGGCAGTGGCCCAGCTGCTTTCCTGGCCAGCCAAGGGACGGGTGTTCGGGGAGGCACATGCCAGGCCTGCTCACCAACCGCCCTGTGCCCCTCTTCTCCACAGCACCCGCTAAGGGGGCTCCGGGCGCTGCTTCCTGGTGCCTCTACAGGCACTCCCAAGCGGAAGATAAGCCAAGAGGGAACTGGAGCTTGGGCACATAACGCACACTACTGGAACACTGTTAGTAATTTAGGCAACACGGTGTCTCTACAGCACAGAACAGCAGAGGCAGCTATTTGCAGGGCCCTGGCAGAGGAAACTCTCCTTCCTGCACTTCCACTGGTGCTTCCAGCAGGAACCCAAGGCCTTCCTGCAGCCCAGGAGGTCCCCGCGCTGGTGAGGCCCTATGCACAACGAGGGGCAAAGCGGCCAGGGAGCAGCTGCACCAAGCAGCCCGGATTTGAACCTGTCCCTCTTCAACTGCTGAACCCTCAAGTTCAACTGCTGCAAACCACCCTGTGCTTATCGACACAGAGAGGTGGGCAACACACCAACAGCCAGACAAGCTGTCGGGCGCTGGTCCGTGGTCAAAGAACAGATCCACTCAGGAACTGAGACTACCCACGTGGTTATAAAGACAGAAAGAACTTCAGAGCGGAGCCATCACATCTTGATATCTCCAACTCTCTGGCCTGAAACACAGCAAGGCAGATCCCAGGAGTAACAGACCTTGCCTGGCATTTGTTTGTGGAAGGGGAATTTGCCTAGCTAATTTTCACTTTACCAAACACAAGAAGAAAGCCTTTATGTGCTGCTTTATTAAGACTTAAGTCTGTTTCTAAGAAATTGGGACCACCAAAGTAGTTTGCTTTGCAGCTTATATTTCACACCTCAGGAGACGTTTGAAAACATGCTTCTATAATTATCTTGTCTCAAGGAAGATGAAAAGATGATTTATAAACAAATGTACCATTTATCACATCACATTCTCAGCGGAGAGTGGGGGAGGATGTTCACGAAAATCCTGCTTGTGCAAACTTGCTGAAAGTGTCGTATAAAATAGACAGAAAGTTAGTCAGGGTAATAATACCTTAATAGATGCGCCTGCAAAACGAGAAAGTTGTTTGATGTGCTGTCCCTGCTTGCCAATAATAGCTCCAACTGCCAAGGCTGGGATGAACAGATGAACAGTCTCAGACTCGGGCTGTTGCTGTGGGGAAGAAGGAAATATGCAGTGAATGTTTTTGAACATTATGAATCAGACTGACAGGAAAACTGGTATGGAACAAGCATGCATGGAAATGAGGGGGATATCTTAGGATGCCCTGTGAAGTCCAAATGTTAAAGGTCTGGCTTTTTCTCTTTCTGAAAAATAATGAAATTCACAGAACATGGAAGGACAATTCAAGCCAAAAGAGGATTCTTTTATCTTTCGTAAAATAGTTGCAATTTTTATGCAGAGAGTTTAAAAAACAGTTGAGCTGCTGCTGCTTCAAGACGAGTTCATCCTTACCTGTCACTACCTCGATGCTTTCCCACACACAAGACTCATCAGATGAGACTGCTGCAAGCAAACGGGCTACACCTTAAGTCACAAACTATAGCTTAAGTACACAAACTCCCCCCAACTTCCCTAGTTACTTGTCAATAGCAGCTCGTGTGAGAGCTTCCCAGAAAGCACGCATGGGAGTTGCACAGGCACTACGCTTTCCCTCGTGTGGGAGCGATCTGCAACGATGGCCAGCTTGACAACTGCCAGCGGTTCCTCTTGTGCACCATCATGTAACAGTTGGCTGCTTGGCAGCAGGCTAACCCATTGCACCCAGATCACTTCCCTGGAGCGCTTCACAGCAGCCCTTCCTAGAGCTAGGAGGCATTTCAGGTCCTCTTGAAAGCCCCCTTCCCTCTACGCAGTCATGCTTGTGCATTTTCAACGTGTATTTCATTCATCCTCAGCAGGACAGGGCCACCAAACGCTTTTCCCACAAAGGCATCTCCAAAGGCAGGCAAGGGCGGTGGCGGCGCCCGCGTCAGCTGAGGAGCGCGGGCCAGGGAGCGCCACGGAGCAGGGCACGGGAAAGCACTGCACACTTGGCCTTCTTCTCCGGCACATTTGGGTAGGGACACGGGCCACGCACGCTCAGGAGGCAGCTTTTCCTGAGATCTTCTGGACAGGACACGCGACATGCAACACACCCCGAGCAGCAGCTGCAACCTTCAAAGGCCATCTCGGCTTATTTCTACGTTTCAGCAGCTTGCTTCAAGGGGAAGCGAAGTCCCAGGGCATTAAGCATGTAACAGATCAAAACAAAATGCTCGTTTCCAAGCTTCTCCACTTTATATTTGGTAAACTGAAGACAACTGTAACCTCAGGGGAAAAAAAAAATCCAGACACAGATCCATGCACCAGGTAAAGAAATCCCCAAATAGGATATTCAGAATAGAGCCACGCTGTGCCAGTTGCTGCAGGTGATCACAACAGTTGCACAGTTTACCCTGCACACAAGGCACGGGATGTTTGGGAGTTTTTGCTCCCATCCCGCAGCATTCCCTCCATCCCGCGGGCCCGGCTGGTTTTCCATGCAGGGAGCAGGTGCGCGACCCGAGCAGCCGGTGGCTGCGCTGCAGGAAGGTGCAAAGCCAGAGCAGTCAGGCCGGGCTACGGGGAGAGGCGGGAGCAGCACGTTCCTGCCTCCCCATCAGCTCGGAGCGATCCAGTCCCGAAGCTACGCCCTGACACTGCGCGTTGGGAAGGAGGGACGCCAGTCACGGCAGCGATGTGCAAAACCGCTCTCCAGAAGATTACTCATTTCTCCTCTCATTTTCCCAAACACCCATAGCGGGTACTCACAGCAAGTCCCTGCACACTTCCATCGTCAATCCAATGGTGTTTCCAGCTACTTGGAGACACTATTGGAGATGCCTCCCCCCGACCCTCGTCCGGGCGCGCTTCGCCCCACGCGGACGGCGCGGGCCTCCCGCTTCCGTGTGCGGGTATTTCCTGCTTCCCTCCGGTGCCAGTCTGCCTCGCAGCACTCTTGTTCCCTCTCCTTCCCAAAGCCCGACTCCAGGCCGCCTCCTTGGCCAGATTCAGCTCACCACCGAAATTCCTTCCTGCTGCTTCACCCGTTACACACGGAACATGGGCGACACAGGCAAGGGAAGGCAGGCGAGGAACACGCAGCCTTCCAGCCCCTCTCCCTCCTCATGGTTCTCATTCATTGCCACATTAGAGGTCCCTTCCAACCTCAACCATTCTGTGATTAAGACTTAAACAAACCAAAGCCAACTCTTTTGTTTGTTTTTGGAGTGATTCTCCCTACCAGTTGAGCTGCACGGCGATGCACGAGTGACACCCGTTGTCACCAGGGAACACGGGAGCCGCTGTCACTGCTGCACTCAGCTCCCATTGCCCTTTTTCACGGTCCTGCCTGCAGCCGTGTATTGACACATAGGTACAAACAAATCCATCTCCACTTAGACCCAGCAAAAGGTTTAGGAGCAGCACATCCATTTCCTTATCCCGCTGGTTTTAACCACTCAAAATAGCATAGCTTCATTTTTCTTAGAGCATGAACGTCAAGATGACCGATCTCGGCAGTAACAGTGTATAACAAAGACTTTCAAGAGAACATCATAACACCAGTTTAATTTATTATTTGCCTACCTCCTTACCCATTGCAACTTTTAAAATACTATTTTGTATTTAGTGGAAGACTACCCTCAAACAGAGTCAATGCAAACTCCAGAACAAACACAACGTGTGAGGCGGTGCTGACACCACCCATCGATCTCACAGAAGCTTCTGGAGTTCCCAGGAGAAAAACAAAACCCACTTGAACTTCATCTTCTCTGCCCCCTAAGTCACATAGCTTTACAGGAACTTTTAGGATGAATTATGTCAGAATTAGATTCCCAAATCTTAAATATGTATTAGAAGCAATAAATTTAGGTAACATTTTCTAATTGCACAGAATTCAAGATTAATAAGGCCAGATGAAGCTTGCTTAAATATATATTTCAAACTGAAAAAAAGGTCTTGGATGAAGTATCTGTCCATATGGACTGCAAAGAACATCCTATAGTTCAACTTACTCCTTCAAAGTCCACTTTTCAAATAGGAATGATATTAAAAAAAATTATATCGAGTCTACATGGCAAAGGAGAAAGATGCATAATTAAGCTGAATTTATAGAGCTTCATGAGAAGATAGAGCAATATCAGATAGGATCACTGATATTTAAAGTTACCATTTCACCTGGTTCATAGCCTTCTTAGAGGATGAATCAGTTTTTACCTTAAAATCCATCCAATTTATTTCTCCTCATATAACAAAATAGTTTGTTCAAGGTAAGACCACTTTGGGAGCTGAAAGAGCAGGACAAAAAGCCTTTTAAATTTGGAGAAATGGAGAAACTGGTTTCTCCAAGATGCATGGTCCGTGTATTCCTCCAAACTTAGAGAAACCTCAGTCACAGACACACGAGGCAGAGACCTTTTGTGCAATGTTTGTCCAAAGGGTTCAGAACAAGGCCCTCCTCCAAAGTCAAGGTCTTGCTGCTAATTCTGAGGACCCCGTTTCAAACCTATCTTGATGACACGGGTTTGGGCAAGGCGACCACAAGATACCTCCAGCTGCAGCACTGAGCAGGATGGGTACAACACTCTGTACCTCACAGCAGCCAGGGAGCAGCCCTGGACTCAGGCCAGGCCTGAAGCACCAGCCCAGGGTTTTATTCCTCTCTCTGCTGCTCTTGACCAGAGGCTGTCTCAAGGTATCACCAGACTTAACTAAGGACTTCCCTGCCGAGCGCTGAGGCCAAAGCATGTGACCTCATCTGCTGCCAGATAAGTGACTCTTGCATGTTAATATAAAACACCCTAGTGGTGGGTTGGTCATCACCTGCCTTAAAGCATGGAGGTATCTGGAGATGCTGGATGGCACAGTTGATCAGACGAGTTCTGCAAAGGCTCCCCAAAGCCTTAAGACTGAGGTGCACCGTGAAGCCTCAAACACAGGGCCCCTAAGAACAACCACACAGAGAAACAACCACCCCCACAAACCATCCTCCAGGCAGGGGACCACAAAGCCCAACGCTCAGGAGAACACAGCCCTGTCACGAGGTGAAACATCCAAAAAGCCACACTGGAAACCAGGGAGGTGCATGGAAGAAAACCTGTTGTTTTCTCTCTACGTTAAAGTCCAAATAAGATAAAGCAAGCTGAGAAGAGGGAAGAAAAAGGCATGATGAACTTTGCCCTGTCAGACCACCGGCCAAACCCCAGCAGTGGGTCTAAGAGCCTGTGGAGCCTGGATTGACCTACATGTTTCTGGGTGCCGGGGCAGGAGCCTGAGGAACACTTAGACAGCACCAGGGTGTTCACTCAGATGGAGAACTTAGGATAAAAAAGAAAATAGAAATTAAAAAAAGGACCAAGGCAAGCTCCAGAAACTGAGCTTGCCTAGTTCTGAGAACTGAGATTCCTGAAGTGCATGGTAACCAGAAACAATTACTTCAGTTCATGAACATCTGATAATGCTGGCTTTGTTTTTCTTTTGCAAAAGCCAGTACGCTCTAAATGCAAAACAGGCTTGATAAGCCTTTTTTTGTCTACGTTACACATTTAACTAATAAAAACAATTTTTAAATGCTGTTTTTGTTTGTTAATTGAATTCCAATTTCCATCCAAACCTAGCTGATGAAAATCAGAAGTGAAAAATTAATCAAGCAAATAAGAAAAGCCCCATTCATCATTTTTAACAGAAAATGGAAAAAATACATTAACCAAAGCAAATGGTAAAAAGTTGAACATTTGTTTAAATAGAAAGATACACTCACTGTGTTAGTAAAGAACAGGGCAGTTGTGGTGGTACAGACTACACTAGGGCTTTCAGAAAGGTAACTAAAGTACAGATGTAAATCAAGATAAGTCAACTTAAATCAGATTTCCTGCCCGCTAATATAAATCATGACTGAAAACAGGGATCTAAAACACAGTGGCCAGTTATTCTAACCCCTCGGAGGAAGCTGAGCCACTGCCTCCGGACCCCAGCAGCTCTCCAGCATTTCAGATGGGTCCAACTCTCTCCGTAGCAGCTTGGATTCACCTCCTCCCACTCCTCCTGCAAGCCCTGGGACACCAGCCGCCTCCTCCGCTACCGCCTGCCCTTAGGGTAACCAGCTGCCCGGTGAGAGCAGCTATTTCTAAAAGTGAATCACAACTAGTTCTTGCTGCTAACATCTAACCTTTTCCTGCAAGATACGTGGCACACATGTCGCCAGGAGTCGCCCCTTGGCTCCAGCTCGTCCTGGGATAGGACACCTGGGCTCGAGCTCTTCCCCTCCTCGGGATTCGCTTCCCCGTGCCGAGGGCTGCTGCTCTGCAGACCCAGGAGCACAGGACTCTCAGCTAGGCAAATTTGCAGATTTGCACCCTCTTCCGCAAGGGGTGGGAAGGGTTGCAGGGCCCAAGGGGTTGTCCCCGGGATCAGCTTGCCTAAACTCTTCCTTCTGCCAAAGTCCAGGCCCTCAGGCCTGCAAATGCCTGGGAAGTGCTGATGAGAAGAGCTTTTCTGATGATGCACCAGGTAAGGGAAGAGGAGCATTCCTCACCTTGCACCACAAAGGAGCAAAGCGCTGAAGAAACACACACATATCCCCAGGCAGGGGCCGGCCACAAAGACAGGCCCAAAGCACAAGACTGAGGGAAGTGGGTGCCACGGCTGGGAAGGGATTTATTGCAAACACCAAAGGGGTTTTGCCTGCTCGGAGGCCCCGTCGGTCGCAGGCCCCAGCAGGGAGGGAGGGTTTCCAGTTGTGTCCAAGCGTCTCCGCAGATCCCTCGCTCCATCACATACATGTGGTTGGTAAATCCATTGCAACATTTGGGATAAGGCTGTAAATTTTTAAAATCCTTGTACCCACTGAAGTAAATAGGCTTTTGTGCCAGACTCCAGGGGGAGCAGAATCAGATCTTTCCTGTTTTCCAAGCCTCTTACGCATCGCCAGGATATGTTTTCATTTACTCCAAATGTGCTGCCACTGAATTACCTTAGGATGAGGCACTTATTTTAAGTTACGGAGTCATGTTATCCATTTCTAGCCAGTATCCATTTTTAGCAGCGAGGGCAATAATTCAAAACTATTTTAAGGCTGTATGAAGCCGTCCCCGCCAATGCTTGGCCACGATCTAGCTTTTCTTTTTTAATACATTTTTAATAGTAAGCAAATGCACTTTGTAGAGTGAAAAAACCCAAGCCCAGTGCATTAAGGAGCCCTCTTGCTGCTCTCCCCCTTCCCAGCGAGCAGCACCACCAAGGCCAGGCAGATTCACAGGGTTTTCCAGCCACCCCGAGCTTTGTCAGGGAGCGACGCATGGTTTTATTCAAAGCCTCTACCAGACCCAAAGCCAAAATTTAAACCACGTTTTTGCTAGGCGGTATGAAGAATTATACTGGCCTACAGCTACGCTGAATGCTCTTATTTATTTAGTAATAAAAGTCTGCAGCAAGGGGAAACCAACATTAAGCCAAGTATCCTTGAAGACATTCCAGTAAGAGTCGACGCATTAATACAAAATAAGCTTTTGACATCGGTGAAAGAAATCCTCGTCCATCCCTTTTCCAACAGCAACAGTAAAAGTTTAGGCCCTCATGGGGCACAAGAGGCTCATTAGGAGAAGCTGGAAGTCCCGGCACGTGGCTCCAGCGCGACCCGCAGTTCTGCCACGTCCCTGCAAAGCCCTCGTGGGTCACCACTTGGCCCATCAGATGAACGGTGCTGCTGCCGCGCGCCCCGAGCCCTTTCCCCTTGCTGGGGACACGCGATGCCCAGCGCCCACCCCTGCTGCTGCGGCTGCTCCCCGCGCCCTCGGGCGGGTGCCCGGGGCTCCTCCAGCCCCTGCTGCTGCTGCCCAGCGGGGCCCGGGGCTCCTCGCTCGCCCTGCAGGCGTTTTCTGGGCCGCGGAAAAACACCCCAGCGCCCCCGAGCAAAGCAGGACAGGGCCCCCGGAGCAACCAGCCCCAGGCTGCCTTCAGCCCTAGTGCTAGCCCTGAGGAGGGGGTCGGGGCCGCCATCCCCTCGGGCATTCCCAGCTCCGAGGAGAGAGCCCGGGCCGCCATCCCCTCGGGCATTCCCAGCCCGGGGACAGCAGTTCCAGGCTGCAAACAGGAACAGACTCCGTTACTCCACAGCGGCCGGAGACCGCTGCAAACCGAGCACTGCAGCTCTTGGCCCTGAACTCCAACGCTTTTCAGCACGGCCGTCACCTACCTGGCAAGCCAAGGGAATCTCCTCAAACTCCTAGAAGCCTCTAGCCCAGCTGCACCTATCAGAAGTGCTTCCAGCACGGAAACCTCGCCAGGGCTGCAGGGCGCGGAAATCTCCGGAGCGGGAAGGAACGCTTCCTGGCAGGCTGCTCATAAGGCATCTCACAAGCAGGGACAGGTTTGACATATTTCTGAACATGGCATGAACTCTTTGTTTGCACAAAATCTAATTAGCCGCAGAGCCAAAAAAGCAATCTGCCACCCTTTATCCTGAATGGAGGGCCAAGAAGGAGAAGCGAACACAAGCAGCAGACTGTTAAGCTGTTTAAGCAGGAATTTTGCTGGTCAGTCACAAGCAGTAAACGCAGGTATTTGGTGCTGCACCACTCTGCAACCACAAAGACAGAAACGTTTTCAAGCACTTTTGCTCAAGAGGTTGTGGCATTTGCACCCAGCCACGTGGGTACCCCGGACTCCAGGCAGGCTATCCAGGAAACCTGCGGTTGCGGGAAAGATGCAGGTACCCCATCAATCTCGCTTATAAAGACTCTGCTCTCTGATTCCTCAGAAGCTACAGGAGATAAAGCAGCACACAATAAAACCCCAGATTCTGAAAGCACAGAAAGGCTGCTTGTTTTTCACCACGCGAGATGGAGCCAGCTACAGCGGAACAAAAAGGAGATTTGAAGGAGTTTTGTTTCTGGCCTGGAGGAGGACAACATCCTGCAGGAACCACCTGTTACTACTTGGCACATAAGCAATGAAAGTCTCCACTCACTTTGAGATTTGGGGGATGCCAAGCCCAGCAATTAGAGAACCCCAAAGAAATCTCCTTCCTAACCCAAGAGCCTCAGAGCAAAATCTTCTCTCTTGTCCCAGGCCCCTACAAATGAACAAGTGTCCAGAAGTGCAGCGAGGGAGATGTCTCTTATTTTAAATAGTGTATGTCATTAGTTGTCAGTGACACTGCTTGCTTTGTGACGGACTCAGAACCACGCAAAGAGCTATCAAAAACAGCTGATGTGTTCAGCACTCTCACCCTCCTTGAGAAAAAACCTCCAGCTGTCAATTTGGCAAATCTTTCCCTTCCACTTCTGCTCCACACACCAGTCTGTCTCCAGAGGGACCCATTCCCAACCATTCCTGCCGTGTGGCAGGGCCCGCAGGATCACGGAGACTTCAGAGCTGCTGGGGAGGAGCCACCGCTTCCCCCAGAGAGCTGGACAAGCACCTGGTGTCACACGAGTCTCTCGTTAGGTGGGCTGTTAATTAACTAAGCAGGGCAGAGGTATTCAAGGTACTGAGGTTGCAACATTAAAGCCTAACCAGCTGGCAACAGTTCTTGGAGACAACGCTATGGTCCCAGAGGGTCCTCCTCTGGATCTGTCGTGTCATCTTCATCTCGCAGATATAAAACCATGTTGCAAAAAGTGCTGCCAATCCTTCTTTATGACCCCCCAAACCACATCCTCTTTTGGCTGCAGGACAGCTCCTCACAAGATCATCTACTGCATAACAAGCTAGCCAAATTAGGAGAAAGGCACTACACAAAGGTAGAGATGCACATACATTACCTCCCCCGGGTAGTTTGGGCATAACAGTGGCATGAGCTAATCCTAACCCAGATATCCAAAGGAACCCAACTCCACCAAGTAAGAGTCAAAGTACCTGGAAACATAGGACAGTTTTTCCTCTTCCTTGTCTCTCATCTATGCTCAGGGCATCAAATGAAGGCCCTCAATGAAGCAATTTTTCATTTTAAATTGCTTTTCTTTCCTGCCAAAAGCACAATACAGTTATTTCTCCTATCACATCTATGCGATATAGTAGAAGAACTCTTCTTCATTATTATTATTATTATTATTAAAGAAAAATATCGGAGGATAAAGAAAAAATCTCGACCACAGTATCTTCTAAGGAGAAAAGTATCCATTGGCATGTTCCTCACCTGCAACAAAAAGCCTTAAAAGATGGCAAAAGAATAAAGGAAAGCAGCCTAGCTGTACAAAACTTTTGTCATTGGAGAAAGGTAATTTGGTTTCTTGGCTTTGTTTATCATAGGAAATGACTTCTTTTTTCCTCCTCCTAGAAGCACCTACACATATCACATACCTGGAAATCAACTGTGGGGCCAAAGAAAAGGTTAGAAAAAAAGTGCATTTTGAGAGGGAAGCTCCAGGAGGCTACGGTGGGTGTGCAGAAAGACGAGCAGTGCAGAAAGCAGCTCTGCTGCGAGCCGAGGAGCAGCTCGGCCTCGGCCAGCACTCACGGCAAGAGTTCGGCTACCTCATACAGCAACCCAGCGATGCAGGAGAACAGCTGGCATGAATTCCCTCTGTGCAGAAAAGCTGTCCAGCTTCCCAGCTCTCGACACGTGGGTATGTGTCTATCAGGCTATGGAGAGTCTCTTGCAAGAGGATTAATTCCACTGCCCTCCTCCCGGGCGTTGATGGGCAGGAGAAGCTCCCCACACATCACCCCTGACTTGTGATTTCTACTTTCAGACAGGATCAAGCGTAGTCAGGTGTACAATTAAACAAAAGAAATTCCAATTACAGAAAACAAGGTGCAAACTACTTAACCCCAGTAGAAGTGCTGAGTGTGTTTAATTGCATGGCTAAAGACAGCAGGGCTCTAAAATCAGGATTTCTTGTTCATTTGATTCTTTTAAAGTCTTTGGCTTTCCACGATAATCAACTTTTACTCTTGGGAGCCATTCACTCAGTTACATACTCCCCAAATTTCAGAAAAAAAGAAGCAACAAGTCCATCGAAGCAACTCTGAGCAGTAAAAACCAACATGTGGAGCAGTTTTTCTGGATATTTCACAAGGCTTTTGTGGTAGTGGATCTCGTAGACACGCCACTTCTCCATGAAGGTGCTCGCAGCTCATGACATTGGTTACCAGTGAGCGCAGGCAGGCTAAGGAAGCCCTGCTTGCAATCGTGTCAGACATGCAACACAAAAGCACAGGGCTGAGAAGGATGTAAAGATAAAACACTTGTTTTCCAAACCCAAAAGCAGCTGGACAACATGTAAGTTACAAAGAGGCCACCTATAATTCCTTACTGTGACTGCAAAAGGGCACGGGTTCAGAAGAAAGAAGATGGTGCTATCAGACTGCCAGGACTGTAAGAGCAAAGTCAGGCCCATTTGGCAGTACCTTGAATTTCTAATGCTCAATATTCTTAAGAGCAGAGACATCTTTCTTAAGTCCTACTTTTTCTTCCTGTCTTCAGAAGTTCCAGCATTTCCCACACATTCCCCTTTGACTTTGTCCTCCTAACAGGCAGGTAACAGTTCTTGGACTGTTGGCAAGAGGAGACAGAGAAATGCAGTAATCTGAGCACTCTATATGCAATTCCATTGCATGCTTTTCAAGTGACTATGTAAAATTAGCACTTCAAACAGGCAAACTAGGGACCTGCACTTGAAAAGAGAATAAACTGTAAAGCCTCAAAATCAAGAATTGTTGCTAGTGAGGGATAAATAAGAGGAGTTATCCTTCTCTAGAACCTGACACTGTCAGTTGTGGGCACCTAGGCAGCAAGTGCAGGTGCACAACTAGAGAAAAGGAGTGCCAAGGACACAGGGTGTCCTGTGTCCCTCCTTTCCTGTATGTGCTCTATTGCAGGGTATAAAAGGCAAGGCAAGAACCAGCTGCTTCGCTTCCTATTCCACCTCAAGTCCATCCATGCATCCAGAATCCAGTTGTGGATTCTGAAAAAATAGGAAATTGGACAATTATTGTAAAAAAGCATCTCATACCCTCAATCGGTTGACCCAGTATGTAATGAGACTTGCACACCAGTGTGAACCACACTCTAGGCAGGCTGTGGAGAATGAGAAGCAGAAGCAGAAACTGCCCACCTGAGTGAGGCTCAGGCCAAGGTGCTACATTCAACCAAGGTTTGATGAGATTCCAGCACTGCCATCTCCTAAGCCTCTTCCTGAAGCAGCTGGAGAAAAAGAGTGTTTGTGCTCTTGTTAAACATGCCTGGAAGCATTGCGGGAAGAGAAGAAAAAGAAATAGCACCCAGCTCACATCAACAGAGCTAGAAGAGATCAAATGCTTTAGGTGTTAGTTCTTGAACTAAGATGACTTGGATTGAGGAATGAATGCTTGGCTAAAGCTGGATAGATGGGGGTTCAGACCTGTCACCGTAAGCACTGGCAACACAAAATAATCATCCTGGATCTGCATTATTATTGTCTTTCCACCTGTATGAAAAGCAGTATCAAACATGACAGATGCTCACCTCATAGCTGACACCTCGGAGTTATTTGGGAACACATCCTACACAAAGTCACAGCAACAGCTTGGCCCTAGGAAAACAATATCTGCCTCTGTGAATGCCTAACCACCCACCTCTTCAGAGCCAAAGGAGAGCCTCTGTTCTCCACAGGGGAAGCTCCATGCATTCCAAGATACCTGAGCACGAGCTCCACAGCCCTCAGGTGCACCGCCATGCGTCCCACTATAGGGACACTATAGGGTTGGCAAATACACACTCACAGAGAGACTTCACCCAACATCGGGTGCCAGGAGGGTCCCTAGATAAATGGACACCTGAAGCTGCAAGGAACACATCTCAATTCAGACAACATTCCAGGCAAGGCAGTGCCAGAAACCTGGATTTGCTGCTGTCACCCAATTTCTACTCATGCAAAGATCCACCTCTTCCAATCTTTCCCTCCTCCTCCTGAGGCCACAAATGCCTCACTTAGCATTTTCCATCCCTAGATCCAGAGATATTGGAGGTCTGGGAAATAGCTTATCCTGTTCCTCAGGCATCTGTCCTGTTAACACCGATGCTAGCCAAGGTCTGGCTTTTACCTGAGAAATCAGCCAGACCTCAACTAGAGACCACACACCTAAGGTGGGTCTGCCACACACCAGTGCCTCCACCCCAAGCTAGGAGGCCAACCTAGCTTGGATTCTTCTGACCTTCCAGATCACTGGAAGTGTCAGAACTACCACTGGGAAAGTGCAGAACCAGCCTCTTGCCCACGAGGCAGAGGAGCACAACCTGCAAGCAGTCAGGAATGGAAGTTAAGCTTCTTACCGTGACAGGGGCCAGCACCAGCTGTGAAAGCAGCCAGGGGTGAAACACTTTTCCCACTGCAATTTGAACACTGATCAAAAGACATGAGTTCAAGAGGTTTGCAAGAGCTTTTACAGATCCCAGGAGTTGAGGTATTGGCCAGCCTCCTTCATTAAAAAAAACAAAGAGCCCTGGGATCACTTCACCACAGTTGCCAGACCAAGGAGCTCTGAAACAAGTTATCTTGAAGGTAAATGGACACAAAGTCTCCCTGTGGCTTCTTAAACATATTCCCTAAGGCCTTCTTTCCATCAAGCTGGACACACACTCCTTCCGAAGTGTCTCATCTCCTCTCCCAAATCCCGCTTCCGTGGCTGTTCTTTAGCTTTCCAAGGCTGTTTAACAGTCAGCCCTCCTCTCCCACTCCACTGCTACATACCCTCTTTTAATAGGGCCTAAAAATTTTTCTACTGGAGATAAATAATAGAGAAAAAATACAAGTTAACAGAACCCAACTTCACGCACAGCCAATATTTAAGAAAATTGGGGAAAACATTTATAGAATTTATAAGGAAAACATTTACAGAACAAAAAAAGGAAAACCGTTTTTCCCCTTGGGAAATTGCACACACCCAAAACAAAGATCTGCCCACACTTTTTCTTGCTTTCCTCTGCTCACAAGGGAAGGGGCAGCTCCTGCGAGTGACCTGAGGGGCTGCATTCACATAAGAAAAAGCAAGAGAGTTTCAGTTGATCACGCGTTTGCTTCCGAAGCCCTTCAGTTTGTTCCTGGGATTTTCTTGGTATCATCCTCCACTTCCAAAAGCCAAAGGTTCCCTGCTATGTCACCACTTTTCCTCGCGTTTGCGCATCGCACATCTGGACTATTTGGAACAAAGAAAAATGCTCAAAGGATTGAGAGAAGAGAAGGAGCAGGAGCAAGGAGTTCAGATTGATGGTCCTTCCAGCTGCAAATCTTCAATACTTCCAAAAAGTGACACTTGCTTCTTGATGACTCTTTTCCAGATGCTGCCTCTGCCCTATTTCCAGAAGCCTGGAAGCCGCCAGAGATCCTAGAGGGCTAAAAAAAGGTGCATCTGTGGGGGAGAGCAGTGCCCTAACAGAGGGGCAGAGGAGAATAAGCCTGAAATGGCCAATTCGACACTGCTGAGGTGCCCATTTGAAGCGGAAGGGAGAAAGAACCGCGGCAAAAGGAACGACGAGGAAAGAGAGGGACAGTAAAGCACGGGAGGAACAGAAGAGCGTCGGCTGCAGCGGAAACCGCTCAAGAATAGCAAAGCACACTGCACATTTGGAGCAAAGAGGAAAGAAAACGTTACACCTATCATTGCCACCAGCGTAAATGAACTCAAAAAAAAAAAAAGAAAAGGAAAAAAAACACCACACTCCACTTTCTCTTAAAAAAAAGAAGGAAAAATAATAATAAAAAAATCAATCCAGGCAATCCGCTACTAGAGCTGGCATTCCTACACAACACACTGAGGCAAAACTCTGCTATTCCGTTAGTTTAGTCTCTCATTGTAATTAAAGGGGAGGCGGGTAGGGAGAGGGAGGGATTTGCTTGTCCCAAATAGAGGCACTGTTATTAACAATAGGATAACTGGCTATAGACACATTTCCGTGGTGGTTTTCTTTAGAGTATTTTTCTTTCTACTACTACTATTAGCTACTATTATACTGAACATAGTTTATAATACATTGCTAACACCCAAGTTGTTCATTCCCACAAATGATGTTACAAGTGTGGAATTTTTCCTCATCCTTTCAGTGACATTTTCTTGGCTTCCTCCTCTGGGAAAAATATTTAGGCAGCAACTTCCCTTTAGTGCAACATATATAGGCCCACTTGAGTTATTTCATAAAGTTCAACGTGCTGTGCTGCTTTTTCACTCTTCTAGTTCATGGTGAATTTCAGATTTAGCTTTTGGATGTTACTGTTGAGCAAAAGAGAAGGCAAAGTCAGTTGTACCAAAGCTGGGAACACTCTGCCATCCACTTGTTAGAGTTAACTTTGAAAGCTCATCTTCCATTGAGGAGACCATGACCAGAACCAGAAGAGTGATGATCAAAAAAGGCCACCTTCCCTGGGCAATGAAGTTGTTGTTTCCTGAAGCAACAGAGCATTTTCTTTTCCTAGGAAAACACTGGACCTTTCGTTTAGAGCAAAGTAACTTGTGCTCCATAACAAAAATGTTCATTTATGATTACTAAGCAAAACTGGATCAGAAAGAGCCCACTGGGCTGCTTCACAGTAACAGTAGAGAGCAACATGGCAGCTAAATGACAGCTTTCTGCAATCCATATAATTCTAATTCTATCCATTTACCAGTGAGGTCTTTCAATGGGGCTTGTACATTTATAGAACTACTACACTTAAACAAATGCTTTTGGTACACAGATCCCTGCTTTATGACTATAGAGCTGTTTGGGTTTGGTTTTTGTTCCCCCCACACTCTCCTCACTTCCAGATCAGCAGCAATATGACTGCAGACTAATATTTTTATTATTAGCAAACACGTCTAACAATTTCTAACTCCATTGTACATCTGATTTCCTGCTGTAAAGATTCCGGTTCTCTAGAAAACAGGACCTAGCACTTTTCCACATGGCAGCAGCACATGGATAGCCATGACCATCCGCTAGTGCGGTCCTTATCCCAATGGAGGTTATCCCAAACTTCCCTTACCCCAAACGGAGGATAGGAAGCAGCAGCAGCAGCTGAGGCGACGCTCACTGCGGGGGGTGGAATTCCTGAAGAAGAAGGCGGGAACAGACCCAAGGCATTCAGATTTAATCCAGGAATTAAATGTGCTTGAAGCTGCAATGGAAGAAGAGTTATTTAAGCTTTAAAATTCAGGTCATTAAGTACGATTAGAATCCTACTCAGCGTAGGCTACTACAGCCTTTTGGAAAGGTAGTGGTAGATTCCTTAAAATTACTTTAAATCTCCATTCCCCCATGGAATCAGCTTCAGCTTTATTCTCTAGACACAGAGCAATAACATTAATAATATGGCTTGGAAGGAAAGGCAGCTTGGAATTGCTTGCTGCAACTTCAGTGAAATCTAGCACAAGCCTGTGGTAAGAAAACCAGGCAACGGTGCAACCTTTAGTTTCCACATTCAGAGTGAATAAAATGAGAGATAAGCAGCATTTTGGCTTTGTGCTCAAAACCTGTAGAGGCAAAGGAACCTCATTCACAAGCCATGATTTCTCACATATCCCATTCTCTAACCCTTTCCTCCCTTCCATATCCTGGATTGGAGAAAGAGAAAGGAAAAAGATCACAACGGTGTCTGCAGGCAAAGCATCAGCTGTGAAGCCATAGGAAGTTTTGCTGAAGCAAGAGCTGCCTGGACTCTCAAACACCCCACTGTGGATCCCCGCGCGCTCTGGGTGCCACGAGTCATCCTGTGGGATGGCAGGGAGGGGAAACATGGGGGGAATATGTGGTCAGCACGGAAGCCATAAAAAATGGGCATTTCTGGAAAAACAGGGAGTGGTGGAAATTAAAAAAATATCCAGGTTGATTCTAGACTGTATCATTTACTCGTATAGATGTACACACACAAAGTGCTTTTCACAGCCTATCAAAAATCTCAGCGATTTCCCAGTGGGAGCTTGTAATACTTCAGGGAGCTGATGAGGTGTGTTGTTTTTACTATATAATTTGCAATCTGCTCTGAATAACTGAATGACTTTATCATCTATATCAAGAAAAGCCTTAATACAGCCTTCTTAAATTAGATAACTGAGAGCAGGAGAGTTCCTTCCTTTGTATGCTATACTTTTAACATCAAGAAACTAGAAAGCCCTGCTTAGAGAAACTTGCATGAACTGCAGCGCACAAACCATTATTACACACAAACACTCAGTCCTTACAGGTTTCTGCAATAAGAAAAAGCAAAATCCTCATTCATTTCTTCAATCTCAATCAACTTCTCAGTTCCTCTACTTAAAACAGAGGATGTTGCCTGGTGATGCTCAAGCCTGGAGGGACAAGGCGCTGAACAGCCCTGCTTAACTTGGAAACTGGCCCTGTTTTGAGCAAGCCCCTCACTGGTCCAGATGATGTCCAAAGCTCCCTTATACCCAAGCTGCTCCCAAAGCTGATTCCCTTACACCCAAGTTACTCCCAAAGCTGGTTTCCAAAGAGGGGCCACCCCATAAGACCACTCACATTCATAGCAGCAATATCATTTTCATAGGATTCCCTGATTTTCTTCATAATTTCTTCCTCAGCCTTGGCACAAGTTTCAATACTGCCTTTAACTGTAATGGTCCGTTCGGGATTATAGAGCGTCAAGTCCTGCAACCTGCAGATAGGACAGAAACACAGTTAACAAGGGGGCAAGCAGGCATTTGTCTTGGGTTTATCAGTCGCGAGCGGTGACAGCCGAATACGTGGGGTTTGCCCTCCAGGCAGCACCACAGCAGTTTGCAGCGGGGCTCGCACACAGTCCTCGGAGCATCTGGAGATGCTCTTCCCTGGCAGCAAGCCCCAAACCCACCACCCTGCGGCTCCAGCTCGGGGAGAAGGGCTCAGGTGCAACCCATGGCTGGATGCTCCTCCGAAGGGAGCAAACAGGGAGCTGCCAAGTGGCGGGTGCAGCAGCTTCGGGCTCCCAACCAGCCCTGCTCACCCGGCACGGGGATAATTTGGACGTCGCAGAGCACGGGCTGGTGAGACGCTTTCCTGGCCCTGGGAATGCCAGGGGATTCCTGAAGGAAGGAGGGGGAAATGCCCAGAGAGCCTCCAAATCCTCCCAGCGGCGGGAACCAAAAGCTGTGTGCAGTTCAACATTTGCTGTGAAACACTAGTGAGGGCTTTTCGGAAACGGGAGGGCTACAGCATCAAAGCCTAGTGCTTCCTCAGATAACGAATGCTGACCTATTGTGATAAGATGGAATAAAGTGACTGGGAAACCATGACATTCACATACTGAGAACAGGTGAGTTGAGGAAATAAAAAAAACAAATCCTAAAAACCAGGAATGACAGCACGGAATGCAAGAGAGGTGAGGAAGCCTATGCAGACAGGGAAGGCAGAGAAAGCAGCATGCAAGTCTCTCTCTCTTTGCATGGCAGCCAGGGCAGCAGTCTGCACGTCTCTGGCAAGCAGCAGCAAGCACGAAATGCATCCACAACACAGTCCTTAAGCTGCCAGTGTGCGAGCACTGAGGTGCTACATCAGGAAGGAAAGTGGTGGAAATCACCCCAAGTAAGAATGGAAACAGCTTCCCAAATCAGCTGCCTTACTTTAGCTTTATGGGCAAGCTTAGCAAAAGCCTAAACGAAGAGATTAGGAGAAAGACTAATTAGACAAAAACAGAATCAGTGGGCGTAAATGTTCTTTTACGTACTAGCTACCCATTACATGGGGCAACGCCATGGAGTTACTTCAGACCCAGCACAAGCAGCAAGATCTTGAGACCCAGATTTTAAATGTACATAAACCATTTGCTCTGCAAGTGCACACAAGCCACGTGTCAGTTCTGTCATTATCAGTAAAGCCCATTTTCATGAAATGAAGACCATTATCCCACTTATCCTGTAAATATATATTTATATTTTCCTTTAAGACGTCATCAACACTCTGTATATGGTTTGCACACAAAACATTTATACCAACATATTTAAGTGATCAGGCCTATCTTACAAAGCTTTTCTTGAATACACTTGCCATCTGCGTGATTTTCCCCCAAGTTGATCCACTTCTCTCCTTCCAACTGTTTCTATTAATGTTGACATACCTTCTAAAAGCTCTAAATTTTTTTTTCCACCTGATTCTGAAATCATAGGTTTTGAAGGATCACATTCACCCCTGGCTATTTTTTGCCTTCATTTGAGCTATCTTCTGTGCTATGGATGGTTTTCATCTCTCATTTAATCCCACCTCTTCCTACACTGTCTTCCAAACTTGCTCCTTTCCCTAGTGCCTATAAATAAGCCTTATTCTCCCTTTCCTGGCTAAAGCCTAAGCCCACTCCACTGTTTTCTGAAGTTATTACTCCAAAGTAAGGGCAAGCTTCTCCAGAAAAGTTTCCTCTGATCAATGATTCTCCCCATACGCTCCCCTTGATTTGCAGAGACATTTTCCAGTAAAAGTGAAAACTTCTGCCTAATCTCAGCTAAATTTGAACAAGTCTCAGGCATCTTTGCAAACCCACACACCAAGAGCTATTACTTTGAAGCTGAAAACTGCTCAACATACCCCTGCTTGGCTGCTAGGGGCCAACAGAGAATTACCTCCAAAACACCCTTTTTGGTCCTCACTTGCTTCATTTCCCTCCCTCTTGCTCAGAAGTCTAATTTACACCAGAAATTAAGCATCACTAGCTTCACTCATTTGCACTTATAACTCAGAACTGATCCAGTCTTATAATTTAAAACATTCTTCCTTGTGTAGAATATATTACCTTAGAAACAGCAAGCATTTAAAATACAGTCTAGCAGAGGTTTCATGCAGCCCATGATGTTTTGGGAGCCACTCTTGACTGAATAACTGTTCTTTACAAGGAAGACTTACCACTTAGAGTGAATTTAACTGAACTTCACAGGTTAGTCCAGAATATGGAGCAGGCCCTGTCACCACAGCCTTCAAAACTCTCCTGTTATTTTTATAACAGCTTTATATCTGCATGCCCTGCAGTGGCATTGCTGCCATTTCAGACATCTCACCAGAGGACCGAGGCACAAAACACTTACGGAGATATTGTGATTTTAGTATCCGTGTCCTGCTCGATTTTCTTCAGATTTCTTCCTTCTTTGCCAATAAGTCGGCCAACAAAATTGTTATGTGCCAATATCTTCAAGGGAATTTCTTCTGTACTGTAATGAGAGTGCAACCGGTCAGAATGCTGGAGACCAGGACAGAAACTTCTTTGCACATTACAGATAATTATATTTGCCTACAAACATCACTGCCATTCACTTGCACCTCCTTAAACCAGATGAAATACGCAACTGCAACGCGTATTTCAGCACAATCACCTAAAGCTTCAACCAAACACACCCACTAAATAAAAACTAGATGAAGCAACAAAAGCTGTTGGTGAGGAAGCAACATTCCCTAGACATTCTAGGGAGAGCTCACAGCTTGCTATGTTCACTCCAAATAAAAGCTGTTAGTTGTCCAAGAGACTTCAGGGTTGGCTCTAGTTTTCCTCAACATCACAGCCAGGCAACGGCTGGAAATGTAGGGGTCTGACTGAGCAAGTACATGGTCACTAAAAGCAAAGCCTTGGTTCTTGCACCTCGTTACAGTTTGGCTAATAGCAACAGAGAAGAGAGTCACTTCACAGCAGAGTTTAAAGACTACATCTTCGGATGCAGTCAGCAAGAGCTCAGAATTTTGAATCCCTTCACAAAGAAATGCCTTTTACTCACAATTTAGTATCTTGAGCTTCCTTTTGCATGATCTCCATAATAATTTTACAAGCTGTTGAGCAGCCTTCGGGAGTTGAGTGGATGGTAATTGGTTTCTCAGCAGCACCTGCATTCTCTTTACGATGAATATCGATTCTTGAAAGAAAGAAAAACACTGACTGTAACCAGGTACTGTATAGTAACTTTTGCATATTTCCATGTCTAACAAAAAGATTGGAAATAATAATGACTACATTTAAGTGCTTCAGTTCGTGAAATACCAAATTATTTAAAAGTTACCTAAATATTATTTTATCTTATGAAGAATTTACACCTATTCTGATGTTAGCAGCTAAATCTCACCTTTGTGGACACTGAGGTATCCTCTCTCTTCCCACCCCAGCCCCTTGCCCCAAATTCCATCAAGACATTTAGAGGAGACAACAGACAATCTCTAATACCCCTCTGAGGACAACATTTCAATTTTCCCCAGTGCTCCAGAAGTTGATTGCCAGTCCCATCACCCCACTAACAACCAATACCCTGGTACTGACTGTTCAGGCAGGGTATAGTGGCAGTCTTGTCCCACCTTGGCTTTTGTAACCACCTCCGTGGTTCTCAGCACTCCGTTAGCAGGCAGCATAGCTGGACTTACTATGGGGATTCATCCCCAAAATCATGTCCTGTGCTTCCAAAGCCTGAAGTTTGTCCTGCCATTCCCTCCCTTCTAGCTCTGCTCTCTGTCATCTACCAGCCTTGATCTACACCCTAAGCTTGCAAAGCTGCAGCAGTTGAACACAACCAAACATAGCATGCAGCGAGACATGGCTCCGGGTACTATCTGGGCCCTCCCAATATCTGCAGGACACCTGCACACCTTCCACTGATGCTTTTGCTTTCTCCCCTCTGCCCCCTGCCAACCACAGCTCTTGCCCAGCATTAACAGCTGTCTTTGCTGCTCTTCAGTAAGTCCCTTTCATTTTCCAGTTCTTTCTGATACTGAGAATTCATTTTGTTTCATGATGCAGCACTTGGTGAGAAGCCCAAGGCAACGTTTGCTGTCAAGCAGGAGATCACATTTCTAACCCCCCTACAACAAAACCACCACTGTTGAAGTCCCAGATCCGCAGAACCAGCAACCTGCAACTGCTCCTGCCCCATTCGGGCTGCTTTTAGGAGCCAGGCACTCTCCATGTGCCAATCTTCCCGGCTTTTCCCAGGCCAAGAACTAGAAGCTTTACGTATCACCTGAAAATCAATTCCCTACAGGCAAACTACAACCGAGTCTTGTCAGGACACCACAAATCTCTCAAGTCAGTGCCATCAAAACACAGCAAACACTCTCCTGTGCGGATGGAAGGTGAAAGCAGCCCGACGGCGAGGCTGACTGTAGCCAAGAGCAGCCCCTATCCCTGCTGGCAGCCCTTCCTCCATCCTCTGCTCCAGGGGGATCCCGCTCAGCACCATCCCACCCTTGCTTCACATCTGTGCTCATTTCTTCCCTGCGAGCTGGGACTTGCACTCGCTGGAAGCCGTCTCCCTCAGCATCTCCCGAGGCCGCTGCCTCGAGCTGCTCGGGCTGCTGGCGCCTTCCTGTCCTCTGTGTGTTTCCTTAGCCCACGCTTTGGGGCAGTTCTGCAACAGCAAGCAGCTCCCTCGGCAGAGAAGCACAGGGCTGAGGTGCAACGGGCAGGGAGTGGAGCCATTAAAGCTTTTGTCCCCACCAGCTGCAAACGTGGAGAAGTCCTAAGGATGCTCTGAGCTAAACTCCAGCTAGATCAAGCACCCGAAGGTTGGATGTCACCATGCACATGGCCTGTCTGCAGGCCCTACAGAGCGCTGCACTCCAGCCCTTCCACTTCCCCTCCCTATGGAGTATCCATGCATCCCTGCGTGGGGCCTCCCAGGCAGCAAGCACCTCGCTGCTTGCCATCCCAGCACGGTGGGATGCACACACTGGTTGGATCCCAACACAGAGCACACAGGTGCTTTCCAAAAGTGACAGGTCCATGAAAATGGAAGCGCTTTCCAGGAGCCATTTTTGGGGCAGGAGCACAGACATATTGGATTTCTCCCTGTAATTAGGATCATTTTGCTAGCAAATTTTCCCAAAGGGGCGCAGTGTAAGTAAATACTCCAGATTAAGAGGGCAGGTGTGGGGAGAAACACAACCCACGTGCCGCCGCAACCACATCGTTGTCTCCTAGCAAGCTACGCTTGCAAAGTTCACCCCACCTGGGAAACCTGTGCTTCAAAACATCAAGATTCAAAACAAATAAACAAAAGAGAAAAGTTACACCAGACAGCTGACAAAGCAAACAGAGCTGAAGCCATATTTACACTCCCAAAACAGGATGTTTCCCAGCGGTGAGGGGCCCTCTAGCAAAAAGACAGCATTATTTAGGGTCTATAAATACACTCGTACCCACACAGGGCACAGGCAGCAGTCCTGCCTTTACACGCAAGGCCGGGGCCGAGCGCTGGGGGGTCCCAAGGGCCAGCGGGAGGAAGCACCTACTTGGACTGCGTCTGCTTGGTGATGTTCCTGATGGTGGCTCCCTCCTTGCCGATGATGGCTCCGACGAACTGCGTGGGCACCAGCATGCGCAGCGGCACCTCCGACTGGGGCTTCTGCCTGGCGCCGGCGCCCGGCGAGCCCTGG
>VZSG01000399.1:690842-750600 GCA_013398315.1 Nothoprocta pentlandii
GGCCACCTTCAGCGAGTAGCTTTCCAGCTGAAACCCGTTCAGCTTCTCTATTGCTCTGCGCGGTTGTGAAGGGAGGAGAGAAAGAAAGAGAAGGGAGTCACTCGTGGGACCTTAGGAAAGGGGAAATCGTCCAGGTGTAGCCTAAAGTTTACAATAAAGCCAAAAAATTGTTCCTAGATAAAAACTTGCATTCGCATTTCTCCAAACAAGATTCATATTACACATCCTTTCTTCCTGCTCTGTTAAGCTCTCAGTGTTAGGACTGCTTGCTCCGGGCTTTCCACGCTTAAAAGGTTTTGCCCGTGCAGCCCGATCAGCGAAGCCCACGGGGGACGCAGCTTACGCCCTCCCAAGCCTTCTCCTGCCCACTTAATTTAAGCCACTTTCCCAAATAGAATTAAAGCTGCACCAGGGGGAAAGGGCTTTTCCGCCCGTCTCCCAGCACCCACCGCCGGGTTTTTGCTGGCACAGCCCTGCCTGGAGCTCTCCTAGTAAGCGATTAGCTGTGGCAGTAGGAAGCGCAGCTCCCGCTCCGCTCCTTGTGGGAAGCGACGCGCCGGGAGCACGGCCTGCTGTGTGGCCGGAGCACTGCACAGCCTGGCAGCCTCCAGGTTTCAGGGACATTCCCGGAGGGAGAAAGGACAAAGAGGGGACTCCGCAAGGGGCTCTCGACACTACCCAAGGTGCTTGGACCAGCTGGGCTCCTCCTTTCCATGGAGGAAGAGGAGGGGGCAGCGACACATTTGAGAGGCACGAGGACCTGCTCTCGCAATCCGCACGGGATCAGCGAGCACGAGGCTCCGGCAGCTGCAGGAATAGCTGCACTGCCTGCACCTCTGTCCAGGAAAGCCTTTCCATTAGGTGCCGCATTGTTTAGGTGGTCAGCGCAGTGCCAAAACAGATACCGATCCAGGACCCTTTGGGAGTGCCAGGTTTGAACTTGGGCCAAAGTTACAGCGATTGTGTTTAAAGACAAAATTTCAATTAAAAACACAAGCGGGAGGAGGGAGAAAGGGGATTTCCATCTCGTGTTAAAGAACCTGCCAATATTTTCTTTAAAGAGCTCTAATAACGCAGCGCTTTGGAGCAAGGCCTTTCCAACCCAGGCACCTAATCCAGTCCCTGGGCTCACGTGCATTTGCAGGGGGTTTCAGCCACCTCGTCCACCACTGCCCTCAGCCACAGCAGAGGATGGGGCTTTGTCACCTCCCAAATTTCCACAGGGAGCCAGTTACAGTAGCACCCGTGTCCTAGACATCCCATCGGAAAATAAATCAGGCCTCCGAGTCTCCAACTGAGCAGTAGCTTCATATGTAAGCAGCGGTATAAGGTACTAAGCCCCAGCTGTAATAAAGAGGATAACGTGTCCCCTCCTCTCCCGGGGAATAAATCCGTGCCCGTGACATACTCCAACAGGACAGTAAAGAGCTTAGGAGAAAATGAGTAATTCCCGGCTTTGGAGCGGTGTTTAATAAGGCCTGGCAATAAATAAGGCCTGGGGTAACCCCACCGGACAACAAGGAAAGCCAACTATTGAATAACCCATCACTGCTCATTAAATACCTCTGTTGGCCAAATGAGACACGGGTCCGTTGGGGATGGAGGGGGAGGGCAATTGCTCCCTTAATAGGAGCAGCTCTTAGAGTGCATGCCAAAAAAAGAGCTGGATTAAAATTTGCTCAGGTAATTTCTAACCTGACATTTTTGTGACTTTAGTCCATTGAATCTGAAGAGCATCTTATTACATAGCAAACTGTGTTTGTGAGAACAGAAAGGGACACGAACAGCAGAATGAATGCCACGTGCTTTCCCATGGATGCATCTCTCCAGGCTGAGCTTCTGCACAGCTCTCCAAAGCCCAAAACGCAGTTTGCTGAAATCCCTCTCAGGGGAGATCCCGACTGGAAGACTAGAGTCTGTCACTTTTATGCAACCTGAACATACTATTACCTGCTGGCTGGCAATACACTCGAGATCCACCGTTTTGGGTTACGTTTCACGGTCCACGACAGGCAATGTGCCAGGGCCGGGGACCAGCACAAGGGCCCAGCAGGGCCCTTGCACAAGCCCGGCTTCCTCTGCGGTCCAGGCTCGGGATGTCAGAGCCACGACCGGGAACGGCTCCCAAGGAGCACTGCTATGCTCTGGGATGACGCTCCTCCCAGCGCGTTTCCCTTCCACACGTTCCTTGGACAGGCTCGGACATTGCACCTTTCCCCAAACACCGCAAGCTTCCTTGGATCTCAAAGATTTTTGACCAAAACCCCTGCACTGATAGACCTTGCACTAACTCAGCCCACAAGATTCCTCACTCTTCCTCGGAAGTGGTGGGAAGGTAAGAGGAAGCTTTTGTGTGCAACCAAGCTGTCTATTTTGTTGCAACGTGGCCATCTCATTTTCACCACAAACATCACCTAGTAACAAGCAGCACACAACCCACTACCCTGGGAGGAAAGTTAGAGTTTTCCTACTTAAAACCAGTTTCTACATTGCTAAACGGTTCTCTACGACAGTAAGTGCCATACACTCAAAAACAACCAAGAAAAACTCGGTTTCCATTCTGGGATATTAATCACGTTGGCAATGCACAATTGCTGGCCAAATCAGTGTGGCGATGCGGAGAAGCAGCTCAGGAACGAGAGGAGTTGCTTCTGAGGACAAACCTGTGCCAAAAGCCCCTTTTCTACCAGGGGCCTGAGACCTGGCAGCGTGGGCAGGCACTGGCCGTGTGGCCCGCACAGAGGCTCCGCACACAAGGAGCCGCCACTCCAAGGAGGTGTTTGACAAGCTCCTCACCCGGCGTCTTCCGATGGAAGGTGGCGTCTCCCGCCCTTGCCTCCTCTTGCATTCCCCGTGAAGCTGGGCTTGCCCAGCCCTCTTCCCCCTTGTGCTGTTAGCCAGGGTTAAATATTTTAAATAAATGAATACGGCGCCTCCCCCTCGAAATACCCATGGAAATCACTCACGCATTGATAGCGTGATGACACTAAGCACCCGCAGAACATATTTCACTCCCACATGCAGCTTGTACCTACACCACCGCCCCCACCCCAGCGGACATATCTGCATACTGAGGAGACTGATTTAGACTGTAATTTTTCTTTGCCTTTATGATGGTTTTTGCACTAAATACAACCACAGTTGTCATTAGTGTTTCAGAAAATAAACACTAAACAAAAATAAACCTAAGCTTGTAATCACCTACCGCTCTGAATTTGTAGTATTTTTGTTCCTATGGCAACATTGGACGTGCCCTCTGATGGCACACAGAGTGTTAGTTACATGGAGTGGCCTTCCCTCTGCCAGACACACATTGCCAGCTCACTGCCAGTGTGCACACCCCAAGCTCCATCAGTGCGGAGGGGAAGGGGGAAAGGGCTCCTTGCTGCCCGTGCCGAGAGGCCGCCGCCGGCGCGTGGGGCTCGCAAGGCGCTGCTGCCACTTGCACCCAAGTCACCGCTTGGGTGACTAATATCACCCAAGACACCACTAGACATACCTCACCCCTTCACTAAAAATTAAGGTTAAGAATAATTTAATAAACATGCAGCCTCACTGATGACACCTGCTGATTGTGGCCACGGATCACGAGGGGAGAAGAGGAGGTTCCCTTTGGTGAGGGGATCCCAGGCAGCTGCAGGACCTACGTTGCTGAGCAAGGTGTTCAAACGGAGCCAGCAGCTTTCGGGGTCTGCCACGGCTCCCTGTGCCCCCCCTTTTCCAGGGATAACCCGAGGCTACGGGGCCTGCGGTGGGAAGGGCGGCCACGGTGCCACCCGGCCTGCGAGGCGGCAGCGCGCTCCGCTCTCCGAAACCGGCGCCGCCTCCGAGCGCGGCCGCCTCCGAGCGGCACACACCAAAACTTGTCACCAGCTGCTGCTCGCAAACACCCCAAACAGCTGCCGGGAACAGCAGCCCTCGTGCTGCTCGTGCCACGAAGCCTCCTCGACGCGAAGGCTCATCCAACAGGAGCCCTTTCACAGCGCTCCCTGCCCGGCCTCTTCCAAGAACAAAGCTGCGTCGTGTCGAGAAAAAAGCAGCGGCCCAAACGCGGCCACGGCCGCTGTGGAAAAGCCACATGTGAACCCTGTAGTTATCTTGCACTGCAATTCCTTGCAGCGCGATTCCTAGAAAAACCTCCAGCTGGCCACTTCTTCTGTTGGGGGTTTCTAAATGACTGCAAAGTTAGACGTGACTAGAGTTAAAGACCAAGCCAATCTGAACTCGCCATTTCCGTACAGAAAGTGAGGCTCATCCCTCTAAAAAAAAGTCAATGTTTAAGCACTAGCAAGTGAATCAAAGCTGCTCCCCCTGCCCTACCTGCCCGAGGCAACCACCAAACCCTCTGCTTTCCTTCAGCCTCTATCACTTCAGGTCCTCCTCCAACACTCACGCTGGACTCCAGCTCACCCGCTTCAAATGCGAGATACTTTCAGTTATTTTTATGCAATTACTCACACAAAACAAAATTATCCTGGTTGCTTCTTCACAGCTTTGGCTTATCTCAGCATTTCCTTAATAACCTTAAAAACATAAGCACTAGAACTGCCAATTTGAGGGGAGAAATTGTACACTGTTGTTTCAGCTTCATAACAGAGCGTACACATCTAAGAGCTCACATCAGAGATGACAGATCCCAAATATGAATCATGCTTTTTTCCCCCCATGATATTTCAGGCACTTCCTTCTTACGTTTTCAAAGAGGGAACTGTCAAATGTAAAGTTAATTTACAGCCTGGCACCAAGCATCCTTTCAGAACTAGAGCTTCATCATCTTTCTTAATTATTGTGCAAAACAATTAATGAATTCTCCTGCACATGAAGAAACGCTTGTGGAAAGATGCAAGTTTTGAGCAGGTAACTTAGTGAATTTAAGGAAAGCACTGCTGCCTTCCCATGTACTGCCTCCTTTAAAAACACCCCAATTGACACAAGTTTCCCATCACATTTGTTTAGAATATTCTGACAAGCAAGCTAACACTCACAAAGATTAAACACGTCATGTGTTGCATTCAAGTTATGCAAAAAGTCATAATTACCTAATTATGTGTAAAAATATTGTTTGACTTGTAATTTGTATTAATGCATACCAGAAGCAGCGTTTGCATCTTAACTGCTGATTTTAGTTAGCCACAAGGTGGCAGAAACTTCAAAGTTTAAAAAAAAAAAAAAAAAAATCATCCCAGGGTATTCCCTGGATTTGGTTTTGTTTAAACTGCTGTGGCTAAGAGAGGGGGGCGCAAAACAAACATGTTTATGCCCCTAGATTAAAAATTAAGCAACACAAATCCTTATTCTACCTACAAGGGAAAAGGAAAATGATACCTGCAGTGTAATACATAGCATGCATGTTTAAAGGAATAGGAGACAGAGTCATTAAGTGGAACATGTATATTTGACTCTAAACTTTAATGTTAAGATTAAAAAGTTACTGCTTATCAAAAATATGAGTATAACGTAGTCAGCCTAAAGCTCAAAAGCCCAAACCATCCAAATAATTTAAATAATTTATCAACTTTGCCTGCTTGAAGGTATTATTTTTTCTAGCTTAACAAAATAAACAAAGCAACAACAAATACACAAAACAATACAAAACTACAGCAAAAAGAGGAGAAACAGGAGATGAAAACAGCTTCTCAACAGAGGCGCATCCAAACTGCAGAAGGGCAAAATATTTTAAAGCACGAGTGAAAAATCATTAAGCAACAGCTTTCCTTATTTGCCATTGGTAAAAATCACTAACTTTCAACCTTTCCCAGTTAAATAATTTCACCGGAATTTTCATCTTTCAAAATATTTTAGCTTATTGAAGGAAAAATGGTGACAAAGTGTAGCTACCTAAGTACCTAAGTATACAAGACTTTGTGGTGTGAGAGGCTCAAGAGACTGTCTTAAAATGTTATGGCTTACAGTATCATTTTGTTGGTTGATTAAAAGCAAAGTCGCATATAAAACCTGCACCAAGACAACACCAAGATAACGTGAGCTCCCCACATGCAAGCTGGAACACAGCAACAAGTTAGTAAAATACTTACTGTCTAGCCTGGTCCTTATTGCCGTATGTTACATTTACAACTGCAGTCTCCGTGTCAGTGTTCACTAGAGAGGAAAAAGCAAAGAAAAAGTAATGAAATATTAAGTGTGCTGTACGCTCATTTCCCGCTACAAATCTAAAAGCAATTTGAGATCTGGGCATGTACCTTGCTCACAGTTCTCCACTGTTCCATATTGAGCTAACAAACTATCCAGCACCTATCAAGAAGGAAAAGAAATGGCAGATGTCAGTTTTAAAATGTATTAACCAAACAAGAACAACAACAATGGACATGCTGTAATTACAGTAAAATTTGTAATCGTTTTATCAAATCATATTGCATTTCAGACAAGAGCAAATACAAATTATTTGGGGAACAGTAAGTACATATTTATTGTTTTCCTTCTCCCTCCATAAAATCTGCATTTGCAACCTTATTATGGATGGGGGAACTCCAAGAATTCAGTGTCCTGTCAGCCTTGAAGACTAGTGTCCACATCACCCGTCCCCAGGCAGAGGGGGCCCAGGGAGAGGCAGGAGGAACAGCAACAGCAGCAAACCTGGGGTGACATCGCACCCCATAACCTGCCTGAGCACACGCACGGCTGCCGCCGTGGTTTTGGTGTGTGTCCTACCCCGAGATGCTCACAGGTTGTATATAAGATGTTGGCTGTATGGGCAGGTTATCAGTGCAATAAGCTTCCACTTGTTATAACCGGCCCCAAACCCCCTTTCTCAGAGGCTGAAGCCCAGTCCGCTCCCTCACGCGGTTAAGAGCTCACAAGGATAAGTCATTAATGACTCGCACACTTTTACTACAATATAAAAAGACATTTAAACTATAAATTGCTGTCTATAAGCCCAAATTTAATGACAGCTCGCATTAATATGATTTTAAATTTTAATCTTTACCACCTATTAAAACCGCAGTCGCACACAGGCATTTCAAAGGTAGTGGTACTTCAATCCGGATATTTAAAAGGCAACACACTGCTTGCCAGGCTCGAGCTGTGTGTCTCTATTCCAAATGCAGTTTCACCTCCTGCCCTGTGTAGAGGCCAATAACTTGTCTTAGGAACAATTTGTCTATTGAAAAAAAAACCATGATTAGTTGTCCTCCCTTCCTACAACCGGAGCTTAGTCTAGTCTGAGTGCCTAAGGCTTCACAGTGCCCCTAAAATCCAGGTTTTCCACTGCTGCTTAGATTCTACAATTTCAAACTATCCCGGAAAATTTTCACTCTGAATTTCACCAACTATTACCAAAGCAGGGGGGCCCTGGGGGATTAAAGTAAATATGAGAATCTCCCGTGGAAACGTTCGCCCAGACAAGCTGCAAGGTCTCCCAGTCCGAAGGCTGAGGAGGGACTTCAGCGCCAGGGAGGACACGCTGCACGAGCAAAGTCCTCTACTCCAGACAGCTTAAAGGGGAGTTTTGCCATGGCCAGAAGGAGCGGATGAACCGAGCTGGTCTGGCAGGGTCAGGGTCCCGCAGAACGGGAATTGCTTGGCCTTCTCAGGCTCAGAGTGCCCTCCTCAGGTGCCCGCCTGAAGCAGGATACAGGGGCTTCCTTAGGCTGACAAAGCAGCTTCTTTGTTCTCACGGATGTCAGTGCCAGGGCAGCGTTACGCAGCCAACAGGACCACAATGTGAGCTAACTTATTCGATTACTTCCAACAAGTTTTCATGACATTTGAGCTCCCCAGACCAACCACATCTCCTGTCCACCCTGACCCACGGCTGCATCACCTCGAGAGCAGGGAACTTCATTTTCAGCCCTGCCCGACAGGGAAAGAGCAAAGCTGCAATCCCAGGGGTACCCGAGGCTTTGAGGAATAAAAACGATCCAATGTTTCCCAAGCTATTTCCTTTCCCTATTAAAGAGATGTCCTGAGCTAAGAACGTTTTGAAATGAAGAACAACTTATGAAAGTCACTGACACCACAGAGGTACCTTTTAAACAGCTTGTGTTTAAAGTGTGAGAAGGAAAAAGCACCAGCAGGGCTTGGGTATGTGTTTGTACGCGTTTACTTTACACTAAGAAGCAAAGGGAGAACACTTTGAACCCAACCAGCCCATCCAGTTGAGAAAAGCCATTGGAACTGAACACTAAATAAATTAATATTAAAAAGTCACATTCTCTGTTATAACTTGCTTTCAACACACAGGACCCAGTTTTTGCACGTGCCTCTTGCTTCACACATTTGTTGCAACAGGCAGTTTCTATTCACATCCTCCTTTTTTTTGGCATATCTCTGCCCTGTCTCTTCTCTCTAGCCCCAATTTTTTCCTCTCTAGCCCAAAGCCTCTAGTTCTGCTGCAAAACAAACATGTTTTGTTTAAGTTGCTCCTCTGTAACACTCTCCGTGTACAGCCTTATTGGGCAATCAGAGCAAAACTCCAAGCCAAGTTGGTGGTGCAGCAGCAATTCTGATGAGCAGCTGAAAAGAAAAGTTTATTTGTACAAATATTTAATCTAAGCTAGAAAGGAAAAAAAAGAAGTCCTTCCTTTTCTTGAGCTCTCCTTGTAGCAGTTGTCTAAATTGGGTCTCCTGCTCTTGTTATAGCACAGATGTCCCTCTCACAAAAAGCTGCAGTCTTATACTGGGGACTTTCATTCATCAGGCTCTAAAAGCCAGTTCTGACTTCATTATAAACAGCATTACCCTCCACCCAGCCCGCAAAGCGGGGCCGCTTTACAAAGGCTGCCTAACAAGCAAACGTTACCCTCCAGCAGAGCCGAGAACTCCGGACACGCATTAACATATTCCAGTTCCCGTGCAGGTTTCCAAGTTTTTTTTCTTCCAGCTTCCCAGTTTAAGAGTCATTTCGGGCTCCTTTGGAAGAGAGTCACCCAGGGGGCTGAAAGCACCGGGTGCCTCGGCGGCCCCCGCGCCCCTCGGCGCCCCGACGCGCACACGGGCCCGCGAGCGCGGAGCGAGGACATCACGGCGCCCGCTCGCGCAGCGCCCGCGTCAGACTAAGCAGAACTGAAACCCCGGCCGGAGGCGGCCGCTCCAGCGCTTCTGGCTGCCAGCGCTTCCCACCTTCCGGGTGATTTAACTTCCCGCCTTCCAGGTAATTTAACAACAAAGGGAAAAAGAGCCAGACAGGACATGGGGAAAGAAGTTGTCAGTGCAAGGGGCTCTTTGCTTTTAGAGAAGAGAGATAGGGTGAAAGAACAAGGGAGAGCCAAAATATGCAAGGAAAAGGGGAGAGGGGAAAAGCAGCACGGACACTGTTACCAGATACCAGCCCTGGCTGATCACTAACATCAGCCTGCACTTGCAGAATTGTCACAAATATGAGTAAGTCCATACGCAGCACATTTTTAACCTAGTTACCCTAAGGCAAGGGGCACGAGCGGCGCTGGCACCGCGTGGCCCGCATACGCAGAAAGGCGCCGACAGAGCCACCACTGCCCTCCCAGCCCAACCTGCACCTGCAGACAGCTCCAGAAGGCCCCTTAGCAAAGCAGCTTCACCCGCCTGCCAGGCCCCCCAGCCGTGGCCTGCAAGCACCACGCGGCTCAGGAGCAGCTCCTCGGAGCACGACCCCAACAGCATCACCCCTACGGGAAGGCCTGACCATGTGGGTCCCTCAGTACAGGCAGAGTGTAGCCAAAGCAGCCTCCGCTCCGCCAGGACGGAGTCATTCCTTCAAAACCCTCTGGAGGCATCCAAAGGGGCTAGCTCAGCTTGCAAGGGTTCGCGTGGCAACATGTGGCCATGGTGGTTTTCATCCAGCAGCCCCTCCAGTGCCCCGTTACTGTCTCACGGAGCCATGACCATAGTCTGGAAGAATCAGAAAAATAAGTCTGGAAGCTGCTGAAGTCATTGTTTGCGCCCACCAGAAAGGCAGCGCTTGGAAACAATAACGCCGGCTCACTTACCACATCCCATACAAACCCTGGAGTGAATTCTTTGCCTGGGAACTTACAGTTACATCCAAATGTTCAAAACTATTAATAAGTTTACCCTATAACACAATGCGCTTTAGGTGGCATTACCAGGGTTTTGAGAGCGTAAAACAGAACCACAGAGAACGAAACCAAAATTACCCAAAGGAACTACTAACGAGTGACCAGTCTGGACACGGAGGACCTGATTTCCACAGTGCCCAGCACTTCTCTGTGTTCAAAGAATGGCTTCAAAACCAATCTCATCTGCAGCAAAGGAGAAAGAGAAACCTCCTTTTCTCTTTCTCTCCTTCCAAAGGAGAGACCCAAAGCTTGCCAAGAGACGAGCGCAGTACAGGATGGGCAGCAGCTAACGGCAACTTGTGCTGAAGAGCCTGCCCAGCACCAAGAGCTCAGTTTTCCACGGCACCCTCCAATTCCCTTAGCCAGAGGGGTCTGTCCTCAAGAGTCCAAAGTCTAAAGCAGAGCATCACAGGCAACCCTAACTATGTGCTGCAGCCAGCTCTACCTACCACGAGTGTTTATAACTAATTCCAGATAAGACGGCTGGACCGTTTTTTCAACACAGAGAAATATACATTTTTATATCTATATATAAAACACGTCTTTTGAATCAAAAGATAAGAGATCCAGAGGAATAAACGCTTAAAAAGACTCCAGCTCTCAAGAACAACACGTAAAAGGACCTGCCTTGGATCTGCTACGTCAAAAATCACATGAAGCACCATTAGCATAACTCACAGATGGAAGAAAGTTTGGCTCCTAACAAAAACTCAAGAGGGATCCAGCAAATGTAAGCAACAGGATAAAATCATTATGGATGTAGCTCCGCATCAAAACTCCCTCTCCATCCATTTTTTTTAATACAAATTCCTACAATAGAGAAAAAATATATACATATATATTATCATAGAGATAATGTTTTAGCTCTGAAAGCAGAGAGAAAAAAAGTGTAGGAAAAAAAAAGATGTTTGGGCTATGACACCAGAGAGGAAAATTAGCCCAGGTTCTGAATTTGGCACACTCCAAGTTCCTGTGTGCTCTCGGGTTCTCCCGTTACATCCAAGTTGGAACCAGTTTCCTGACTGTGTGATGGGTGGAAAGATTAGTGTGTGGGTGACACAGAGGAGGGAGGAGACGGCACAAAAAATGGTCCTAGTATCAGGCGGATAAATGGCATTAAATGGCCTCAGAGGTTAAAAACATTACACAATAAGTGTTTTAGAGAAAGGCAATAAAAGTTATTAGGTGCATGGGTGGCCTTCCTCATGGAGAGATTAAAGAGAGCAGAATAATTCAGTTTGGAAAGGAGTGAGAGGGAATACGATACAGGTATTAGGAAATAACGAATCACGGAGAGACGGCTGAATTGGCGGCTTCTATTCACCCTTCATCTAAATTAAATCAAAACAAGTTTGAAAACAGAAATAACTATTTATCCCACTTTATCTGACTGCAATTAAGCAACCGTACTGTATCTGCTATAATACTTGATTAATCTCCCTTCCCTTCAGATTAAAGGTGCAGCTCCTTCAGGAGTAACGAAATCAGAGATGATATCAGAGTTTATAAGCCAGGTTAGCACCCATGCAGCCACTCATGATTCAACACCCATATATACCCACACGCAACAGGAGTGCATAGAAATTAAGCAGCCCCGTGGGGCACAGAGATCCCTACGGGCAGCGATGGCTGCTCTAAGGAAGCAACAGCCATTCCCACCACACTCTGCACCCAGGCACAGGGGCTAGCAAGGTTTATTGACACTGAAATCCCTTAGAAACAGACAGGGATAGCGTGTGAACTCGTGGCTTTGCTTTGGAGCAGGGCACAGCACCCCGGGTGCCTCAGGGGCCTTTAGCACCTCCTCTCCAAGAAAACAGCCACATTCCCCTTCTTCCCGCCAGCCTCCTGCTACAAATCAAAAATTCAAAAATCCTCCAAGCTTTCTTTGCTCCATATTATCACCAAAAAAAATTCTTTAAATTGGAAGAAATATCAGGGAGAATATGTTTCTTCTATGTGCCTTCCTCTTGAGCGTGCAAAGGTGGCACTTTTGAAAGCTACTTTCAATTAATAGTAAAACACCTCAATGCCACTTCTCCTCTACAGTACGGCCGCTAAATTAATAGTTTAATTTTAGCAAAAACTCTGCTTCCTGTGGAGTTGAAAACATGCAACAATAACCAAAATATCAGAATAGAAATCAATTTTTCAGTGATCTTTTGGAATCAAATCAGCAGAATCAAGTTTGCTGGATTCTCTCTGTAAGGACACAGAAATACTTCCATGAAGAGGACACATGTACAAAAAAAACAAGAAAAAACACATTTCTAAGAGGACCGTGGTAGACGCAGAGCCCGTTCTGTGGCTGCTATTGGGCAACCTTCCCTGGGAAGTTTGTCCCATACTCTGACATCGAGCGTTTCCTCTAGGACTGACTTACAGCTGCCCAAAAACAACAGGGGGAATCACAGAGGAAAATCCTGCCAAATGGATTTAGATCACAGATTAACTCGATAAAGACAAGCATGCAAGAACTCAGATGGAGATCACATGCAAGATGCATTTTTCCCTTTTATTTAAGGCTCAAGATGACAGGAAAAGAGAGGTCTTTAACTACTTCATGAATACCTTAGTTCCCTTTAAAGCCTGGAACAGCTATACAAAAATCGAAGCATTTAACTTGTGCTGTATTTGAGAGATTCAGTCTCCACCCTCATCCTCTTCAAAAAAATTAATATTGTGCATGTCCACATGCCACTTATCCACAGTCCTTCTCATCAGGAGCAGTACTAAGACCCGGACAGATGTTGAAGGGAAGACTTGGCCTCTACCATCTCTGCTAGGAGAGGCATGAAGGGAGGGCACCCTGTTTGTATCTTGTATCTTGTTGGAGGTTTACAGACACAGGAGCCACATTGCTGGTATCTCCCTGCAGGTGCCCCCCGCCAGCCCTCAGCGCGGCAGAGTGGCGCTTGAGCAGGACTCAGCCACGGCACCAGCACAGGGCCCTCACGCCTCAAACCTTAACCTCAACAGCAGCCTCACCACGGGCCGCCGTGGAGCCTCCAGCGTGCAGGGTGGCCTGGGAAGCTGATCCCGAGCTCCGGCAGCGATCCCAGCACCTGCTGAACTCGCCAGATGCCCGAGCAAAGGAACCTTTCCTCAGCTGCGTCTCCTTGCTGGAACAACTGCTTCAGGCAAGGGGAGGAACGGGGAGCAGCTCACAGGTGGAGGCTGGGGTGGCTCCATCCCCAGGTGATGAAGCCAAAAACAAGAGTTATACGCACTTGATAGCAAGATGTAGAGGTCTGGGTACAAGAACGTCACCTTCAAGAATGTGAATTATTTTGAGCTGCAAAAGCAGGTGAAAAGAGTTTACATTAAAGGTCTCTTCAGGACAAAGGCAGAGATGGGAGCTGGTTCATGAACAGCCACTACGTGCTGTCCAAACCTTCAGTCTGGGAAGGAACTTTGCAGCGAAAGAGAAGCACGCGATTAACTGCACAAAATTTCTATGACACACACACACACACACACACACACACACAAAATCAGCTCGTCCCTTCTTCCAACAACGTTAACTTCAGCAAGTAATCAATGTGCTCCTTTGCACTTAACCAAACTGCTTTCTCAAAGGTAGTGCAGCGTATTTTTAAAAAGAAGCTACCTCACCATCCCATGTGTCCTTAAAATCAAAGCAGAAACATTCGTATTTAAAACCTCCAAAGGAATTTAATAACTCATGGTTATGAAAAAGTTAAAGGGAGATTATTGTGCAACTGTAATGAAACACATCTTACAGACCCAGATCTGTAAGATTTCCAAGTCCAGCTTACAGAATCCCAGCGCTTTGGCAAACCTCACACTAACAGGCAGTTAGGGCTTGAGAAGAGTTTTACCAAAAACCCTAAACTTTTGAACACTCTCATTTAAACTAGCACACAGAAATTAGCACTGGAAGAAATGCACTAGGCAAACACCATCTGACACACACACGCGCGCGCACTTCCCAGCAAAACAATTCCGAGTTTGAGTATTGAGCACTTGCTAACTGCTTACAGACAAGAAATTATTTTAAGCACCTATTTCAAATTTACAATTGGATGACTCACGAGATGATGGTTGAAAACCCTCAAGGAGAGCAGCTCCAGTCAAATGAATTACCTCAGCTAACGTTCGCCTGGCTCCAGGGGGACCTTTGCCTCCATCTGCTCGTGTCCAGGTCAGCTTGTGACCCACACGGAGCGGTGAAGTTTTCCTTTCATAGCTGCACAATACAGCAGCTCACCAGTAAGCTCCAAGGCAAAGCTTATGGCATGGGCTCAGAACTAATAAAATTAGCAGACAGGGTCTAAGCCACCTTCTCCCAAAGGGAAAGCAAGACTGAGGCAATCACTAAAGAGGCAAGTCTATGCTGCTCTACCTGCTTTGTAATAATTAACACTGAAGAAATAGCATCATTTCATACAAGCCTTGAATTTCACGGAGGAAAGACAGACTATAAACCAACACGGACGGGAGAAGGTTGTTTTGTTTGCTTTTTAATTCAAATTGCTTACCTGACACACAGCTAAATTGCCTCCTGTTTGTCAGGGCTGCTTATGCAAAGCACAAGAAATCAAATGCCACTAAGCAGAGGTCTCCTCGCTTCCTACGGGCTCAAATGCCCTTGCTGAAAAGTTGAGCCATAAGTCACCATGCCTTGCATTTTACAGGCAACTTTTCAATTGAGCTAAATAATTGGAGTTGTGTTCAACAGACCTGAACATATATAAATACATACACACATATATACATAAACAAACTATTTTTGAGTCATCCTTTGGTAAAGGCACTCCTGTCCTAACATCTGAGGAGTCTGTAACACAAGGTGTTAGACTGATGTATTCCCGTTCTAACAAGCGTTATTTTCAGAAACCTTTGGCTGGATACTTGATTTCAGCCCAGATTCTCTCTAGAACTCTGAAATGGGCTCTGCAAGTATTCAGATAAATACTCTGCAATATTCAGATTAATTCAGATAAATACTCCAGCTCCATTTCACCACCTCTCTGCAAGCAGCTCTGCAAGCTAAAAGTAGCTCCTCCACTAAAAGTGCCTTAACTCTCTACAGCTTCCCTTGATTCCCTTGAACGTGAATCAAAAATGTCTGTGGCAGTAATAAATTAAGAGTAAAGATGAGCAGTGCTGAAGGGCACCAAGAAGCTGTGTGCCATTTACCAGTTACACACTTGCTATGAACTGCCTCTTGTCAAAACAACTCTGTCTCTTTAAAAAGCTTAGAATTAAAATTTCTGACATTTTAAAGGTCAGCACTGTTTAAGAAAAGGGAAGTTGGATGGAGTGTAAATCATCACTGTATGACTATATGAATATACACTCCATTCTGATTTTTCTCTGATTCATAGTGAAAAATCAGCCCAACAGAAGGGGAACTAGTATTTTAAGCACAGAGTACTTCAATATTTTATTACTGACATGAAAAGCAAAAAAGAAGAGGCAGTGTTAGAGGAGCTAAGTGGCCTTGGTTATTCACCTGCTGAAGACTTACGGAGCCACAGCTCTTAAATCCCTGCTCATGGCAACTGGATAAAAAGAAACATATGATATTGGGAGCTTAACATAGCACTGAGCTGCAGCGCCTGCTAGTAGGGGATCGCAGGAGCAGCGGCAAAATCAATTGCAAATCATCAGCTGTGCATTAAACTCTTGTGCTGAACAGTTGCTGTGAATAATGAAAGGTACAACCAGAGGCAGCTCCTGTCCCTGAGATCTCACAGTACCATAGACAGCAGAAGAAACACTAAGGAGGCGTTAGGAAAGAAACAACAAACGTGGAAATGTCCATCTGATCACGTTCAAGTTTAAGGCTGTCCCCAGGCAGCAGTTCTAGAGCAGGGACCAGGTGCAGCTTAGTGCCCAACAGTAGAAATAAGAAACAAGCAGCCCAAGTCCAGCAGAAAGGGCAGCACTGCTGGACAGCCCAGAGATCACAGCAGCGAGCTGGGGGTCTGGGGCCGATCCATCAGTGTCCCAGTCACTACTGGGGTTGGTGGGAGCAGGAATGAAGAGTAAGGGATGAAGGAAAGATCAAGAGCTGAATTTCCAATGGGTAAGAAAGGGCATCAGAAAGTAACAATTTGTAGGAACACGCTTAAAACAAGTGGAAACAAGAGGAAAAGCCCTCCAAAATCTAAGTAAGAGACACAAAGAAGGGCAGTATCACAATCGAATCGGAGAAAGCGGCAGATCTGGGGATGTGGTTTCCACCTCCTCAGGCGGCTAACGAACACACGAGCGGTTTCTCGAGCAGCAAGGAAGTGCTGGGGTGGTAAAACTACTTTCCCCTCTCCTGAGCGTGCACTTAACTCACGAGCAACCATAAACAGTAAGTTCAGCTAAGGCAGGAAAGAAGTTACGGGCTGGGGCAAGGCGGCAGAGCGCGGCAGCCTGCGGGAAGCAGCGCCGCGCAGCCTGGCTGCGCCTCGGGGCCGTCGCTCCAGGCGCTTTGCGGGTTACGCAGCCTGGCCTAAGCCTGGCCTAAGCAATTCGGCGACATTCAGCCTTCTACAAGGCTCCCTCTGGAAGTGGCCTTTTCCAGGCCCGTGTTGCAGAGTGCCCCCCAGGCCACGCTGGCTCCTCAACCGCGGGCCCAGAGCGGCGCAGGGCAACGTCTCCTTCCCAGCCCCAGCCTCACGGAGGAGGCATCTTCCCGGAGCACAATAACGTCTCTCTGGCCTTCCCGTAGGATAAAGGCATCCCCCGCCAGGGCCCACCTTCTGACAATGCCAAAGATGGCAGCAAGCCAACGGAGCAGCTTTATTGCTCGTCCTGCCTCCAGTGTGGGATGTGTCTCACTTGGATCAGCTGCGGCTGCCACAAAACGGTGCCTGAAGCGCCGGCCCTGCCTCACACAGCCTCTAAGCGCGAGCCTGCGCCTGCCACTCAGCAGCCACGGGGACCTCAGGTGGAACCGAAGTGCTTTATCTGCTCCTTCCTGCATGCTCGGAGAAAAAGAAAGATTTCACTTTTGTTTTTTCCTTGCCCCCTTTCAGAATAAAATTCATAACAAGCAAAATCCGACAGCAGCGTTTCTCTAGGCGGGAAGGAGTCTGCCCCTCATCTTCAAGGGGGCAGGAGCCATCGCCTCCTTCACATGCCAGGCTGCCCCACTCTGAGGAACCTTTCACTGCTCTGACCCCAGGACAACTGCACTGTCCTCTCCCCACCCTTCACGTGCTGCTCTTGCCCCAAACTTCAGGGCTTTTCCCTCGGTACACTTACAACCACCACAGGGGACGGCACTTCCACAAGTCTGATGCGCAGTCACGAGCAACGCAAAGGTAGCAACGGATTTCCCAAAGTAAATCAGAAATGACTCATTCCTCCTCCTCCCCCATCTTTTCTAAGGTAAAAAATAACCCCAAAAATACCTAGCGCCATAAATCATTTTTCAGTATCTGGCTAGAGAAGAGAACGTTGCTGTCCATGTGCCATGGACAGAGCTGGAGCCTGAGCAGCGATGCTTGGGAGACTGGGTTCTCACCCTTTCAGCCGCTTCCAAACTACCATGGAAAACTTCAGCAACTGTGATGTGTTATACTTGCAAGCAAGCAATCCAGAAACAAACTCAAGAAATTGCTCTCTGAATTTGGGAAGAGGGAAGCTGGATTTATCATTAGCTCAACTACATCTGTAACTATGCAAGTCACCACTCCTGGATTAAAGGAAAGGCGGCCAAAAGCCAGCAAGCAGCCACTCTTATACTTTCTCTCATCCGTTTTTGTGTCGAGCTACAGGTGCCGATACCTTCGGCTGGCTTTTCAAAGCGAAGCATGCAGAGAGGAGTATGCCCACCTCAAGTCGTGCTGTAGGGGAATGAAAACGGGAACACAACACGAGCATAAACAGTTCTCATCTTAATCGTCTTAGCGTGTTCTGCTGGAAACCTCTCACAGCAGCATTCAAGCCTGTTTCAGCAGTTGACTAACACAAGTCTTAGCAAACCCAGCCCCAGGATTGTTTCAAAGATTTGTTCACAAACATGGGCCAACCTCCTATTTTTTTCCACACTCCTACGCAGGTCTTCACTACTAGAACAGAAGAGGATTCAAGCTGCTACTGCATGAATATGGGCAGCTGACTGCGACAGTTTTAGAGTTTAAATACCTTTCTTTTACACATATTTGTGTGGGCATGTATACATACCTACACACAAACACACTAAATATAATCTCACCCTCTCTCCCCAGGGTAGCAGGACTCCCCACACGGTAGCAGGACTCCAGAGCATGGAAAACAATCTGGCAGGAGTGGAGAGCTGCTTCAGGAGGGAAAAAACAGCTTGTGCACACATCCCATCGCGTGGTGTATGATCAATAACGTTCCCACTACTCATGTGATTAACCACATGTAAAATCTCTGAAAAGTAGTGATTGGTTCATTTAAAAGATGGCATCTCAAAGTCTGGTGGAGCATATGGAGTACTGTTTACTCAGCTCAACATCTTGCCATGGGCTTGAGCTCTTCCATAAATACAGCTTAAGTTGGCTTCTTAAAAAAATATTCATTATGAAAATACCTCCCAGCCAACATGGAAAGCACAAAACCAGAACTTTTACCAGCTGAGAGCAAGCCCGCCCGGGAAAGTTTTACAATACGACCTAGCAGTTCAAAATAAACTGAGATGTAAAATGGAGTCTGCTTTATCCCCTCATTTTCTACATCAAGGCTAAATATTAAACAGGAAAGCCTAAAATGACTACTTTAGGAGTGAAAGCACAGTAGCCCCATGCCTCAGTATGCTCCATACTGATAAAATCCAGTACTTTGAGGCCACTCTCACGTGCTTTCTTTCCTGTCATTGAGGCTCCTCTAGTGTTTTTCCCCGCTCTTTGAAAGTATAAAATACATCAGCAAGGACATACTCCAAGTGGGATGCAGCTAGCACAGGCTTGACATGGAAGTGCTTTCCATGACCTTCGGTATCTGCAGTGCAGATGCAGTGTGGTCACCCCAAGCAGCAATGGTCACGCCACGGAGATTAAAGCTGGGAGATCAGGTCGCCACCGAGTCCCATGACAGCCACAGCTATCTGGTTTCAGCACCGGGGCTGATGAATTGAAACCTCCACAGAAGTCACGTTTGATTTGGGATGTTTGTGTCCTGAACTCTAACAGCCAGTCAACTGAACAGGGACCTGTATGAATCTCCACTCCCAGCACTAGAAAAGATCTCATAAGTCATTTAACACAGCAGAAGTTGCAGCCTGCACCACCTCAGTAATTCCACACAGACGTTTAAATCTCAACCATGAGATTTTCCAAGTATGAATAACTGACTTCTAGACAGGCCGTCCTCACCAGAGACAGCTTCCCCATTTCACTGCAGGCTTCTTCCTATTGAAACCCTCTGCCATTTCACTTATTTGCAATAGATTTTTCATTTTATTTTTTTGCATTGGAAGATTTTTGTCTTATTTGAGCACAGGGGGAGGACTTAACCTCCAATCTTCCTCATCAGAGGTCACATTTTGGGGGCTTTTTTAGGCTCATGTCTGTGCTGGAGACGCCTCGGAGTGACCCCATGTGCTGCAGAAATGCTCAGGAGGCAGCACGAGGCTCCAGCAGACACCTGGCCAAGGGGCTGACACAGCAGCTCCAGCCACGGAGAGGGCACCTGACTCAGGGGCAGCAAGGGGGAAAAGGGAACTACCCAAAGCCAGTGCACTCGGTGGGGGGAAAACGGGATTTGCTGGCAATCTTGTCTCTGCAGATATCGTCTGGTGTATCAGTAACCAGTTTGAAATAAGCCCATATCCATCAAATGCTTGAATAAATTTCACTTTTAAATCATCCAAGATCCTTCAGCAAGTGAATGTTTAGACTCTGCACTTCATCATTCTCTATTGCTTTAGAAACAGAACCAAGGAATTTGCAAGCTCCTTAGTTTCATTTCTAGCTTGAGCCAACTATAAAGTGCAAGTTATGCAGCATTAAAAAACAGAAACTGGGTCATAAAGCAAAACATGATTTGTTAATATAAATCTGTATGCAAGCACATGGACACAAAATACTATCATACATCTCTTACACAGTTCACATCCTGGAGGAGCAGACATGTGCATGAACACAGGCAGCTGTGTAAACACAGTTGCAGTTAAAATACAAGGCATGGAAGGAAGAAAAGCATCACTACAAAATGTTAAAGACATTTGTCTCCTCTGTAGCGCTACAGAGCTCCTTTTTCTGCTGTGCTACTAAGTACAGATGATCCTTAAAAAGTACCTAGGAGATGTGCAGTGATGAAAGAAAAAGAGAGGAAAAAAAAAAGGAGCCTCTCGATTTGGCGAGCGTGAAGTTTACACACAGTTTTCCGCAGTTGTAAATAGCACAGGCTATTGAAGATTTTTTTTTAAATATATTTACCTTTTCTGCCACTGATTTTTTAAGTCTATAAATATAGCAATAGGCATTGACCGTAAAAAGCTTAATACTTGGAACATGGAAGAACAACAAGGGGAGACATGAAAACAAGTTAACTGCTTCTTGGTAGGCCATAAATTCAACCCAAGGCAACCTAAATTTATAACAAAGTTGTACTGAGATTTGCTCAGGGAGACTACAAAAATCTCTAAACCCTCAAATTGTACCAGCTTTACAAAATAAGCATATGGGGCAGCCAACAATTTGCCCGAAGAAGCTCAGGCATAAACCTGCAGTCTTGCCCCTAAAGTTCCTGCAAGCTGGGACTGGACCGGCTCTGCAGCCCAGCACCTTCCCAGGGCCAGGGGGGCAGCGGGCAGGAACCCCCTGTGTGTCTGCTCTCCCGCAGGGAAATGGCAGAGCCTGGGCACTCCCAGCCACTAAATTAAACATGAATTTTCTGCTAAAGAGAAGACAACTCCAGAACTCCAACTGTCTATCAACTGAAAGCCTGGCTAGAATGGTAATTACAAAATTCCGATTGGTAAATTGTGCATGAAGAGGATGAAATATTATGTTTTCTCAATGAAAGTACAATCGCCTCCTCACAGTAGCCAGGAATAATAAAAAAAGCGAATAAATACCCCATTGTGCATAGCTCTGAAATACCAGATGCCTGTATAGGCTATATTGTAACAGTGGCTACAAACCACAGAAACTACAGGTCAAAAAACGCCGTCTTGGCCGTGCCCATGAAGAGCTAACTTCTGCACCCGGGACAGCGGCAGCAGAGCTCCAGGCCCTTCCCTGCAGGAACCGCAGGTACCCTGACCTGCACAAGCCAGTCCAGTCCTACTCAGTCCTCTCCAGAAAGCCAAACCCCTCCCAAACCGGTACGTCCTCTCAAGGGCCACGGGCGGGCCGAGGAAAGGCCCTACCTGTTGGGCACCGTGCGCAGAAGAACCGCAGTGGCAGCGGCACCGCTGGGCAGCCAGAGCGCCCCGCGCAGCGACGAGGGCGCCCGCGGGCCGAGTGGGTGCTGACCCCGGGTTTGCCTCCCCCCGAGCTGCTTCTCCTTTCAAGTTGTTGCTTTTAAGCTGAGAAATAGAGCCGCAAAAGGCTTTTTTTTTTTCATGCACCACGAGTCAAGTTGTTCTTCCTCTTTTCTTCGTCCCAGCCCTACGCCGTTTCTGCATCTAATTCCAAATGCCAAAGCTGGCACATGTGTTTCTTTCATACAATGGGGCTTGCAAGATTATTCATGATTCAGAAATGCAGAGCATGATGTGGGCTGCTTTGCATCTTAGTCTCTGTCCTCTAATGCTCAGCAACTTGCACTTTAAGTTCGCTCAAGCTAGGAATGACATTAGGGAGCTTCCAAACTTGTTACTTCTGTTTCTAAAGCAATAGGGAATGAAGTGCAGAGCCTAAACATTTATTTTCTCAAGGAACTTGCATGATTTAATACAAAATTTCTTCAAGGATTTCATGTATACAGGTGTCCAAAAACCCTGTGCAAAGCTGATGGCTGGTATATGGCAGAGTACAATGCAAACACTGAGAGCTATTCTGTTTGCAACAGCAACCAGTTTGGAACAAGCCAAGTTACATTTGTAGAGGCAAGACCCTCAGTAAACACCTTTTTCCCTGGAGCAGCTCTGCCTTTTGAGACCAACCTCCTCCTCCCAGCTAGTCCTACCAGATCCATCTGCTATGCCCCACTTGCCCTCAAGGTGGTTTGTGGCCAGAGGATGAGCATCTGTCACAGGGCACCAGAAATAAAAAATAAATAATACCTCCTGGAAATAACCTGTAGACTTGCAGCCATTTCACCTACCAAAGAAAAGGCTGAGGGGCTGCCCAAATAACTGCGAAGCGGGGAGCATCTTTTCAGACAAAGAGGAAGCCAGGGACCTGGTGGCAAGCGCAAGCAGCCCTTTCTCAGCACATACCTAGAAAGCGCTCTTGCTGCTTCAGCACTTTGCAGGAAAAACAAGGCAGACCAAACACAGGCAACTAATTTGCAAAGATGGGCCCCAATCTTGGGTGCGAGCACATTACATGGGTGAGCTCCTTCAGTTTCCAAAGTTTGTTCCAAGTTTGTAAAGGAGTTTTTCCTATTGCAGGTTCCATCTATTACAGTATTATCCAGGGCTTTTCAGTGCCTCTAGCACCAGCTGACTAAAGAAGCAAACACACACACACTGCCTGGCACGGGCCATGAAAGCACACAGGCGTTTCAAGGAGGCAAGAAGGCTTATTGCCCTTGAAAACAGTTTCTCACATTATCCAGTACATCCAGAGTTAGAACGCAGGGCATTATCCAATGTTTTTTTTTTCTGTTGATATAAATATTTACCAAATAACCAGGATTTCACAATACACACACGCTCAGCCTTTCACTTCCAAGTGATACTTGCACACCTGCACCACCTCCACTCACTCTCCCAGGAAAGTTTCCTGTATTTTTTTCCCCCCAGCAGTAAATGCCTTCTATTTGAATTATTATTATTTAAAAGTCTGCTTTCGAAGCAAATTATTTCACACGCTGCAATAACAGACCCAGAGTGTCCTTAAATACCCTTGACCTAATGAACTCTGCAACAGGGAACACTGCTAGGGCTATGAGATGCAGGAGGCTACGAGGAAGGCTGGGCAGTCTGGAGGCAGATTCCTGCTCCCTCCCTGCACGCAAGCAGTGCCCCGGCCACCCACCCGCAGGGAACGGGCGCCTGGGCCAGCAGCGGGGCCCACGAGCCAAAGGCTCCTGGTGCAGCTGAGGAGCTGGCAGGAGGACCCGCCGGCTGCAAACAACGGAGTAACTCGGAGCTCTAACCCTTCTCAATGGCAGTGGCCGCTGCAGTTAACGCCACGCAAGACTTCAGAAGGACAAAGGATGAAGCCAGAAGAGCAGCTTTTGGCTCAAGGATGTAAAGAACACACTTTTGTGACCAAAAGCTGCTCTGTTCTTTCCACTCACGCCGGTGCCTGCTGCACCTAGAAGCCCTACAGCTCATGTACACGTGCGGCAGCAGCGGGCGCTTGTGGAGCGCGGGATCTCCGGAGCAGGGAAGCGCCAACGGCTCCGCTCCTGCACACGGAGGCACACAAAGCGGCTGCTCCACCAGCACGAGGAGCGTCAGGAGACAGAATTATGAACGTAGAAAAAAAAGAAAGAAAAATAAAGAAAAAAAGTAAACACACTCCGAACTAGCTAGTTCACTCGTACATGGAAACACCTCACAAAAACACTGACTGCATCATCTGTTTTCACTGGTTTGAGACGAGATGGTTAGAGTCGCCCGGCAGCTTCACGCAGACCCCTCCACGTGCACCCGAAGCGCAAGCTCTGGTCGGCAGTGAAGCGTGTGGGGCACCCTGGGCTGCCCAGCACCGCCCCCAGGCTGGGGTAGCCCAAGGGCAGGTACTAGCCCAAGGGCAGGTACATGTGACAACCACAGCAGTGCTCTACACAGAGGACCCGAGCGCGAAGGCCAGGCCAGCCGGGAGCAGCTTGGAGAGCAGAGCGCGAGGTCTGCACGGCCAGGGCTCTGGAGGGCTCCGGAAGAGCAGCGGTGCCTCAGCTGCTGCCTAGGGGCTGGTGCACGGGGACCTACCTGCTCACCACGGGGTCCTTTGAACGGGACAGCAGCACAGGAACGAGTCTGCAAAGCTACTGAGGGCAGCAAAGCAAACGCCACGCGCAGCCGCAGGGAGGAAGCAGTGGGGAGGTGTTTGCAGCTCCTTTTTGGTTATGTTAGCAAATAAGGTGCTGAGCACCAAAATGCCATTAATTTTACATATGAACAGCTGTTTGTAGGACAGCATCTCAAAGCAGCTTCAACGCCTGCTTGTAGAGAATGTGCTACAAAGAATATGCCACAAAAAGAATAGAGTAAGACAGAATGTATATTTCCAAGCTACAGGATATTTCTGTGCTGGTTTAATCAAGGTGGAATGTGGGTTTAATCCTCATAGTATCATGAGGATCATACAGGATACAATCCTGAAATAACCAAATGTCATTTTCTCCTACGTTGTTACAGTCTACCTGTAAAATCGTACTTTCAGGCATTCAGCCCTTGCCATTCAAAACACAAACCACCCCAACCCAGGGCACCTTTCATTTTCAGTCCCAAATTCACAATTTTAGGAAACTTTACACAGAACTCATGAGAATCTCTTTACAAAAGTCATAATAATAATAATAAAGCCACACAAACTCAAACAGATAAGGAATCCCTGCAGTGTTGTGTGCTTGTCAGCACGGTCCTCCTGCCACCTTTCCACCTCCTGCTCCTCCTGCTTCCAAGAGAAAAGAAAAAGTACAGAAACAAAAATCTTTGCCTCAAACTGTTAAGTAATTTTAAAACTAAGTGCTTCATTCAGAATTACTTGCTTATAAAGTAAATATTTAAGGTCCATCTTATAAATAGAAACCTGGAGCTCAGTCTCAAACATGTGCCACATTTCAGCGGCAACTGTTAAAACCGTTCAGAGTCACTACAGTGTCCATCAAGGAAAAAACCTGCCAGTGCTCTACGGACGAGGAAAACACTACTTAAAATATTACACAATATTACATAATGATTTTCAATATCAGTGTTTTACTCCAAATCTTTAGTTGTCATCAAGTTTCTGGATGAAATCCTGTACGTTGTTGCTCTGCGCTGGCGCAAGGGCCTCTTTTAGGCGAGCGGAGGCTCTCACAAAGGTTCGCCCAAGCCTGGTCTAGACCTGCTGAACGAGGGACCAGGCTGCCAGGCTCCAGACCTGCTTCACCCTGTCTGTGGGTGAAACAACACGAGCAGAAAAGCCCCCGGACACATGACAAGTCCCAGACCCCTGAGCATGGAGTTCCCAGGTATAAAGTTGGGCAAATGCTGCTGCAAGGCCAAGCTAAATGTTGGGCTACCGTTAGAATTAAGTTTTGCTAATTGGTAAATATGAAGTTTTCTTAAGAATGTTCTTAATAGACACCTTATTCAGGTGTAAAACCCCATTTCCACAAGTCATTTGCCCTAAAGAAAAAAACATAAAAAATATATATAAGTTCCACACTGAAAGGGGTCCAGAGCTCTACCTACCCCACATGTTTTCTTCCAGGCTTAGCGGCCGCTGTCCCTCCTTTCCCTTTTCCTTTCTGTTACGATTACTGCCACCACTCAGGGGGAAGAGCTGAACTGGTCAGCGAGGGATCGCTAAATAAAGCCTGGCCAAGCCACCAACTTCTCTCATCGAGATTAATGCCAGAAGTTAGAAGCAAATTGACCTTTAATGGGGACTTCATAAAGAGGATATGATCTAGCAGTGTAACCAAAAAAAAAAAGGAATCATAATTTAAAGACCAGCATCTTTCTAGCCCTTCCTTCCTTTTCAGGGCTGTTTGACCACAGAGAGCATTTGACTCTACTTTCTGTATGAAGAGTTTTGCTTTGCCAACCTCAGTACTCCCCAGTTTGTTGGCCTTTAGTGCAGGAGAGAGAAGACAAGGGAAATGGCCAGGCATGGGTAAGCTGGAGGAATGACGAGGAGCTCACGGAAGGAGGCAACTTTCCCTAAGCAACTTTCTACAAAAAAGGCACCCAAAGCCAAAGGCAAAAATAGCTCTCATAGGCATACACAGAGTCAGGCTTCACTTTTACTATACTGCTTTTAAATCATTAACTGAGTCATCTCAAATCCCAGCTATTTTTATAAGGAATTATTCACACAAAGAACTGGACTCCAAAAAAAAAAAAAAGGAATCGTACACATTTGCAGCGGAAACTCTACCTCCTCCCGTCTCCCCCTTAAACTCATTAGAGCTACGTAGGAATCCCCCGATTTCAATGCATTTCCTTTTTATCTTGCTCACCAATGAGGACTTCAAGCATATTTACCACAGTGGTTTGAGTTCACCTCCGAACAAAAACCCAGCGTCTCCTACTTGCTCAGCCAACATAAAATTCCCTGCTCTGCTAGCAGGGCTTCCTCCCAAAAAAGTGGCCAGCGACCAGGCGGCCGTGGCGGAGCAGGAGAACATAAAAAGCAATTAGTGGTGAAGTTAGTGTAGGTTGTGTCATTTCGTATTCCTTCCACACCTGCACCAGGCAGCAAAGACTTCATTAAAGCGGGCTCTAAGAAAGAAGCGCCTCCTGCACTCACTGCCCACTGTGATTACCCTTAATCTTAGAGGGAGCAGAGCTATTTCCACGGGTTGCTTATTTGAGGCACGCCAGCGTTTGTGCTGCGTTTATTTTGGGACGTGGCGGACGGGGGTGGCGCGGGGCCAAACGAGCAGCGCTCGGGCGCCGGCGCCGCTCGCTCTCTAGGAACATCCCTCGGCCGCAGCCAAGGGCTGGATCCCCCCGGCACGGGGAGGGCAGCACAGCCCAACGCTCCCGAGGGCTCCCGTCCTGCTCCCGTGGGATCGGGACGGGGCATCCGAGCCCAGCTGAGCCCCTGGGGCCACTGCCACATCCTCCCCAGGCTTCCACTGTGAGGGGACATGGAAAGCACCGCGCTCCTGGCACCAGGGTGTCCGAGGAGCTCAAGAGACCCATGCGCAGAGCACTCCAGCTCTGGCTCAAACATCTGCTCGGCACCCACAGGGCTAGCCCCAGGCTCTGGGGGAAAGCAGGCAGGGAAAGGGGGACCGTCCCTCTCCATCCCTGCCCTCACCTTTCCTGGGAAAGCTGCATGTGCTCTAAATTCCCAGGAGACTCCCTGAGGATGCCATGCAAAGTTATCACCCCATCAGTGCTGCCACTGGAGACAGCGGAAGGAAAGCCAGAGCCTTCCTCCCACACAGGCTATGACAGGAGCAAAATGGGAATCACGCATCTCTTACCCATTAAAACAGGGCAGAGCCCTGGATCACGGGCCAGCAAGTTTTATTTGGAGTCACTAAGTCGAATACGGAATCTCACCTAACACGGTGAGCTGGAAAGCCAGGGCTGCCCAAACCCAACACGTGAGGCAGGACGGTGCCAGCCGCCTGCACCCACTGTGCTCCTCACGCTGCCATGAGGGTGGGCAGGGGGATCAGGGACCATCGCCTTCCTTGGGTTTCCCCTCACCTCAGGAAAACCAATTCCCAACAAAGAGCAGTGCATGAGAAGGGCAGGGCTCACTCAGAGTAAGGTACTAATCCATTCATCACAAGTACTATTTGGTTCCCTTCAGGTAACATTGTGAAAATACATATTAGCGGGTTCAAAGACAAGCAGAGAAGCTTGTAATCTTCTCTTAAAAACAGTACTTGGGAATATGGGACTCAACTCGTAGCAAAACTTTCTATTTCTGAATTACAGAAATGCTTCTGAACTGTTCATCTGGCATGAGATTAACAGTCTGGGAAGATCTATTTAAAAGCGCTTTTTTAAATTTAAATAACTGTGCATGAGCTGTTGGAACTCAGCTATATACTTTTGATTTTCAATCTTTTTATAATCTACGATTTTCTTTTGCCAAGTTTAAGATGTCAAGGCAAAGCACAGCACTAGTACACAGTGTCTGTAATTATCTTGTTAGTCACAATTTGACTTTGATGGTATCACTGTCCCGAAACCCATTATCAAAATTACCCTTCACCTGATTACAAAGTTACCATTGCTTGAATGAGAGAAAACTCCTGAGGAAGTAACTCGGTACCTTTACTCGCTCCAATTAGATCACCAAAGATAAGATGCTCTCCAATTTCCTTTTCAGCACTACAAAAACCTCCAAGGTCTGCGCTTGGATAGCTCAGGTGCTCTTGCCATGGCCAGGAGGAGCACTAGGGAGCAAAGCCCAGGTGCCACCAAAGTCAGCGAGGGGTTTCGGGGGGTTCCCCGTGCAGTTCTCTGGTAGAAGAGTCACTGGCTCCTGCTCATACATTTTACGCACCAGCTATGTCATTACCCACTGAAAATTTCCCACTGAGACTGACAGCAACTTTTTTCCCCATTACTTGCAAAATGGAAATTTCCTGTCTACCCCGAACACAACCTGAATTTGGTCAGATAAAGGAAGGCTAGAGAGAACATTTCCCACCGCATAGGCGCTAGGAAGTAATCCAAGTGCTGCTGGAACAGCTGCCGATCGCTTTACGTTGCATTTATTTCCACTAAAAGGAGAAATTCAAAGAGCAGAAGTGTCAAGTGTCACTTGCAGCTACAAGACTTCTCAGCTCCACTAGCAATGACAAGGTCTGCAGGCTGCTCATTCCCTAAACACAACTCTTCTGCCCCACTCTGCCATTCCCACAGCCTGCAACAACTGCTTTGCTAAAAGCAGGTGATTCTTGCTGAAAGCCAGCACTGTTTTTCCATGGATGCATTTCCATCCAATGGCATCACCATTTGTCAATTCCTAAAAGGCCTTAGAAATATTTGGAGATACGCATGCTATTTGGAGAAGCACATGCCTGTGATCCCCTAGCATGGCAACACGTCCACACCACCCTCCCACTCAATACCTCTTGCAGTTTTGCACCCCACCATTTGGGGACCTCTCCTCTCTCAGCCTGACCTCCTGCCTCACAGGACTACAGGCAGAACCCCAGAGCCAGCTCCCCACAGCAACCTGGCATTTCCATAAGCGAGTTTTCACCTTCTCCACCTCAGCACAGCAGTGTAGGGATCCCCTGGCACTGCAGGGCTAGAAAGGTTCTCCTGCAATTTTGAACTTCCCATCAGCTATACTACAAGAGCTTTGCTCTAGCAGAGGTGGAAAAGATGTTGCACCTCCTTCCTCAGGCAGGAGGAGATGGATACTAAGTCAGTTACACAGAGGAGGGCAGCACTCCCAATCCCACCAGCCTCAGGACAGCGCATTGCCCTCAGGACCGATGGGGAACAGGCAGCCCAAGGACACCAGAGGCTGCAGCTCCTGTTGCAAGCTCCATAACAGCTGCTTAACTTGCCTCTGCAAAGCCACCTCCCTTACAGGTGTCATGCTTGGGAACAGTGAAGGAGCTAATAGCAGTTTTACAATGGCAACACAAATAATCAAACTGCATAGAAGCCACTAGGCAAGTAGGTTTTGGCAAATTAATGGGAACTTTGGACACACAGGTTCATAAATTTGAGTATACCAAGATTTCAGCAAGCTAGATATTCTGTCTGGAAGCAGGAAAAAGAAATGAGGAAAAAAAGAAACAGGCAGTTTCCCTCGTTGCACTGCAATAGACAGCAACTTCATGATGCTGGAGGGGTGAAGATTGCTGACTCCAACAAGCAAGGCACAAAGGATGATCACAAGCACATCAGTGCCTCCCGGGAGTAGGGGAAGCCTTAAGAACACAGCCTGAAATTTGCCACGCAGCCCTTTGCCTTAACCCGTTCTGTAAACGCAAACACGCTTCCACATTAAAGCAACCTGACATATTCTATGAGTCAGGCGAGGAGACTACTCTCTCACCCATTTTATGAAGAGAGAAGTTACTTTCCTAACATACAGTCACATAAAACAACCACCAGCATGCACATTTCTAAAAAATTCAGTGAAAGCACCAACAGTATCTGAACAAATGTCAGTGTTTGTGCTCTTAAATTAGTGACCCCTCTTCTCAACTAAGACTAGGCAGAGGGATCACTTAGGTGTTTTATAAAGCAGAAGCAGACTTAGAGCAGAATTTAAGTCACATCACAAGCTGGTGGAAGTTATCGGCCTATGATACAGCCACACCATCAGATATCTATTCCCAGCTCCAGAAGCTTCAAGAATTGGGTTCTGTCCTAATATTCTGTAGTCCTTCCACCCTCAAGGTTGGCCTCCCAGCTGTTGATCAAACTGGGGAATTACGAGTTACTAAAGCAACCATGTGAGCCAGTAAGCAAAATCGTAGCGTGAAGAGCTATCTACTATTCCATATAATAACAGCCTGATTCCATTAGTACAAAAGAGAAAAGGAAAAGAGTAATAATAATAATCAATAGAAGGTGTCCCAAGAACTGTTGATTCACATCTGACTCTCACACGCATACACATATGTATTCAATCTCCTATTGGGGAAAAGGGATTTTATAGTACGAAGGACCAGTCAACTGGGCTGTTTTCAATGATAATTTTAATACACTTTCCTCCTCCCTTCTCCATAAGTTAATGGTGGGCTATAGTTTTCAGGATGTTTTCCTGCTTGCATAATGTTCTAAAAATTCTGCTCGCTTGCTCCACTGGAAGGCATGTGCTTGCAAGTGGCTTGGATGGTTTTTAGCCACTTCTCCCCCCACCTTTGATTGCCGTGGCATTCCGAGCATCTGAAAATAAGGCAGCTATTTCCAGCTACATTCCCTTCCTTCTCTGCCCACATGTACTTGGCTACCAGCTTGAGACAGGGGATCAGAAGGAGCTTCAGGAGTCAGAACAACAACAAAACTTAAACAAAAATAAGGAAGTGCGTTACCAGGACTCGACCTCCCTTCTCGGCAGCGTTTTGGGTGGGCGTTCCCTGCCTCCCTGCCTGTTCTTCGTGCCCTCACGAAACAACCCCACGCCACGGGGGAGCGCTAGACAAGAGAGCACGCGAGTTGGCAGACGAGAGGGGATGAGGCCTTGCTCCCAGAGGGCCAAATTCAAGATCACAGTGGAAACCGTCGCCACCAAGGGGGCAGAGGGGAGGGCAGAGGGGAGACGCGGAGGCCGTGAGGCGGCACTGGCTGCGGGAGCAGCGCGGCGGCCATTTAGCAGCGCGGCGGCCATTTAGCAGCGCGGCGGCCATTTAGCAGCGCCAGCCGATGCGCTCAAAGGGCCACATCCCCCAATCCCGCTCGTCTAACCAACGAGACCGAAAGCACCTAAGCTCGACTCCGAGCAGAGACGCGCTGACTGCCATGGCTTCGTGGAACCAGGCAAGCTGAAACCAGGCAGATCCCTGAAAACGAGCACGTTTGGTCTCTCTCTCCCTCTCCACAAGAGCCCGTTGCATAAAGTTAGGTCAACATGTGGTAGGCATATGATTCAAATGCAACATTTCCTGGCAACCGGCAAGTGCGGGGAAGGATCTGCACTACTGATAATATAAATGTTTCTCAGGGCTGTTAAAATGAGGGGGGGGGGGGCGAAAGCTGTTGATCAAGACATAAGCAGCCAACACCGTCCCACAGATCCCATCCCAGCTTTCCACCAGTTTTCCCTTTTTTTTTTTTTTTCTCTCCTGTGTGGTGCAAACCCTAGACACGTGTCCACCCGACTCCCATAGCAAGCACATTCATAAAACCAAGCATCTCAACATGAATGGCAGAACTGCCTGCAGATCCAGGCTCTCCACTAAAAGGAGAATTAGCAGAATAGTAAAGAGCAGGAGAAGATGATAAAAAGAATAGGGGCCATCTTCCATACCAAGAACAACCAAACAGGCTATGACTCTTCAGCCTGGAAGAAGGGCTGAAGGGGAACAGTCCTCGAGATAACGTGGGAAGCAGATGGGAGAAAGAGCCCGGAGCAGCTACTCGTGCCCCAAGAGACATAGGAAACCAGCAAGGTGCAAGCTCAAAGCAAGCAGGAGGAGACGGGTCCTCCTGCAACCTGCCCTTTAGCCATGCTGCTCTTCACTGCAGAAGGCACTGAAGGTTTACACTGGTTCAAGGACACGTTTAGAGCAGCTCTGTGTTATTTTTTTTAAACACAAAGACACTGTTTCTGGCTCACGAAATCCCCAAAGCCAGGAAAATGCTCTGAATGCTTCTCTCATTTTGTATTTCTCCCAAAGCACAGCAGAGGCAAGACACCACACAAAAAAACTTGGGTTTAACCCAGTATTACCATTTTTCGTGTTCTTCATGCACCAAATAAGTGGGCAAAGAAAAGAATCATTGAGGTCACTTGAGATTAACTTTTTTCTATTCCTTTGCCTACCATAAACAAGAGCTCCTAAGGTTTCTTCTATTCATGACTAAGGTGTAAGTCATTTATGTATTAAGTCTTAATATGTATTAATGTATTATGTATTAATGTAATACATATTATGTATTAATCATGCAACTGCTTAGTCTGAAGGGACAACTTCAGCTTGTGACATCTTCTTCCACCAAGTCAGAGAGCTGAGATTATTTCAGAATGTCTCCAAACATGGGACAGAAATAACTAGTTTCTTAATCACATCACTCCTACAGAAAGAGTTACCTTCATTTTTATAAGCACCCAGCTTTACCAGCAGCTTCTCCCGTGCTTACCAAAGAATGAGACTGTCATCCAACTTCTAATGAATTACTGAGCTGGGCTCAGAGAGCTGTGGTTAACAGGTTACATTCAACTTAGGTCTCTCAAAAAATACCACAGGGGTCTGTGCGGGGACCTATCCTGCTTAATGCTTTTATCAATGTCTTGGAGGAGGTCACAGTGCTGCTTACTGCTCATTTTTGCAGATGAGACCAGAGTGAGGAGAACAAGAAAGGATCTCAGCACACATGGGGAAATCTCTCTGAGGATCATTAAACCTGGAGCAGGTCACCAGGCAGGAAGTCTCCATTCCTGGGGGCCTCCAAGGCTGCACAACCCCCCCTAAATGTGGCTTCAAGTCAGTGAGGGCCCTGCTTTGGCCAGGAGGTTGAACCAGAGATCTCCCAAGGTCCCTTCCCACCCGAAAGGCTCAGGGATCCTATGAGGAGATGAGCCTGGGTAAGGAATTTCCAGCACAAAACATTCCTTAAGTGAAAATCATAGTTAAGGAGTGTACTATGAAGCAACTGAGCCTGCAAACAGCAAACAAAGGCCTTCACAGTCACCTTTCTAGAGCTGCAAATAAGCACAATTTGATGGCTGGCTTCCCCAAAAACACCTTGGAGCCAAGCAATCCTTATGTGCTTTCTCCAGCTTTGGATTAACTATGAATTTTGTATACAAAATAAAATGGGATAAGAAGAGTAAAGAAACCCAGTAAAAACAACTAACCATGTTATTCTAGGCCTGTGAGCAATACATTGTTCTAACATTGCCATGTAACCCTGCGGTGACAATGCCAACATTCCTGCACACTAACAGCTATTTTAAGGAGTGGAATGTTTCTGAAAAGCTAAGGAATCATAGGTTATGCCTTTCTTTATCCTGGAAGACCAAAAACTAGACACAAAACCCACAATTTTTCCCTAACTCAATCACAGGATGATGGAGCAAATCTGGATAGGGGAGAAAAGGGATTAAGCAGAGCACTGAACCATAGGTATTTGTTTGTTTTGCCTTTTTAAGCCCTTAACTACTTCATTAACTCAACATGGAAAGGAAAATAAACAAAATACATGCCCATAAATGCAGTCTCCAAAGACACATATCTTCCACTCATCTTAGTTGAAATGGTCATGTTTGACACTTCCAACTCGCAGGACTTCCCTGCTTCTGCTTCACGCTGGTCAGCACCACAGGTGGTTCATGCTCCATCACAGACAAGTCACTGACTCTCAAAACCGTGCGGCTCGGATGAGGCAAGAGATGACAAAGCCCCAGCTCCACCTGGCTGCTGCTGTCGGGCCCTTGTCCTGCCCTCTCCAGCAGCTCTAACACAAGCCCTGAAGCCCACAACTCACTTATTCTAGCTTGCGTAGGATCTCGGGCTAAAATCCATGGTATTTCCATGCCTTGTTCAAAAGTTGTTCAGGCAGCGTCCCTGCTTCTGCGAAGCAAGCTCAAGGGGCTGCTTCACCATCCATACGGCCTCGCATTTTCTACAGCGCTAGCACCAAAATCCTTCCCCTCCCTTCAACCCACCACCTGAAGGAAATAGAGCAACTTCAGTGCCTTCAAACAACTGTGTAAGAAATCAAGCCCACACTGACCTGGTTACCTTCCGATGTCTTTGAAGCCAAGAACTAACACCACGATTTCTTGTGGTTGCAAAACCACCTTCCTTACCACAACAGTGCCCTATCATCCTATGGGGCATCTCTGCTGCTCACTTAGGCTACTGCAGTGCAAGTCCCCCACTACAGACACACACAAACAAGCATAATTAATGCAATTCTATTCTCCTCTGGCTGCTGCTATTTTTAAAACACAAGAGTTGCCCATGGACGCACTGGGGGTGCTAGTGCTGACATGGGGGCACAAAGTTTCACAAAGCATCACTGTCAGCTATTTTTAATAAGTTGTTGATAATTTTTAAGTAACAAGTGTAGAGTATTAGGAGCCACATCTTGAAGAAAGTGACTTTCCCTGTTCAATCTTGCCTATTTAACAGCAACTCCAAGCCTATTATCAGAGGAAGAAAATATGTTTATTGCACACTTACCCAAGGACCTTCACTCCCTTCACTCCCACTCCCTGCATTTCAAACACCTGCAAGAGGTGTTTATTGCCTCATATATCCCTTCCCTGTAAATCTCGCTCCCTATAATTAAGCCAAGCAATTAAAATCCCCTAAACATAAGCCAGCACATTGGCTTAAGCCCAGAACCGGGTGGTCTGTGGCAGAAAGAGGGGCACTTCCCTATCATGAGGCTGCCCCACGTGCAGCTCAGCACAGCTGGAGGAGACCTCCAGTCAGGGCCCTCTGCTGTTTTGACAGGGGCAGAAAGACCTTGGTTGGTGCCACTTGTTGTTGGGGCCAGTGCCCAGCCCACCGCCTCCTGCCCCACGTCCCCCCGTCCCACGTCCCCCCAGGTTACTCTGCAGTTAGAGCAGCAACCTGCTCTGAAAGGCAACACACATACCCCAAACATGCGAGCATATAGCCAGTTGTCCATACTAAAATTTCTAGTGTAAATAAATGGTTTTTAAAACTTTTACTCTTTCCACACATCCAAAAATACATTTCTTCCTAACTTCATTTTTTTGGCTTAGAGGAAAAAAAAGGAAAAAAAGTTTCATTTGAACAACTTGACAATTAAACTTATCACCCCCGTTGCCCACTCCTGAAATTCAAGATTTATGGCATTTAGACAACCACTAGCACAGCTGGTATACAATTTGCCGATTGCAGTTTTTAAATTCTTTGAAATAGAGTATTCTTGGTAATAGGACAAAGATATTCTTACAAAGGAGGGAAACCTCTCCCCTGCAGTTCAGGAGTGAAATAAACTCTAAGATAACGTGTCTTTGAATGCAGAGAAGGGCCACAGAGGGCTTCAGGGATGGGGGCCCATGTTCTGCTCTCCAACCAAGGAAACAAGAATCCACATCTCCGAAAGAGAACTGATGAAAATGATGCAAGAAATGGTAAAGAGGAAAGAAAACCGCGATGAAATATCTATATGCGTATATAGAGATATATATCTCACACATCATAAGATGAAAGTTTTTGTAATGAAGCTAAATGACTGGAAGTGCAGGAGGTGACACTGGAGTGCAAGAGTAACAGCAAATGAAGCCACATGAACCTTTTTAGCGGGAGTCACTGGACAACCAGTCATGGGTTTCTCCAACACGGTGGAGGAATGAAGGGGAAGGAGAGCTGCAGCAGCTTTCATTTGCACCTACACTGAGGGTATTATGGAGAGCAGAGCAGTGGGAAGACAATATAGAAGACTGACCAGCAGATGGTCGTGCTTTAGGAAGCCCAGAAGGGAGAATGGCAAAGTAAAAAACTCATTCACTCCAAAATTACGAAAAGGCAAACAAGGACGTTCCACAAGGCAGACTTCAAAATGTTCAAAAGACATAATGAAAAGCACGTTGAAATGGAGGGAGGAACATGTCTTACGCTAAGGGTGTAAGAAAGGAAAATATCAGTAGACTACTTGGTGGGGAGGAAAAACAAAAAAAAAAAAACCCAAACCATCAGAGATATTATTTCTCTCTGGATATTTCTGAGATTAATGGGGTGTTTTTGCACCAGTCCTCACACAGACAACTGCAAGCAGACACTTAGTGCACAATCAGCACTGAAGGAGTAAGAAGGCATCAAGGAAGAAATGTATCATTTTGGTATTTTATAACTGACTAGCCCTGATGAAGTTCACTCGCCTGTTCCATCACCCACCTTCTGTCTTTAAGCCTCTTGTCACTAGGATCTGGTGGAGGACGACATGCCACAGGACTGGAAGGGCACAAAGTACAGGGTGCAGCCTAATATTTTTTAAAATAAAGAGTTGGATAGTTGCAGACTAGTCATCTTAATGCTATTTTGGAGGGAAAGATGCAGAAGAAATCAAACACAGGGACACCTGAGGGACACTAAGCAGATGGCGAATACACAAGCTTTGTTTGATATCCCTAGGTCTTGGTAATTCTCTCTTTCTCATCACAACAGAATTAATCTTTGTGTATGTGGGACAAGCCAGAGCTCTCTCTCAAGGTGGCTTTTGATTCTGGGGTTTTGTCTCCTAAAAGAAATGCATAAGATAAGCACAGACAATGTTACCACACTCTAAAAGTTGATCTTTTGATAATTATCAGCTAAGAGTCGTTACCAGCTTACTGCCAAACTAGAAGCCCTTTCACAGGGTTTTGCAGGCACCTACCAAGCCTAGGGTGGGATCAGCTTTTCATTATCAGCCAGGATGGTGGAATAGCCAGAATGCTGATTCAATCGGAACAAGGCTAAGGTGGAACGCAAAGCCTCGGGGAGACAAGATAAGGTCTTCAAGTGATCTTAAACTGCAGAATCTACTCTGCAAAGGCCTCATTGGATGTTTCCAAAAGAGAGCCATGAGAGCACTCAGCTGCCTAGGAACATGGATTTTGAGGAGAGAGTGGAAGAACTTACTCTCTCCTTATCCTTCAGACACCATAGCTGTTTGGATAAGTAAGTTACTACAGAGCTAGAGCAGCATCTTGCCACTTGTCCTGGTGAGCAGGGCCTGCAGCCACTGCCAGCGGGCACAGCTTGGCATGTGCCCTATGGGGAAGGGGGAATGGGAAACAAGGATCCCCACAGGACATTCCCACACCTAGACGACAACAGTGGACTAAGAGATAATTTGTACGTGCCTAGCATTCTGGGAGCGTTTTTATAACTATAAATTATGTTTATAGCACTACATTAAGTGAGGATTCTTGGAGGAGGCTGGAGGTGAAAGATCGGATTTCAGCGTGTTTCCAGCTGCTTTTCTCTTGATTCCCTGCCTGCTAGAATCCTTCTCACGGTAGCTCAGGAAGCTCCTTCTTGCATGTTCCCTTCCATCTTGCTTTATGAATTAAAATTAAACATGGCAGCTAATTCCCATTCTCAGTTGCGGTGGACTCATACTTTTTTTTTTTCTCCTTTTTTTCCCCTCTTTTTTTAATCCACATTTCCTATCTTTCCTCTTGACAACTTCTTCATTGATAGTTTAGAGTAAGCTACAGCATGAGCAGCAAGATTCACAGGTAGCAGTCATCAAGGGCAATTTTTACACCACATCTCTAGAGCAAACAGCAAACCAGAAACACGGAAGGGAAAGACTTGCAGCTCAGCTGCTCTCCCCCAAGTAATAACCTTGGCTGCAGCCTTTCTGCTGATCCTCAGGACTAACAGTTCGTTGGGTGCACTGTGATGAGATTTGCTAACATTGACCACAAGCAAAATGTATTTTCAGCTTCTTTAGAAGTAAGATTGGTTTTTGCAATACATGCAGACAGATTTGAGCCACCTCCACCCTTCCAGCATTCACCAGAAATCTCAGTGTAAAATCCGCCCTCACACTGCAACTCCGATTCAGAAATCCTTTCCTGCTGCTTGCTCTGCATGCACCACATAGAGCGTTCGCAGTCTTTGCACAGCTAGGAGGCTTCGCTTCTCATTTCCATGGAAAAGCGAGCAGCAGCAAACTCCATTGAGCAACATCTTCTTACCCCTGGGTAAGCTTCCCACACACTCCTCTCCCCAAATAATCCACAAGTCACCCAGCAAAGCTGGGTGCACCATTCACCACATGCTCCTGCTTCTCTGCTTGAGACAAGCTCACACTCCACAGGCTGGGCTTTTAATCTATCTTTTTTTTAAATCATAAAGTTCATCAGTATTTTATCTATTAGCGCCATACAAGCCAATAAGAAAATAAACCCGCAGAAGGTGAAAACGCTTCAATGGCCACTTCACTGCTGAGCCAGCGAGCACCGTTCCTAGAGCCACCCACGTCCTGAAGGTCTCTCTCTCTAGCACCTTTATTCCTTGTGTAAAAAAAAAAAAAAATATATATATATATATTTGGAAGTGTCCTGAAATATCTTTACACTGAGGAAGCTAGCTTTAACATTCTTTAAAAAGCAAGCATAAGCAAAACTTCACATAACGGCTCATTCCCAGTCAAAAGACACAGCCAATCCTCCACGAATTCCCATCACGTTGAATCAGAAACACTCAAGATGCTTCTCCAGGCTTAAATCCCTTCACCTAGTCCTCCTTCCAGAGGGCACAGTTTGCCCTTACAAATACACCTCCAGCACCGAGTCCTCACGAGCTACCTAGATTACTCACAGGCACAAAACATCAAGAGTCAAAACTAAATATTCCTGTGCTAGAGATTGCACCTTAGGAAAGAGCCCCTTAACCGCTTCTGCAGAGACCAGGTAGCCAGTGGGCTTGTCTCTGGTAAGAGGGAGGGACAGCGAGGTGGGTGTGAGGAACAGGGGAAGGAGGCAGAGGGAATCCTTCAGCTGCCATAATTCTTAGCAGCACATCTTGACTTCGTGTTTGCTGAGTAAGGGGAGGAAAGTAGGACAAAAAAAAGATTCTCACCCACTATCACTATAAAAAGTGCACTAAATAATTGTGGGTTGCTTCAACCAAACCTCGTGAGAAACTAAACTTTGCTTTATTAAAAATAAATCTGTTAATGCATATGTTCTCCAAATTACTGGATTGGTAAAAGAAGCTCTATACGCACTTCACGTGCGAGCATAAGAAAGGGAAGAAGGTCCTTTCCAGAGAAGATGAAAATGTTTTTGGGCATTGATCCACAGTACTCAAACAGTCCAGAGAGGGAAGGGGCTAAAAATGCAAGCGACCTCCTGGACGGGGAGCGAAGGTGATCCCAGAAAAGCCCCTAGCAAGGCAGGTTCTAGCACCAGGCTAGTGCAAGTATTAAGTTTTCCTACTTCAGAGGGATGCTGCTTTCCCTCCCTCCACCTCCAGACTCCTGCAGCCAGGGTGAGAATACCAGAGTCCCCAGAAACTAGCAAAATCCTGCTGAAAATCCGCCTGTACTGCAAGGATGAGAAGGACGTTCACGTTCATTCCCAGGCAAGTTCTGCACAAGTGCCTCCCTGAAGCGTCTCCCGCCGGCGCCTGGGCAATTTCACCTTCTAGGGCCGCGCTCTGGTAGCGAACTGCTCAGCACAGAAACCAGCACAGCTCCGTTCAGCGCAGATTACGGCAGGTGATTATCTGCTTGGCTTCCAGCACTTAGCCCTAAATACGGTCTAAAAAGGTCATCTTACCTGTTCTACCCATACCGCAACGTCCTGCTAAATACACAGCAAACTCTTACATTACCAAGAGGGGACAAACACAACTATACATCCCCAGAGCTGTACACAGGTATTTGTATACAACTACAGCCCCAAAGAAGGGACTGTTACTGCCAGCTGCAAAAGTCAGCATTTTATTCAGTAACTTCCTAGATCTACAGGAAGGAGCAAACTAGCTGGTATATGATTCCCTCTAAAGGGCAACCAGAAAAATTAATATTTGATGTGAATTTGAATAATTGGTTTAGGAAAAATCTAATGCTCCTTACTCAGTGGCAGTTACACTCAATATGTATTTCTCAGTACATGAAATAACTTCACAGGTCAAACATCCTGCCTTGCACATGCCTGTCTTCAGGACAACTACTCTCTTCCAAAGCAAAGTCAAGGTGTCCATAGCACTTTTTTTGGTAAGGGCAGACACCTCTCGCAAAGAGAAGACAGACATTTTCTTATGCTAATATCTCATAAGGTGTTCGCTCCTCCGATTAATCTTCAACTTACGGAACAATGGAACATTTTCCATTGCAGAAAATCAGAAGGCAACAGCTCTCCCTCTGGAGTGCTCAGGGGTGAGAGCTGCACTTGACGCTACAGACACCAAGAGGAAATTCTTGTGGGACCAGCACCAGCCCTCCCAATTTCCAAGCTAACATGTTGCATTTATGAATACTGCAGAAGCTCTGCTTTTCTGAAGACGTCTTGTGGGCAATACTTGCTATAAGGCAAGACCTTTTTGTTGGGCATTTGCACAGAGCCATGCCAGGTTTCAGTCCCTGGCCCCCAGGCACCGCTGTGCCAAGCACATGCAGCAAGAGCAGCCGCCAGGCACGTCACCTCCTGGGCAAAACGGGTTTCTTCTAGAGAATGGCAAAAGGAAGAACAAGGGATAAGTTATTTCAACGGAGCTGAGGGTCATACCTTAGCAGAGAATGGCAAGGTAACCTCCACAATGAGTGCACCAGGAAAAAGATCTCACAAGAACACTTGTCTTTCTTCAAACACTTTTCTTCATATTTCCCCATGACAGCATAAAAAGGTGTTGCAGGCTACTGCATGTACTCAGTGTTCACAAGACAGGAGGGCTGACAGTCTGAAGCAGCCCAGAGACCCCTCTCATCAGTCGTTTCTGGTTTGGTTCGAGGGATTTAATACACATTAGAAGTCAGTCTCTATTCAACCAATTAACAAAGAAGTGATGAGGCAAGCAGATTGGCACAGAGGGACCATAAGAAACTATTTAAGTAAAATTGCTCCAGCTACCACACACGCACAGCATCCTCTCAGAAAACATTATGCAAGAATGTTGCTCTAATATAAATCCCTCACTGTCTGTATAAACTTCTACTCTCCCTTCCAAGCAACTGGCTGCAAGAGCTTATTTTAAGGAGGAACTAGCTAAAACTTTCTTACAGAGCTCAAGGGAGGTTTATGAAAGGTCTTTTAGCACTGAAAGAAGATACCAGAGTGTCAAATAAGCTTGACCTAAGAGGATTCTCTAACAGATCTAATCACCAGTTGCCATTATTTTGCCATAAGGACTTCTCTTCAAGACTGCACAAAACTTACCTGCTTACTGCAAGAGTGACAGACCTCCAGCATTTAGAGAAAAACTGTAGCAAGTTTGGGGACAGAAGTATTTGTTAAGCATCCCTATTATCAGGAGAGGTGATAAGCACACTGTAAAGGCCATTTTGGGGCAACATCCATTTAAAGTCCGTGTCTGGACCAAGACAGTCAGGTATATAGGAGGAGCTCCCGGAAAGCTGGGCACGGCTCAGGTGACATCCCCAGAGACAATTCTAATTCTTGCTTGGGAAGTAGGAAGACTGTGTTTTAAAAAGGTGGAGCAGAGAGAACATCCCACCCCTGAGTCCAGACACTGTAGTAATGGGGAAGGAAAGGAAAATCATTTAAAAAAAAGATATATATGTTTTTTTAAATCAGGAAGCAGAGGGAAAATGGCAGAAACCTGCAACACAGATACAGTAACAGCTAGACAAGTAAGGAGGGAGAAGCCTTCAGAAACAGGTAGAAGCATTTTGATGCACTCTGTCCACAATTCAGTGTTCATTCCCATTTCTCGGAATCAAATACCTGTTCTCTGATACTCATTTCTTTCTCTCCAAAACCCTCGGAGACTATTGGAGTTTTCCCCAGTAAAGGAAAAAAAGCCTAACTTCCAATCCCACACCAGGCAGCCATGCCTATTACTACTCCTCCAAAAATTCAAAATCTAGTGCCGAGGGATTGACAAAAGCTGGTTCACAATAAAAGGTGTCAGCATAAAAGTAGGTGGATTCTATTCAGCTGAGTCCTCTCCACAGGGGCAAGTGCAGAGGGAAGGCTGTATTCCCAGCACACATCAGGATGGGCTTTAGCAGTGAGGGGGCGGCAGGTTTGAGACCCTACAGGACCCCTGCAGCCAATAGCCTAGCTTGGACAGAGCAATAGCTCCAATTTTCTTTCAAGTCAGGAAAGAACAAAACCAAACAGACCCTGCAAATGAAGAGGTAGCTTCAGACAAAGTCGGATGAGGTGGGTAGACCAAACCTGCTCACAACAGAACAGCATAACAAGAGCTTTACCCTCAACCCCGCCTCCCTCCACAAAAAGATGACTTACCACTAGCGAGACAGGAAAGCACTGGTTTATTTGCACGCAATGCAGGAGATGGTAGAGATGGATAGAGCTGCTCACCATAGCCCACTACCACAAAAATACCCTGTGCACCATAACCAGCGTGCATAGAATCAGTTAGTGGGATCCAGTAAGTGTAATAGGATGAGCAAGTAACTTGCCATGATGCCACCATTACAGAAGAGTAAAAGGGGCAGAAAAATTAAAAAAAAAAAAAAAAAAAATCAGAGAGGAAGGCTCTGTGTTACATTTCTGCTTTGGAGGAGGTTTCGGCCAAGTATTTAAATCTGGACTTGCATTGAGTTTACTGAGCCCTTACAGCAGCCAGGTCCGAGCCGGACAAGCTTTCAGGCAAAGAGTGACGGCATCAGGAAGTCACCATTCACCAAAGAACCCATTTCAGCACTTTTTATGGGCAAGTGGGAGCGCAGAAGCGAGGCAGTTATCTGAATGGCTCAGAAGGCTCCATTGTTCCCTCTTCCGAGGGATTTTTCCCCGGCACAGAATGGGTGGTGTGTGCAGAGGCAGCGAGAGGTGGGGGCAGGGGGAGAGCCTTGTGCGCGAGGAGAGACACAGAAACACACAGCTTTCAATACGGACGTCTGAATTTTAAAAGTGGTTTCCTACCTCCCACTGCAAGTGAGGCGGGATATTTCTGATCTGAAGTTTCCGACTCCTGCAGATGAATTGAAGAAAATAGTTAAAAAAAAGAAAACATTGTTACAAGATCAGGCTATACATGACAGCGTCCACATTTAGGTATCTTTCTTAAGAGGCACAAAAACCAACCCACAGCTCAAAAAACAGCAAATCACCAGGAAGAAGTGTCAAGTCAAAACAATCTGCAGTCCAAAGAGCTAGTACAGAAATACTTATTATATATTTGACAGCTGTTACATTTCATGGTGTCTCTACTTGAAGATTATTTCAATTTAAGCTTGCAGGTCTAGACTATCTAGCTTTCTCCTCAATAAACCGGTGTCATAAACCCATATATTTGTATTGAATATTTTCTCCCACCCCCTAAATTACTATTTTTTTTCCTAATTTACTAAAAGAATGCTGAGGATTCTATCATTTTTCCACATTTTTTTTTTTTTTTTTTTTAAAAAGACAGGCCACAAAATGGATGCGCACGTTTGTTTGGAGATTAGGCTGTTCATTAACCTAGAGGACTTCATTTTAACATTTGTATGGAAAACGGTTCCTTGTCTCTGCAGTGGGGGGAAGGGGTGGAAAGGTGCAAAATCATTGTATTTTTCCCCCCCACGACCCCTAATCTGCACCGGTCTGGCTTATCTAGCAAGTAAAACGTTGCCTTTGAGGCGCTGCCGCGGGGCCCGGCCACGTGCGGCCTGCGCCTCCTTTGTCTCCTCCCTTCCCCCAAAGTGGGAGAACAAATAAATGCCGGAGATGCCACGAAACCCTCGGGATTTTCAGGAATGTGTAGATTAACGCGGCTCCAGCTGGGTCAGGTAGCGCGCGCTGGTTGGGTCAGCTCGGCCGCCCTCACAGGAGGCCGCGAGCAGCGAATTTGGGGGAGGCGGAAGGGGGAGAGTCGCCCCACGGAGCCGCGGAGGCCGCAGCTGCATTCGGGTTCACCCAAACCAGCCAAAATAAAAATCTGCTGCTCAAACACGGAGTGCTGCTGTTCTAATTGCTCAAAATTGACCTCTCGCAGAAAACTCCCCTTTCTGAGGGCTTTTTATAACGCAATGGAAGTTTGTTAAACTTATACAGGCCAGTAAAACCTCGCGACAAAGCAGGTTTTGGAGATGTTCCTGTCTAGCAATAAAAGGGAAGGCTTTCATTTCCCCTCGCAGTTCCTTTTAAAATACACTCCTTTCCCCAGCACTGCCACCCACATGCTCAGTCCACAAAAACTACACATTGAAGCACTTTTCTCCAAAGATAGGGAGGCAACTACACCCTTACAGTGGAAATTTCTGGAGTTTTGTGTTTTTCTGTTCTCCCCAAGGTTCTCCTGACTAAGAATTTCTCCCCCGAAAACTAGTGTCCACAAGACCAAGAACAAGCACGCTTTCTCAAAATAAATAAAACTAAAAAATAAATGTGATTAGGTCTTGGTCACGCAGCATTTTTCAGTGGTTTTCGACCCCTCTCGAGCCAGCAAGGGCTCATTTCATCATCTGCTCAGTCACACAGGGCCCAGGAGGTGGAACAAAACCCCAAGGCGCACAGCCCCTTTTAAGCCACCGTTCCCAATAACACAAAGGAAGAGAGGGGAGCTGCTTCACAGCGAGAGGGGAGAGAAATTCCTGCAAAAATTTCCTTAAATCATTATCTCGGTGAGCGATGTCACGATGAAAGCGGCCGTGCTGGAACGGCGACGCTGCATCGCACTAGCCAAACAGCCTCACGCAGCCACCCGAAATTTGAAGGTTTGGTGCTAAAAGTAGAGAGAAAAAGAGGAGAGCTGCCCTCAACGTTAAAAATACTGGGAAGTTTTAAATGCATTTAAGAAAAAAAAAAAAAAAAAAAAAAAGAAAACACCAAACCCACAAAATTGGCACCCAATGCTCTATTCAATGTGCTTCGAATTGTGCCGTGCCATTGGTGTCTCGCACTTGTGGATGCCAATTAAAATTCATGAGGGCCGCGCAGGGCGGCTGGAGGGAGGCCGCGGCGCGGGCAGCGACTGCAGCGCGGGCACCGACCGCCGCGCGGCTCCGCGCCGAACGCTCGTGCGGGGCAGGAGCCACCACAGACCTTTCCCGGAGCACGTGCACAGGCTTCCCACACCTGCCTGCCCCGCTACGTCTCATCCCAGGGGAAAAGCCTGCAGAGCTTGCATTCGACTCACATTTCCCCCCTGCCAAGGAATGTCTAGATCCATATCTGTCCATATATTCATTCAAAGATCCCTTTTCTCTTCCCCCGTGGCTTTGAGGAGCTCCAAAGCGGGATGCAACTTAAGGCTTTCGCAGCACAGATATAAGCAGCGCGCGCGGACAAGGAGAGGCTGCGCGGAGGGAGCACACGGGACGCACCCCGCGCGCTCCTCCGCTCGGCTCCGTGCGCGGCGACAGCGAGAGCCCTGTTGCACGGAACGGAGAGGAGAGGCTGCTCGGCGAGGCCGCTCGGCGAGCGCCAGCGGGGCGGCGGGAGGCGCCTCTTTTCAAAGCACTCGCTGCCGCTGAAGCTGCCCGCGGCGCGGCAGTGCCGCCAGCGCACGAGTTTCAAATCCAGTCCTCACTTAACACAGGGGATTTCTTTCTTTTTTTCTTTCTTTATTTTTTTTTTTATTTTTTTATCCAAATTTCTTTGTACGCTGTGGCCACGTTGCAGTTAGCAACAAGGGAAGAAAAACGTCTGTGCGTAAACACAGCTCCGTACGCAACGCGGGAACAGAGGGGAAGATAACACGGGAGCACATTCCTGGAAATAATCCCTTCCACCTCGGACACCAGCAGCTGTTTTTAGGGTGCCCCCCGCCTCACCCAGCCCGCTGCCTTAATGCACACAAAGCTCGAGCACTTGTGCAAAGTCCATGTGCCCCAGGCTGCCTGGGCACATTAAGTACTTTTAATAGGCTACACTTTGCCCATAACTGCTCTATTACCGGAGATTCATTTAATCAATAATTCACCAAAAGTCTCAACAGGTCCTTAAGAAAATATCGCCAATGTCTCATCTGTGCAGCTCATGTTTGCACCTTTTCCGCTTCCAGTGATTTTTTTAAATACATTTAATTCATTACAAATCCTCATCACAGATGGCAGTCACCTGACTGAGGGGAGAAGTACCTCCACGAGTCACGCCAAGGATCTTCCTCTGTATCATAGGGAAGTTTGTGAGAGCTGTCTGCAGTTCACACCATGTGAACAGGTCCATTCGCTTGTTTCTGCCCCTCGGACAGACCAGCAACACCTTTCAGAAGGGAAAGGGGGAAGCAGAGCCCCCCAGTTCCTGTGCTGGGGCTGTCCATGGCCAACCAGCAGGCAAAGACTTTCCTAAGAGGGATCGCCCCCATTCCAGCTCCTGCTCCCAGGTACAATGTAGGCAATGCAATCGGTTACTACGAGCAGCTGCTGATGACAGGACACTAACAGCCTGCCCGTGCTGTGTGGACATGCTGGGATAGAAAGGATAAGGCAGCACAAGGATAATTTACTAAAATCTTGGTCATTTTCTAAAGAGAAATCTCCTGCACGCAAATAGAGAGCAAGGAGCCCCAAAGGAACCCGCCACACGACCAGAACAACAGAAGTCTCAGTCTTCTCTGCATGTTCCCTCTTTCTGCTCTTCCATATACATCCCTTTTTCCTCAAGCCATGAAACCCTCCCGAGTCAAAAGGATCCCAAAAATTGACCATCCACAACTTTCTTGGTTAAACTAACATTATGTATGCCACAATCTCATTATATGCTTTTTGTGACATCTGTGACTTTTAGCAAAGGCAAATGTACATAAAACCCCCAAACCTCTTAAGGGATAATGACAAAAAAAAAAAAAAGACATTTATAAAGAAAAAAGCCAATAAAGTACCACAGTTTTTCTTACAGTCCCCCATAGGTCATCTCTCAGGCATCTCCAAAAATTTATTTCACTATTTGGAGAGAAACAAGCACTGAAGAGACGGCCCCACCGCGGTGTTTGTGCTCTTCTCAGAGCCACCTCCCCATCCTACCTCCTGCTAGAGAGCTACCATCTCCTCCCTTCATTCCCACTCCTCAGCATAACATTCCACATCTATACCTCAATATAATATTCCTTTTTACTTCAGCAGTCACGTGAACTACGAGTCAACATTAGCTCCTTAAAGATACGCAGCACAAAAAAAGTGTTTTAAAACCTTCTATTAAAAAAAAAAGTGAAACATGTTTGAAAGGATCAAGTGAACGTGGACAATTTTAGTCCATTCAACCGTTTGAACTTAACATCTTCAGGAGGGGAGGCTGGTTCGTTGCCTTTTCCACTTCCCGGGAGCAGGAAGGGCAGGTGCCTGCTCGTCACTTCCACCGGGAGCAACCGTTACTGTGTCAGGAACCTGGAAAATGCCCTGGCTTTTTCCAGGTGATGCCAGGAGCACAGCTGCCTTGACACACGAGCCCCCAGCGCTCTTGATGCCGCAAGCAGAGCCCCGAGCTGGAGCAACACGGGTGTTCCCGACACCCAGGGCACCAGCAGCACAAACCTCACGTGAGGCAGCAACCCCTGGAGAAGGAAGTTGTTTTTTGAGGTTTTTGTTGTTCTAATACATGGTGGCTAATGCCATATGGTGGGTGGAAAAAACAACAGCGATCTCTGTGTAAAATGTCTCAATGTGAACAGCCACAGAAGTAAACAGAGTCTCCTCTCCCCAAATATAGAGCTGCTGTTTGTCAAGTGGATTTACAAGGCAAGGGAAGAGGTGTCTCACCTAGTCTGGGATGACAAAAACAGCTAAAACAGCCAAATGCTGCACACACCACACACACCTGCACTCCAGTTTTGCCCCCTAAAGTGGTCTTGAATCGCTAACACTTGATCCCAACAGAACAGATGAAGGTTGCTAATGCTTCTCCACTGAAGGGGAGGAAAAAAGTAAATAAAAGCAATTAAAAGGACTGCACATGCCCAAATCCCCCTCAGCTTAGCGCAAGGCTGCAGATGGACCCCTGCACAGCTCTGCCTGTGGGGAGCCTGAGCCCATGTCCTGACGCCGCAGCCAAACGCCCTTCATTTGAGTCCTTGTCTTCAAGGTTGGTTCTTCAAAGCACCTAACGGAGTTAGGACCACCTGAGTAGAGCTTACTCAAAGCGCACTTTAAGCCATCTTCCCCCATATGTATTTCTGTTACCTAATTTACTTACTCCTTAATGAGCAGCTGATAAATACAAAGGGTCACGTTCCCCCTCTAGAAAACAGGCACGCTGAATTTTTGTTAAAAACGCACCTGGGGCCAGTGCACTCGCAAGCTAGGCTTTTGTGCCCTAAGAGGCAGAGCTCACTTCCCGCGTGCACACCAGGGCGGGCTGGGGCAGCCGCCGTGTTTTGCCCCATCCAGCCGTTAGCTTGTGAGCCGAGCAGCTCGTCTCGATGCCTCAGCCCCAGAGAGGACACAGGAGGGGCTCAAGCCCCTCGGAGCTGGCAAACACGACTGCTTCGTGCTGCTGGGGCCGTGGGTCTGGATGGCGGGAGACACGAGGAGGAAACTCCCCTGCTCCAGTTCCAGCCCCAGGCCAGCAACGGGAGCAGACAGAGGTGGGACAAGCTGCAGGAGAACAGCAGCCACACTGCTCTTTGCGACGCATAGCCCCAGAGCGAGTTTAAAAGCAGCTGGGATTGCCACTACAAGCGAGAAACTCAGAATATTTCCTAAGATTTAGGGGAAAAGCCTTTTTTCCCCCCCATTTCAAGGCTCGTGCAAACCTGCAAGGCGCAGGGGGCACCCTCCGCCCCGGCTCAGGGCCGGCCCGACGGCGCCTCGAGAGCGGGACGGGGCTCGGGAAGCGGAGCACGAGGCCACCACGAGCCCACCCAAGGGCGCGCGCAGCGACCAGCGCAGCCTCCCTGTGGTTTCCTGCCTGGTTTGGCTTAGTTTGCGCAGATCGCCCGAGCAGGGCGTTTCCACTTACTACCATGTGCTCCAGGAGGTTTGTTTCTGACAATTCTTCACACTCTTAATTAGACTAAAATCTTTCACTCACTGTTTGCAAATCCCTGTGAGGGGACCATGAAGACACTTAAAAGAAAATCCTCCAAAGATTCCACCTCTTCCCATACCAATGCCAAATTCCTCATTTGGGGAATAAATAAATAAAAGCAATCATTTTCCAGGTGTGAATTATTGAAGGCTGTTAAGTATTTTTTTTTAATAAATACAGCTTTGAATTTTATGAGATGTTCCAATATCTTTCAGTAGGAAAACAGCCTTCCATCCAACCTTAATTGAGGTTTCTGACATTTCAGCCCTTTTCTCTCTCAGAATCCTTCAGAAAAACTTACTTTTTTATTATTTATTTTATTTTTAAGTTGCAGTTTCTCTCCCCTTTACTGGGGTGATTTTCTCAAGCAAACATTTTAGAGCTGTGGCCACTTGTCATTTATTCTCCTAACCCATCACAAACTCACAGCTCACTGGGATTTAAGTAGCAGCGAAAACACTCAGGAGGGCCACAAAGGACTACAACTAACGCCTTTAAAAAAGGTGTTCTCATGTCCAAAGACATGGAAAAAATTGCTAACCACCCGACCTGGCAATCCCTTGCTGATAGGGCATAAGGCTAAGTTAGAGGCTGGGGAGCTCAAAGCAGGGCAAGGAAAAGATGGAGTTTGGGGTTCTCATGAACACGGTGTCTTTTGAAACGCCAAAGGAAGAGCAAGAACATCAAGGATATCGTAGTGGGGGTTTTAAGGAAATCAAAAAGGTGTAAGGATTGGGGTAAGAAAGAAGAAAAAAGCCAACGGGAGGCCTCGCTGCGCGAGCAGCTGCTGGACCCGCCACCGCAGGGCTCCCGTTCCGCTTCCTCCCCGTGACCCCCAGTGGCTCGGGACGGGCTGAGGCTCCGCGCGGGGCTGCGGGGATGGACACACGGGCTGCAGGAGACCCCAGCGCCCGGCCCTGCTCCCGGCGAGGGCGGCAGCGCCCAGCGTCCCCTCCGAACAGCAGCGCCCTGGTTCCTTCTGCAGAGATTAACACATCTGGACAAAAATCAGCAGCGCTCACATATCAACTCAGGAGTCACCATACTGCTAACGCCAGCTTGCTCAACCCCAAGTCTTGGCTTTAAAAAGCTGCCTTTGCAGAAAAGAGCGAAAACGCTTCCAGGGTCCTTGATGTCACAACTATAAGCAGGGAGTCTAACCTATTTTTGGTCTTTTTCAGGCCAGGTTCAAGGGAAACTAAGGCTGCTCCTGCTCAGTTTGAGGTCACCAGATACCTCAGATTAACCACTCAGATCCAGTTCTGGTTTCAGGCGGGGGGAAAGGTAAAAAATAAAATACAAGGCTTGAAATAGAATAGCAGGAGCTGCTCCAGCAACACATCAGACCTGCAGCTGAAAGACCTGGGCACACAGACCTGGAGCAGACACCTTTCTCGCTGCTGCCTGTTTGCTATAACACATCTGATACAAACCCCTCACATTGAGACCCATGGGTGCAGCTCAACCTGGGCAAGTTGAGGTACGGCGGGAGCCGCACAGGGACACGGCTCCACACTGAGAAACCTGCTCAGCGTCACAGGTACCGCACCCAAACTGGAATGAATCCGTGTCTGGTTCTTAAAGTCATCCTCGTAAAGGTCCTGGGGGGACTGAGAACTGCAGGGGAGAAATAAAAGCACCACGGAAAGACTGACTGCTGCACCACCAGCTTCACGCAGCGGGCACGGTGTGCCTACATCAGGTGAAAGCTGAGGGTGAAGCAGCACTTTAAGGGTTCGCAACCTCCAGCTAACCGACTGGCTGCCTGGCATTTTTAGATGTCTTTAACAGTGTTGAAAGATATTAGCAAAGGAAAATAAAACACCGCTTTTTTTAGCGATCTGTCCCTATTTCTAGCTATGATTTTATAAAGCCCTGGTGCTATGATTTTATAAAGCCCCTGATCCAAGGGGAGCGAGGGGCAGCGGAGCAGCGCGGGGCTGGCGGGCGCCCGCGCTGCCCGGGAGCCCCACACGGGCACCTGGAGCCTCTCACACACACACCGAGGCCCCCCGAAAACAGCGCACACCAAACCAAACCTGTTCCTCCCTTACCGCTTGCCTCTCTTCCACCTCAGGACAAACCAGACTAAAAAGCAATGGCAAGAGATCCCTGTTTTGGACCCTCTAGACATCCTAAAGCATTAGGATTTAGTAGAATTTTTATGCCTGCACAGCCTTAAAACACCGAAAATCCTGATTTTCCTGGAGATTTCCCAGTAATATTGCTGGAAAATAAGTTTCATATTCCTTCTCAAAGAATTCAGCACAGTAAACCTTCACACTAGTGAAAAATACATACTTAATAATAATAAAAAATAAATTTAACACACACAAAACCCAAGACATAGCGCAAAGCTCTCGCTGAATAGCAGTGTGTTCGGTTTGTTTTAAGTAACAAGCTCTAAAACATTCTCTCCAAAAGATAACATCCCAACTCAGTTGAAGAGAAATTGCAGGGACAGAATAGCACCAAAAAAAAAATTATTTCCTACTTGCAGGGGGAAAAAAATTACACTAGTTCAAACAATTGCCCACTTCTCCCTGACCAAAAAAAAAATCTATACTTTCAAAGGATAAATGTATTCACTTTCAACTGAGATGTACAAATAAAAGATGCACACATTTTGCATGCATACATGGGTTTTTTTTTTGGTACATTAAGTTTTGTTTTAAAAACCGAATATTGAACATGCAACTTTGAATAACCTGTTTTGTAAAGTTAACTTTTGTAACATAGTTGCATCCATGCAATGTCTTCTATGAACACAGGCATGCGTGTTATTCTCGCCTTTCTGAGGTGGTGATAAAATTAGTCAGGATAAATATATTTACACCTGCACTAATTTAGTCAAGATAAATACATTTATACTACATCTACATTAATAAATCTGCATCCACATGAAATATCATGTACTGCTATGGTTAAAGAATTGCAACCTGCATGTAGGCAATACTCCTTGCAATTTCTTGTATTTACTTCATAAAAAGAAAGAAGTTACAATTACATCTTTCAGTAATATTTAAGGACTTCTGAAACACTTGTACACTTCCATGAGAGCAGCTTTGTTGAGCACACATTGGCTTATACAGAATATAGGGAAGTAATTCCTGAACTTTCATACTGGGCCTTGATGAAAGCCTCACACTATCGTTCTGTACTACTCAAGTGGAAAAAGAATTAAATAAAACCACCCCCTAAAAGGACGCACAAATTTTAAACCTTGCAACAGTTTACAATTACTCTGAAATTTCAGAATTTCCTTCAAAAGCAACTTATGTTCCAAAACATTTCCATACAAAAGACATAAGTGTAGTTTCTTTGTTAACCATTACAACTACTACATAATAATTTTCCTCCATTTTTATAACATTATAAAAATTTGCCATGGCCTTAAGAAATGAAATTAAAAAGCAATCACAGGATAGCCACTATTACCTTTTAAGTAACGCCATTCTTCTTCATTTCCTGTCTTACAGGAGAATATAGTGTACATTTCGAGAACAAGTACCATAGCATTTACTTTTTCATTGTCGCTGTAGCTCTAAAATATAGGTGTTTTGATCACAGACTAAAAGAGTTCACATTCCTGCAGTCCTGAGAACAGCTCTTGCACCTTTACGTAGAGCAGCAGAAAAACATTCCAACAATACAACATTTCATGGCATATTAAACTGAGTGTTATAAATCCAAATCAGTTAGTTTCAATGCAAAAAAAAAAAAAAAGGCTTATACCTTGCTACAGCTAACAGATTCATAAATATAATTATCAATTATAATTGCAAGGATATTTGCATTTAGCAGCTTATGGCATTCAAATGCACAGCATTTTGCTAGATACTTAAGTCAAGAGTGGGAGAGAAATTCATGCGAACAATGATGATAATTTTGACCAAGTTTAATAAATCACGAGGTAGTTACTTGCTTCAAAGTTAGTTTGTGTAAAGACTTGCAAACTTACTCTTACACCAGTGCAATAACCACCGTCTTCTCTTCACCATCCTAAAAGCACAGATTTCTTAACAAAGATACCTAAATTACGAGGTGGTATCTGTTCCCACTACCAGATCAATTTACTTTTACTTCAGAGCGTAGTTTAATAGTTTTAATACGGCTTTCAAAAAGCTTTGAAATTCAACCACTCCATCTGCATAGAGATCTGCCCAGTAATTGGGGATTTAAAAAGAACATTTAAAAAAGACATAAAGAGGAGAAAGCTAAAAATACCTAATTACCAAAAAGAAAAAAAAATCAGCATAAGGAAGACTGTGATGTTACAAGATAAATATTCAACCCCAGGAATCCATAGATGGATAGATCACATTTCGTTAGGAGTCACTGCTCATTTTTTGCACACCTCGCTGTCTGCGGCCTCCTTTATTCACTCCTTCCACCCCCAAAAATTCCACTTCCGAATCTTCTCGACACCAGTTCAATGGCAGGTGCTGGATGCACGAGAGCCACCACTACCAGGGACAACCTGGAGCGAAGCTTTGGCCCGGCCGGGCCCCTCGGCAGGGCGGTCGCTGGGGCCCAGGCCTCTCGCAGGGCTCCGGTCAATGCTCCTGGGCTGAAGGAGGGTGGAACAGCTCCGAGGAGCCGCCCGGGAGAGGCGGGATTTGGGGCAGGAGGGCAAAGCGACATGGCCGGCCTGGACACCCGGCACGAGCCAGGCCGCGCAGGCCGCCCACGCTGGGGTAAAGCCTGTTCCATCCCCACCAAGCTACGGGTTTCAGGTGCTCAGCAGGTCACAGCCATAAGTTCTCCAACTCTTTTCCCAAGGAGCGACGGGTGGCTTCAGCATTACACAGTTTCAGCACCTTCAGCGGGGATTTTGCTCATGGCTCGGGTTGAACGGAGCCGCCTTGGCCCAGGGGTACGAACGGGGCCGCTCACCCCGACCAGCTCCGGTAGGAGCTCACGTTTCCGAGCTACACGCAGAATTTGGGGTGTATTTACAGGCAATCTCAACAGCCGCTTCTAGCTTGAGAGAGTGGCCAGCATGGGAGGAGAAGGAGGGGGAGCTAGGGGGTAGGATAGCACTTCGTTTATGAAAATCCCCTCGCGAGCACATGGCGATGGAATTATGAAGTGAGGCACACCACTGCGTTTGGGTGAATACATCGCTAACGGCAACAAAACGAGCCGCGATCCCGGGCAGGCTCCCAGGCTGGAGCAGGACTTCCCCGCTTGGTACCGGCTCTCAGCGCACCGCCGAGGACCAGACTGGGTATTTAGCGAAAACCGAAGCAACGAGCCATAACGAAAGGACAGCTGCTTTATTTGACTATAACTTAACGTTCCTTTCAGGTTTGCCGCTCAGCATCCTGGTGGATCCTTGAATGAAAGGGGATCAGCAGCACGAGAACAATTTTACATCACGGTTACTGAGTGCCAGCATCAAACGTGGAGGAGAAATCCAGCAAAGAGGAGTACACACTACTCTCTTTTAATCAGATCTCTGCTTAGACAGTAAGAGCTATCCATTTCTCATTTATTTAGCACAGGCTTTCAGAAGAAAGCGTTTGAGCTGTGTTATAGGATCCTCCAATTCTTTTACTTTAGCTCTTATTAAATCTATAGCTCACATTAAACTACATGCTGACCATCTCTTTACACGTGCTTGAAATGAAAAAAAGAATTTTTACACAGATTTAAACAACAGACAGGCATTTCTTATAAAATTCCATATTAAACACTTCTGTGCAGGTTCAGAGCTCACGCAATCACGCACCAAACGCGTAATGAGCTCTGACACCGCTCGGGTAACGGTCAGTGGGAACAAAACCAGCTCCCCACCAGCAACGGCTGGTTCCAGCTCCCGGTCACTGAGTGACCCTGTTCCCTACGACCACCTAGAATTCCCTTAAATAATTGAACTCGGGTAAATGCAAGGCTTGCCGCACGGGAACTCCTCTCGCTGCTCCTCACCAAAACTCACTGTGATCAATACCATTAAAAGACACTTAGTATTGAGTCGCTCTCACTTGACCCCAGCGAGCGGCTCTGCCTGCACCAGAATGCTAGTTTTAAGAAAAATGTAGTTCCAAAATGCAGCTGCCTCAGTAGGAAAGACATGTGTGTGTTTTTGCACCTCAGCAGTGCACATTAGCAACAGACCAATTCCAGGGGGAAGGGGAGCCTGTGTACCACATTACAGAACTATTAAATAACTCTTCATGAGTAGTTTGCTAATTGGAAATAATATTCCAAGAGGCAAGCAAATACATTTTAAGCTTTTTCTACCAGAAGCAGATTCTGGTTGCCACGAAACTCAAAGCCATGACTTTAACTCACCTCAGGAAAGAGAAAAGTGGTTTACACTCTCAGGATAGTCTGTAATCTCAGATTAAATTACTGCCTAAATTCATCAAGCATCCTACAGATTATGCCTTTTTTCAAGTATTCCTCCGAAGACGCCTTCCTTCCCCACCCACCCCTTTAAGCTTCTTGCTCTAGAAACAGTAGAGGAAAAAAGCTGAACTGGTCTTCTACGATAATTAGAAAGCTGCCATCACACAAAGACTTTTCCCTAAGTACATGGACCAAGTATCTCTCGATCTGCTCTGTTGTAGAATCAGCTCTGCTGTAGAAAACAAGCTTCTGGATGTTTTGTTCTGGAATTGTTTTGAAATTAGAATTTTGGGGTGGGTTTTTTTTTCCCCTTTATTTATTCATTTGAAGATGGAACATGTGATTTCCCTGCAGATCATTAGGGCAATTTTGCAGCCCTGTTCTGGAGCACACTGAGGTCTCGTTCGGGGGCTGAAGGGGCTGCCAGCAGGATTAGGCACCCAGGGAAGAGCTCTAAGGAGTAACTGGAGAGAATAATTCCCTCCAGGGAGCTTTGCTTTCCGCCCTCCAGCAAGAGGTAGCCCCCTTGCCCTGCTTATTCCTAGAAAGCCAGCAGTCCTGATTGATATCAAAGTGCTGGATATGTAACCAGTAAATCTAAACATAAACGCAGCAAGCTTCATCACTAACTACTACGTAACGTGAAGTTTCAGGCAAAATAAATAATTGTGAGCACAGCTCACAACTAGAGGAGTGTATTTGTCAACAGAAGCATTTTTGCTTGCACAAACTAGAGCTCTAACTGGAATTTTAATTTCTACGCTAGACTATTTAAGAATCCATTAAGATGAAGCAAGCTCCATTTTTATTTTGGAGTTAAAACACACAGAATCCGTACATTTTAAATCTAAAATAAACCAATTTACCAAAACAATAAAATCTTATTTTTATAGAGGAGAAAAACATATTAGACACGCAGTGTAGACTACATATTTTAAAATAGCGTTCCTAAAGTTCAGCTGAGCATGAAAGTTAATCTTTCAAAAGTGAACAGGCAGCTCCAATGCTGTTCAAGTGGACTAATACTAGCAAAAAGAAACTTGACTATTTTTATAAACTCTCCAGATATTTTTAACTAGTCTCTTCCTAACCGCAAGTGGTTTTTAGAGCAGAATTCTTTCAACTGAATATGTACATTAACATACTTTAAAAATATAATATACACTTTCTTTGAAATATTTCTCTGCATTATTTCTCACCAGACCAGACTACAGCCACAAGGATCTCATGATGCCAAAACAAAAACTGAGGAAGGCCTTTCCACCTGAAGACCTTCCATTCCACGGCAGTTCAATGCCAATAGTTAGTCCCATACCCCCAAAAGTCAGATCCATCCTCTCCTGCCTTTATTTGCGCTCTTACCCGATTTGTAATTTGGTTAAAAACACAGGGATTGTCTCATTTACCCTGTTAGAGGCAGTTTCCATTCCAGATTCGTAAGGGGCTGATTTAGCTGATGCTGAGCCCGCTGCACCATGAAGAGGCAGCACAGAGCAGCCGGTGCCTCGGCTGCACGTATGGGAGGCAGCCCCTACCCTATAGATTTCTTGTATTGCAACCACTATGAGAAGACATTTGAGCAAAGCAAAGAACATAATTTAACTCAGTTTTACATTTCAAGCATTCATATTCATACACAAGAGGGAAAAATTCCCTCCAAGCTTTTTATCTGCCATTAACTGCCACACGCACTGTATTTTAATGCTGACCTTAATGACACATAGTTTATTTACTAAATACAAAAAGATCCAGCCACAAACATTAAGATCTTCTAGTTGGTTAAATGCATTCATCTTTCACACGCCCACGGACACTGCAGACTTAGAAAGCAGCAAAACTAGGAGAGAACACGGTCGTATAATCTTATAACCATCTTAAACATGTCCAAACACACACGAGCTTATGCTCCTGCACGGGCACTTTCCAAAGGCAGGTTGGTTAATTCTGGTGCCGCGCGGGGGTAAGTGGAGGTTCCACGTGAACAAATGTCCCCGGAGAGGTTGAGGAGCCCTGACTGCCCCAGCTCCCCCAGCCCGGGGGTCCAGGGAGGGTTTGGAAGCTCTTGCAGACTTCCAGCAGCATCATCTTTACAAGGGCAGCACATGAAGATTTACACAGCGCAGTAGGTTGGAAAGCCATAAAAATGCACCCACCTGACACAGCCAGGAGAGGAGGGGAAAATAACAGAGTGAAATAACGGATGGAGCCTTCAGACTAAGGCTTGACAACAACACAAGTGTTTCTGGCAACAATCTCCAGAAGTGGAAATGAAATCTCTGTTTCTGGTGTCACTTTCAGCAGCAGTTAAGAGATAACTTTACACCCGACGTCATTCGAGGAAAAGAACCCACCGACCTACGATAAACACCCTGCATGTGCAAGCAAACGGGGGGGAGACCCAGCGAGCAGAAGGACACTGAAGTCCTCTCAAGCTACACATGAATTCCAGCATTAGTAAACACATCAATGCTACCAGAAGTTTTCCACTTGCCCTTCTACCTCTATAAAACATTAAAAGCTACTCTCCTTATCTACAGTGTACAGTACTGAATATTTGCACCCTTTCTTCATCTACTTTCCAACTTCGGATAACCAAATTCCAATTGTTCTTACAATTTTTTAAAAAGGCAAGTTTACAGAACTCCTGCATCAGTATCACACTGTTCCTATCTCACTGCACTTGGGTAAGGGAGAAGTCACCAGAACTGTCTATAACTATGCTACACATCTCAAGGCACCAGTCAGGTGGACAAATCCTAAAAGTCAGGAGGACTTTAAGGAGGGGAGTAGGTTGAGCGAAGGGAAACCCTTCACGCAGGATCCCTTGGAGGCTGGCCCTGGCCATTTTCAATGGGTGTATTAATGGGTATATTAATTGTTCACAGGCCCCTCATATGTCAAAGGAAGCATCACATGTTCTGTTAGACAGGCAAACCCCAAGCCACTCCAGAATTTATCAGGTCCAAACTAAGTCTTTAAACTCCATCCAGCAGCTAGCCTGAAGCCCCAAGTACTACGAACACCTCAGAGGAGTCCCATGTGCTGTACTTTAAAGAGCAACTAAGTGAATAAAACTCCATTTTTCAAAAATATCATCTTCAAGGTCTCAAAAACACAAAGAACAGCTTCCATTAATCTATGATTAAGAAAAAAAAAAAAAAAAAAAGAAAAAGCATTTTAAAGCCCCTCTTGGTTATATTTTATTATCCTCGAGTTACACTTCCAAGATATGTTACTTTTCATTTTCCCTCTCCTCCAAAATTACACATCCACACAGTTTGTGATCCACATGGAATGACGTGCTCAGTACCTTCTGTAAAGGGATCGTGGTAAAGACAGTGAGCGGGTAAACAGCAACCCTTTGGGATGCAAGTTTTGAGACATGCCTTTTTTTTTTTTAATGCAACTAGAAGGATACATTTGACATTTGATGACTAGGCAGTATGAGGAGATAGACAAACTGAACTTTCAACAACGTAACAGCTAATATGGTCAGTGAAAAATCATCTGTTCTTGCCATAACAACTTGTTGCCTACACAGGGATTACAAAACAGCTATTCAGATTCCTATTTTCCATTATAATTTTTAAGCTTTCAAAAAAAACCAAAATCCACATCTACAGAAAAAAATACACATAGAAGCAGAACAAAAATATCAAAATCACTAGACAAAATTTGGGGCTTTCATTCCTGAAAACAACTTGGACCCATGCGTGATCCTCAGTCTCCTTCCATTGAGCAAAGCATGAAAATGGCTCATAAATGACATGGGGGGAGATTTTTTTTTTTTTTAAGCCACTTCTACTCACACCGAGCCTGTTTCTCCTTTCTTGATATTTATGGGATGAAAACTAAAAATCCCTGCAAGTAAGCTCTATTTAAAGCAATTCTGTCATGGCCACGACGCACCGCTCTGTCTTGGGAAGCCATTTCCCACCGCCCCGCGCACGCAAAGATACAGACCCTAATTATGCCAAAAATTAGCAAAGCCCAATTCAAGCGCCCGCCCAACAGCATAAACCTCATTCATTGAGCACAGGCGGGTTTTGTGAGGATTTTTAGGCCAGTTTCCCCCCCGTCTTCACATCCTGCAAGGCTCTAGGTGAGGGATGCCGGGAAATTCATTACGTTATCCATAGCAGGCTCGCGAGGAACCAAAATAGCTTGGTAAGAGGCAGCACCACCTCTGCGCCGCTGCTCGCCTCCCCCAGCCCTCGCCCAAACGAAAACCTCCGGGAAGGACCTGGAGAATTTGTCTTCCCGGGAGAAACAAAGAGGCCCAGAGGTGGGGGGTGGAAAAGAAAAAAAGAGGGAAAAAAAAGAAAGAAAAAATCCCTCTTGTCTTTCCTGCTTTCCCTAGGAGCGGAGGGCCTCGTGGTGCCGCAGCCCGGCCCTGTGGCGCCCGCAGGCTCCGGGGCAGCAGCTGCTCCCGGGGCCGTGGGGCCC